>VZTM01011678.1:43266-60848 GCA_013400555.1 Jacana jacana
AAAAAAAAAAAAAAAAAAAAAAAAAAAAAAGAGCCCAGCTGAGTATGCAATCCACTGAATTACTGAATTCATGTAAATTTGGTCAACAACTCTTTACAGTGTCAGAAAAAGTTACCTTCAAACAACCTTCACCAAACCCCTCCACTTGGGTGTTTCCTACTTACTTTGCACAAGATTCAAAGCATACAAGAGTGAAAAGAAACTAGGGAATGGTCAACAATAACATCACAGTATTACGTCAAAAACAGGAACACAATTTCCAGTGACAGATTGTACGTAGATCCCGTTATGATTATTTTGTCAAACTAGCTGCCAATCAAAAAGCCACACTACAACTCTGACTAAAATCTCATGCAGAAGATCTACTGCTCACGCAAGCATGAAGCTCCAGTTTAAGCAAGCATTACAATCACAGCACTGAAACACAATGTATTGTTAGGATTCAGAGCAGGTCAATATCTAGCCTGCATATTCTTGGCAATACTGAAGGACTAAAGTACATTAGCTGAAAGAAAGCATCCCCACTGCATTTTTTTATCATGTTAAAATAAAACAATCCTTTTTATATTTCTGCAGAAATGCCTACATTAAGTATACATATTGCATCTATTTATTATATTTGTTTCCTTGTTTAGTTTGTGTGTTTGTATACATACAGTTTATTGCTACCAACGAACAAGAATATCTTCTTAAAACTATATAATAGCTAATTATATTCATTTCTAACAAGACATATGAAAGAAGCGTAACCACTTATGCAGATCCTAACAGACCGTGACTTCATAATGTAACTATCAGCATCTGTGTGGTATTGTAATTTCAGCATTAGAAATAACAAAATCTAACCCTGGTAAACCAATTCTTTCCCATCTGCTTAAAGAGAACAGGAGCCAACCCCTTCACCTGAAACCCTCACAGATTTGCTGACTGTAAACAAATGTAACTACCCTTTAGGTAATTCAATCCCTTACAGTCAATTTGACTACAAGTCACTTGTGAGATCCCATGTTTCTCCTGGGGTATCAATCAGACAGTATTTTCAGACACTTTCTACAACAAAGCACATATACCTGTATTAAGATCTCAAATCAAAATATTCATACTATCTGGTAGTCTCAAATTCCTGAAGGAGTTTGACTTTCTTATTTGAAGATGAAAATAGTTCCCTGCATACCACCTTTCTATAAGCTACTGAATTTCTAATTCAATTTCCTAAAACAGTGTTCTCCGCTGTAACACAATTAATGAAAATCGGGTCTTTGATTCTCTTCACTATTGACTTGAGAACTCAAAACTGGAAAAGAGAAAGAGAAAACAAGTTTCCATAAAAGCTCACAGTAAAACCATTTGTTGAAAGTGTTTATAATCCAAACCAGGGTGCACAAACAGTAAAACAACTTTCCAAATCCATTTGATAAACATTCAAGCTTCCTCTAATCCTGTCATTCACATCTTGCAAATAACCAGTCACCAACTGAACCTGTATTCTACACATTTTCAGTATCTTTTACATATCTGATGCCTTCACATCAACTTCTTGCTTTAACAGCTCCAGTTACAGCTATATTTTAAGATTAAAGAAATAAGGCTTTAGCCTTACACACATTATTCCTTGTGTTCATGATGTGCACACACTACAAAAAACTAACTGATCTGAAATGAACTCACTTTTTTCCCTTCTCAATCTCTTGATACACCAGTAAACTGTGTTGCTGACATAACACAATGTTAACTAACATTAACAGCTGGAACCAAAGTCAGCCAGTGCCTCCCACAGTGCCCAGTGTTGAGGGGTCTCATGATTTAAAGGATAAAATAAAACATCTTGGTTAAAAATTTAGAATAAGGTGCAAGTTTTGTTCTTTTCAGTCTGGAAACACCCAAAAGTCTTAAATAGCCATAACTCAGAGAATATTGATGATAGACTTTAATACTATTAGGAAGAGAATCATAATACACACAGATAGGTCTGCATTTGAAAAAAACCAACCAACCCACAAAATCAGGTATATGGCTTACAGATGCCCATCATGCTGTCGATAACCAATTGTAAGCACTAGTGTATCTCAAGCTTGTAATTATGGCATTACACCAATTCAACTCTAGCTGGGCACCTGAAACTCATCTAATCTCAACTGTAACATGGGCTCTACCTATCATATTTGCTTTGTCATCCTTTCACAGACAACTTCCAGATGAATAAAAGGAAAATGAGTAAAAGGTTAAAAAAATCACGGAGGAGAGAAGATGAACATACATATTTATGTCATATGCAAATAAAAGAACAAACAATATACTTTAAGAGATCAGAATTTAGATCATGGTAAATGAAGCCATTAACAGGAAAAGAACGGTGTAGAAGCAGCAACTAACTTGTTTTCATGAAGTCAGAGAAAGCCCTACCTGGTTTCCAGTTAGACTTGACTAAGGCCACTGGAAGATGTCACACAGTATTAGTATAGAGTCTCCAAACTCAGTGCTGAAAATTAGTATTTTGGTTTAACTCTCCCAAATCACCATGTTAATTACATATTTTTAATTCTTTTCCTATTACACTGCTTTTTCTTAATATTATTGAACATTAGCTTGCAAAGCTACAATGCCACTAGGAAATATGGTTCCATTTGTATTTCAAATGGGTTAAGGCTTCTGAGTAGAATTTAAAAATTCATATTGATCTTCTGTAAAAAGGAAGGAAAGAGTTTGTGGAAGAATTAGTACAGCACAGGGATTATTCCCACAAAAGAACGTATTCAAGAAACATCATGTGGCTATAAACCACATCTTAATAAAGATCAATTGAAATAAAGTATATTTTGATTTTCCCTTACAGGAAAGGCTTTGGGTTTTGCTACAGATTTGTTCAAAAACTGTTTGCATTTAAAAATTGTATGAAAAATTCCATTTTACTTTTGAAAGATGCAAATCAATACAGCCACATGATAGAGATTTCCATTGATTTATATGCTACAGTACAAGGGCATAAAGTAATCTGCTATAAAGCACTTTGAGAATGAAGGGTAGAGTCACCTGCACCAGCCACCAACTTTCCAGTTTCACATAAATAGCACCAATGGCAACACCCCTTTAGCTTAACAAGCGGATTCCCCCATTACATTTCCATTTTAAAAATGCATCTCTAACATCTCAATAAAAACATAGCAAAGTAGCCATAAATGACGTTTTTGGTCTACGACATGTTTAATGATGACAGTAAACACGCACAAGCAGTAAATAAGAGGCACTGCAAGACCAGACACAGATAAAAGCCAACAGCTTAAGCACAGATTCTTGCCAGACCCAGAAGGCTACTCTCCAGTAACTAAGAAAAGGACCAAGCACAAAAATACCAGACACGGAATCACAAGCAGTTTGTTCTACTAAACCAACAGTATCATGAACAAACAAAACCTCATATCTACAATTTATGTGTAAAAGTCTGCTTAAGTTTTATTTAAAACAGCTACTCTCACCTGGCACTCTGGTAATTTTATATGCCTAGAGAGTATTTGGCCCTTGACTCACAACTCCTCGTGCCATCCCCCATGTAAGTCTTTCCATACACATAGTTCTTCCACACATTACCAGCACTTGCCTTTTAACTAGCTAGGCAAAAGACAGCAGTAACTGCAGCTCAGAGCTCTGCACCCACTGTGTGGTCAGCAGGAATATGAGCAGTGAGCATCCAACCAGCAGCACCCAGCATGACTGCTGAGCTCCAGCCCTTCCTTCCATGGGGCCAAGTGGAGGCTCTGTACCCATCCTAACAGCCCATTTCCTCCAAACTTACAGGAATGTTACAGAAATACAGTGCTACCAATAACACCAAATTCGAACCAAGTGAGGAGGACAGACAAAAAAAAATAATAATACAAAGGAGTGACAGAGGGAAAGAGGATACAGCAGCACGTCTTAAAGCAAAGGAAGCTGCTGTATGACAAATACAGGACACAGCATTAGTCTCTTTTTCAGTGTCTCTGTATAATATAAAACTGCACATTTATGGTATACAATTGCCTTCTCAGTGAAGCAGTGTGGAGGAAGGGAACAAGGGAAAATGAGCTCTGACCTGAAAAGGTCATCTCTACCTACAAATATGTCTGTCCCATTTACATCAGAAGAGAAAACAGTTCTCTGCCACATGGGAGTTTCAAAAAAAGTCTTCCCTATTTTTATCTAGAGCCTCCCTCATCAACAGGTACATTTATGCAAAGCAAAGATGTTTAACCCTGATGCTTCCACACAAACCAGCTCTTCAACACACGCACCTCATACATCCTCCAGACTGTGACTCGCAGCACATATCCCAACCAACCCGGCAGGAACTGAGTGGCTGATCCCCCTCTTCGACATCCCAGAGGCGCGCAGATTTGTGCAATTTCTCAGCAACTACTTATCACAAATATGCACTTACATAAAACTTCCCAAAGGTGTCACTTACTGTGCACAATTAAGCAATCTCTGTGTACACAATTAGGATTTCTGGTCATGCAGTAACCTGGTCAGCAACAGGATACCTATGGATCCACCCCTCCAGGATTAACAGGCTCTGCATCTGAAGGATTTCCCTCCTGGCACAATTTCCATGAAGAGAGAGGAGTCACATCCAGGAAGACCCAGGTGTATATATCCCATTCTTCTCTTGGAATCAACGTATTGTATGCTTACACACTGTTGAACATTCAGGGCTCAGATTTTGAGAGTTAAGACACTATCTTTATCAGAGACATGAACAGTGGGATAGAGCGCACCCTCAGCAAGTTTGCCGATGACACCAAGCTCAGTGGTGCGGTGGACATGCTGGAGGGAAGGGGTGCCATCCAGAGGGACCTGGACAAGCTTGAGAGGTGGGCTAGTGCAAATCACAAGTTCAACCAAGCCAAGTGCAGGGTCCTACACCTGGGATGTGGCAATCCCAAACACAAGTACAGGTTGGGTGGAGAATGGCTAGAGAGCAGTCCTGAGGAGGACGACTTGGGAGTGATGGTAGATCAGAAGCACAATATGAGCTGGCAGTGCATGCTGGCAGCCCAGAAAGCCAACCACATCCTGGGCTGCATCAAAAGAGTGGTCAGCAGGTTGTGGGAGGTGATTATACCCATCTGCTCTGCGCTTGTGAGACCCCACCTGGAATACTCCGTCCAGCTCTGGAGTCCTCAATATAGAAAGATGTGAAACTGTTGGAATAGGTCCAGTGGAGGGCCATGAAGATGATCAGAGGGATGGAGCACCTCTCTTATGAAGGACAACTGAGGGAGGTGGGCTTGTTCAGCCTGGAGAAGAGAAGGCTCCAGGGAGACCTTAGAGCAGTGTTCCAATATCTGAAGGGACCCTACAGGAGAGCTGGAGAGGGACTTTCTGTCAGGAAGTGTAGTGACAGGACAAAGGGTAATGGCTTTAAATCAGAAGAGGAGATTTAGATTTTCTAGTTACTAGAAAAATTATTTTCTGTGAGGGTGGTGAGGCACTGGAACAGGTTGCCCAGGGAAGTTGTAGATGTTCCATCCCTGGAAGCGCTCAAAGCCAGGCTGGATGGGGCTTTGAGCAACCTGCTCTAGTGGGAGGTGTCCCTGCCCATGGCAGAGGGGTTGGAACTCTATGATCTTCAAGGTCCCTTCCAACTCTAACCATTCTATGATTCTATGTATCCTCTGATGGATTGACTCAGCTACAGACATGTGGCAGGGAAAAGAGCACAGAAGAAAGCAGAACCATGACACAGAAAGAAAAAGTAACCATTCAGTTCTTAGAACCTGAAAGCTCCTGAAAACTTTAACATGATTTGTTTCTACCACAGACTTGTAACTGTGGATTTCTATACATGTAAATCAAGCCACTCTTACTTTACACTGTTCTTTTCCTTCTCCTCAAGAAACCAACAAAATATACATACCAGGAACTACAGCAAGAATAGCTAGCTTCCTAAATTAAAATTAGATTAGTAACAGTAGATCCACAGGCAAATGTTTAACATTTTAATACAATAGAAGAAAAATAATCTATGAAGAGGTCAGAAGAGTGCTACCACCTCACAATTAACAAGGCCATTCTAAGAGCTGAAGCTTTCAGAAATGCTTATTAGCTTAGGCACAGAATTTAAGCACTGCAGGATTTTGATTATTGTTTCCGTACTTGCTAGTGGGTTGAGGTTGCTGAGGCTGGGGTTGGGGACACACACACACACAGAGGTTGTGACCTGACAACTGTGTTGAACAAGCTCTGAGAACATAGTCTTTCTAATTTGTCCTTTTTGCAAACAACTTGGGATCAAAGCTTCATGATGCTTGCACTTCACAGCACATTAACAACAACCTTCTAAGTCAAATGTGATGGGATCACATTTGTTTTATTCAAATCTTTCTGCAACAGTACCTCTACAGCTTGTCTCTAGGGGTGTGCAACTTAGTTTGAGGGCTGTTTATTGACACAACAGCTTTACTATTGATTTTAATGGAAAAAAAGATTTAGTTCAAGCCATTTCTGAATGGGGAAAATGTACACATTCACAGTGCTTATATGTAAGACCACAATATATCTCTGGGCTACAATAGGAACATTTCTGCATGGTAAGCATAGGAAACTTTAAAATTATTTTTGAGTAAGATAGTAAAATTAAATACTGCTGCAAGCTAAAACAGATTTTCTGTTGTTTACTGTTAGATGGGTGGCACATCCGTGGGAAGCATCTGCAGGAATAGACGGAAAGCTACACGAAAACCAATGAGACAACCAGAAAAGCAGCTGAAAGCCCAGCTCTAAAAGACTGTCTGGACGGATTTCTTTTTAGGCAGAGGCTATCAGGAATAAAGCCTTGCACTGCAAGCAATACCTCATGCAAATATCATTATTCTTTAGTAACAAAATGCACTGGCATGTCATTCGTTCCAAAAGAGAAGAAACTTTGTAAAGGTCAGGAATACCTAGTATAACTCAGAAGGCACTTCTAGGGGTCATCCAGCACAACTCTCCACTCAAAACTAATTGCAGCAAGATAGCTAGTTCAAAGTCAGATCATTCCTACCAGCTGTAGCTCTTCCTACCTGTGACTTGTTTTGCCATATATTATGCTTGCCATGAACTTTAAAAAACAGTATAACTCTCTCTTTTTGTGCTAGCCTGAATAGCATCAAACACTGTATTTGTATCTTTTACATGCCATCACTGGTTTAACTTGTTCACAGCAATTCTTCACCCCTCCTAATGACCTACTCCAATGTGTAACTGTCCTTGCCATTACAAAAACTTTTGTCCACTACCTAACCTTGCTCACCCTTATATCCTGTTATTGACTATGGCCACAAACAATAGATTATGTCTTTTTTTTTTTTTTTTTAAGAACTTNGTATTATGTCTTTTTTTTTTTTTTTTAATAACTTTTTAAATATTTGAAATTTCTCATTATGCTTCTCACACCTTTCTTTTAAGATAAGGAATGTCAGGGCACTGACCCTTCCCTTACAGTTTAGATTTTCTAGATCTTTGATCACTCATTGATCTTTTTAGCCTGACCTAATGAATCTATTTTCTTTGCAGTTCACCACTCAGAACTGTACAGTGCCAAGCAGAGGAAGAAAGGAGACTTCCCGTGTCTTGCTGGAGCAGTACTTCTTAATACTCCTTTTCTGTTCATGGTCTTTTTTCTGCCATAACATAACAATTCACACTTGGCATGTGATTTACAGTAAATTGCCATTAACTAGAATCCCAGCACCAAATTTCTTCTCCATTCTTTATGTATACATCTGCTTCTGCTTTACTGCACCCCATGTTTTGTACAGGGCACTTTCATCTACCTTCAATCCTCCATTCACCCCCACTTCCTGACTAGGTCTCCAATTTGCATAAATTATTTCAAACTTCAATCTCTGCTAACGTTCACTGTCCTCCCACCACGGTGTTGTTTGACATTTACTAAGAAATCTCTCCCTCTCATCACCCAGATTTGCTGAGGAAGCCATCAACCACCACCAAAATCAGGACAGATCATTGTGAACCCCTCTTCCTCACTATTAAAAATGTGAATGCGTATCTATTGTAACTGATCTAGGAAGACTAAATTACTAGCAAGAAGATAAATACACAGTGGCTTACAATCCATTGTAAAGGCTTCTTGGTAGGTACATCTCTTACAGTAGGGTATGAGCAGCTGTGTCAGATGCAACTTTCTTTCCTGGGTTGGCTACATTATTCACAGGATAGTCTGCACAAGAGCAGCAACCAGCATTTTGTAGATGCTGCACAAGCATAGAAGCATAGAAGACTCAGGCTGAAGAAGTATTAAGAGAAACCACTCAGAACAATAGTACTGCCTTTCCCCAACTGTGAAGACTGGGCCACAATCAAGAGCAGTACCCTCAAGACATTGGCCCAGTCTGGTCATATTAAACACACTGGTAGCAACCAAATTTTAGGATCCCATAAACTGTCAAGCTAACCTAGCTAGCAGGTTACAAAAAAAGCAAGGGGACAAGGCAGCACTGAAAAAGCCTCTTTGATTGCGATTCTTTCCACTGAAGCCCATCACAAACCACTGGTGTCAGAGAAGTTCTGCTACAACAGGCACAAGACAGACAAAGGTACTGCAGACCTAAACACTGTCCACCTGGACAGCTGGCATATATACATATTCTGCTCAATTCACCTGGGACAGCATGTTCACAACCTGCACAGGACTCTGTGACTATTCCAAACCTACACTCTTGATTTGCTTTCCTAAAATTCAACTCCTATTTTTGATATCAATGTTAGACACCAATTTTTCAATTTTGGAAACTGCGCTTGAAGTGTATTTTTGATAAAGACCAGAGTAATACTCGTGTGCTGGTGCTAAAACAAAAAGGAAAACTCCTCTTTCCTTTGATTTTAGCTCCTGGAAGATCTGCAACAGAATTTCCAAAAGGAAATCAATGCTTCCCTTCTTTTTAACAGAAAATTAACAAAAAGACCTCTTTTCTCCAAACAAACTGGCATAAATTGTTACATGCACTTTTTACTTTAGCATCTCATCCCTTTCCCTATCTCCATTCTTCCCAGTTTGTAGTCCATTTAACTTTTTTGGTTGGTTGGTCTTAACTCACATTAGTGGGAAACCAGCACCTAACTCTGAAAATCAGAACACACAGACTGTAATCAGCATTTAATCAAATCTTAGGCTCAAAGCATAAAGGTGGGTTATGGTTACAAAATACTAACAGGTAACTCTCAGATTTCTCATCTATTTTTAGAGAGAATATTTGCATAACCACCACAAAGCAAAGTAATAATAATTATTATTATTATGTATAAATATATATAAAAATATCCTGTCTTCCTTGCCCTGTTTCCTACATGGTTCTGTAGGAGTCTTCCTCTAGGAAATAATATTCCTGGTTCTTACTCCAAAATTTTCCACTGTTGGCTGAGGCTTTTTTGTTTCAGTCTCAGGTAGGTTTTCATAAGCTTGCTGTTACGTTTAGATTTTTCAGAGCTTATGATTAATGTAATTCTAATTTTATTAAAACAGTCAGAGGAGAAAGAAGACAGCAGTTTTATTATACAGCTCAGTCCATTTTCTTCCCAAATGACAGAAAATGTCATGCTTAAAACAGTAGCTACAACCATCATTACTTAAGTATGAATGAATCTTCAAGCAAACCAGAAAGCCAGTTAAATACCTCAAAAGTCCTCCTGGAGGTCTTCCCATGTGAATTTAAATCAGTATACCAAAGTAAGCCATCCTCATACAGTGAGATTCTACAGTTATGACCATTCCCTTGGATGATCTGAAAACCAGAAGCTTTTTCAACTAATTCTTCATCCTTAAAGAAGAAGATGTTTTATGTGGTAAAAAGATGACATACACTACTAACTTCAGATTGCTCTGAAAACTGCATAGTTTAGTTATTCCTCAAGGGTTAAGTTGCATCCGTTTCACAATGCATATTCCATACACGTCCTCACCACTTCAAGTAGCCAAATGCCTTCTAGAAGTGACACAAGACACTGCCAACTACTGTCTTTCACCAAGAACAAAGCATACACACACTAAATAACTGCTCTGCAGGTTTTTTGTGGTTTTTGGTTTTTTGTTTTGTTTGTTGGTTGGTGTTTGTTGTTTTTTTTTTAAATCAAACACAGAGGATCAGAGCAGGAATTTAACATAGGAAGCAAGTGATGAGATTGATGAATGCTTTGTTGAGGAATGTCATCCTACTGCACCTGCCCTAATTATTTGAAGTTATTTACCTTCCTTCCCAATTTCCATGCTAGGGACAGGCATCAGGAAGGTCAGTGACCCAAGAAGAGGAGGTTCTTGAGCAGTACAGAGCATAATGCTCTTCCTGGTACATTATATACTCAGACCACTAGTTACATTAAAGATCAAAGCATCAAGACTATACTCTCTACTTATCAACAGCTTTGATGTAATTTGTGACTGGTGTAATAGGTACACAGTACTGTTTTGTACTAGTTAGATCCTTTTAAAAGCAGTGCCTTTAAGATAAATAAAACCAACCCACTCCATTTCTGTAGCTCAGAAATGAGGTGGTGAATGCCTGTGATGCTAAGCAGCTCAGTAGTATCAGAAAGCATCTTTCATGCAAAAGACCTGGTTGTTAAGCATGAAGTTATCATTGTATAAGAGCTCAGTCTTAAGACTAATTCAAGGACATTGTACAGTGAGCTAAAAGTGAATGTGAAGTGACTGCAGATCCTTTAAAAGTGGTCCTCCTGTGCACCAAAGCAAAGCAGCATTGTGGTAAAATTTGATTTCCAACATCTACTTAATTCACGCTAACCATAGCACATTTTTAGCTCCTAGAAAGCAGTCTTACAACTCCTTCATTAATCCCACAGGAGAGGTCTTTCCCAGGTATATTCTGGGCTTGTACTGTTTCCTTACAACTCCAGTGCTTCTAGACATTGCTTGGAGTCCAGAAAGCGGCAAAGATCTTGGCCTAATTTTAAATAACCAGAGGTATTTCAGTTAAACTTCTTTAAAACACAGTTAACTTTAAAAGCAAAACCATGTAATTGGCCATTTCATTCAAACAGCAATATCTGCCCCATGAAAGGTTATTTACGTAAATCAGAGCCCTGGATAAGCTAAAGCCATACTGTAATGACCCTTAAGACAGTATTTCCTTCAACTTCCGCCAGCTTTTCAGGATATCCTTAAAGTTTGTAAGCCACCATTCTACACAGACTACACACAGAGACACAATCTACAAAAATATCACACCATTCCGACCTTATTGCTATTCTACAAATGATTCTGCATTTTAAGTAACAATTATCCAAGTTCGTAGCTCCTCAATTAAAATTAATCACTTGAAAACTGGATTAGGGTTGTTAGAAACAAGGTACTAGGCTTCTGCTTTTAAAAAGCAAATTTTGTTTTAGTTATCACAGAGAAGCTAACATTTTGAGGGTTTGCTTTTTCTTTTAAAAATTATAAATAGTATTTTCTTTCCAGTTAACAGAATCACAGAATATCAGGGATTGGAAGGGACCTTGNACCTCTCTTGACCTACTGACCACCCCACTTCTAATACACCCCAGGATGCCATTGGCCTTCTTGGCATGAGGGCACAGTGCTGGCTCATGGTCATCCTGCTGTCCACCAGGATCCCCAGGTCCCTTTCCCCTATGCTGCTCTCCAACTGGTCATTTCCCAACCTACCCTGGTACCTGGGGTTGTTCTTGCCCAGATGCAAGACTCTACACTTGCCCTTGTTATAGTTCATTAAATTTCTCCCCGCCCAGCTCTTCAGCCTGTAGATTTAGTTTGTTGCCCAAAGACAGACAAATACCTACAAGGATAGTGTATGTCATATAAACATAATGAATAACAAAAGATGATGATCACAGTATGGGACACCCCATGTCCTTTCAGTGAATGGGAACAGCAAGTGTTGTATTTGTTCCTAATTGAGCCAGTCACAAATTTGTAATGAGAATATTATCAATGAATTAAAATAACTTCCCACAAGGCTTACTAAACATAAAATGGTATCAAGGTGGGAAAAAAAAAAATTATCTTAGTTAACGTATATCGTCAGTTTCTGAACTTTTTCCATTAGTGCAGAAATCTGATTGAAAACATGGAACTAAGTCAACTAAAATCTGTTTTGGTTTTATACAACTCATGTTTAGCACTTTATTAATACATACAAGTTAAAAAGTAAAACAAAGCTTTAAAAAAAAAATCATATCCTGTGTATAAATTTTTCTTGAAACATACACCTCCAGAACAACTTATCTAGACTATAATTTCATAAACATGATTTATGATTAATTAACACATTAAGTGATGTCTCACTACACTGATTTTTATTTAACAAATTACCATCTTCATGCTCAATGGCAAGATCTGGAAGAAGATAAATGCAGAGCTTTTATACCAACATTAAAAAAGTATTGATTCTAAGCATTCAGATGGAAAAAAAAAAAAGCATAAAAATTAGAGCAGTCTGACCAACCAAAGCCTGAACTGTAACCAAATACCATATATACTAGGACTCTCCAAGTAGCATATTTTTGTTAGTTTCTTTTAATGGAGACTTTTCTTCAGGTTACACTTTGACAAAAGTGAACAAGACTTGTAAATGGTATGTCAAGTAAAAAAGAAAGAAAAGCATGAGAATGAATTTCATAAATACACACTTTTGCTGAAAGTGAAAGCAAAATTGTTATGAGATTCTTCGGCAAGAAATGAATCAGTAACATAAAATGTAACTAGAAAACGTGGTATTAGTAAAAATGAAGAAACTACTACTTACAGTACTATTCAGATATCCTTTTATTGTCAGTCTCTGGCACATCTACGCTTTTGCTGTCCAATTAAAAGATCTATATATTACCACAGCCTTGAGAACCCGACATTTTTCCTGCTGTTTACATTCAGAAAGCTAGCCTACCAACCAACTGCTACAGCAGAGATAACACCACAAAGCATCTGCTTCTCCTATAAGTGCCCAACAGGGAAAAAAAAAATTCAATATGCCACAGAACTCATCTGCTTCTTTTATACTCAAATAAGGGTTACAAGTTGGCTCTGCTACAACAGCCAGTATTCCTGGAAAACCTCGGCTTCCTCTCATTGGACCTGAGGCACAACTGAAGATAATATTGTCAGCAGAACAGTCAGAATAAACCATGCAGCAATCTCACTTAAGAAACAATATGTGTTTTTAAATTACTTGATCTTTGAAGGACATAGTCTACTATTTTTCAAGAGATTAGATGTTTATAAAGAGGGAAAAAAAAAAACAAAACCACCAAAACAAACCAAACACAAACCCCAAACCCTTTCTTCTTCTAGAAACTATACATGAACATGTTTATTTGCTTTACTGAAGGACAAAGCCAAAACATCTTAGTGCATTAAAGAGTCCCGACCCTCAGAACACTGAACTTTCCAAGGTTCACACGGAGTACAATAAGATCAACAAAGATAAATAAAAAGGTAAAAGTCTATTACACACAACAGTTACTTGGTTATTTAATGAGACTCCTCTCATGAATGCATCTATGATAATAGATGCATTTCCCATTATCCAGGCAATTTACTCGTATTAGTTTATTTCTTATATCATACTCTGATGAGACATATTTTACGTTTCATTCAAAGACAGCAAGACAAGTATTTCAAAGATGTCGATTGGCAGTTTGCCACTGCCATCACTGAATCATCAGGGAAGACAGGAAGCAGCACCAAAAATAACATTCTCCAGCCAAGTCCACTGGCCATATGTTACAAGGGGTGAAAGGAAACAAAACCCAACCAATATAAACCAGGAAAAAAATCAAAATGCAACTATTCAGCCTGGAACAGCATTAGGTTTCTTCAGGGATTTTTTTTTTTCTTTTAAAATCAGGATTATTTTAAGTTAATTTTCCTGAACCTGCTAGCAAGTGTTTATTCCTCATCAAGGCAGTATCTTCTAGTCAACAAGCAATTTACAAACTGCTAACATACAGAAGCAGTGCATACACCTGTACATTCGTTCCTCTGCCATATGTTGACATGGAGGTCAATTTGGTCTTGTAGCCTTTTACTTACCTTTCCCATTTTGCCATGCAGTATACCAGGACAAACTGAGGAAAGTAGTGATGAAAACTAACACGGTGGCCACAGTTCCATTTCGGAGCCTCATCTCATTTCAGCATCACACTTGTTTATGTTCTATTAGCGATGAGGAGCGATCTGTTGGGTTTGCTGTGATGAAGTCGGCTGAAGTCCACCAGCAGCAGCTGGCCAGGAGCAACACGAAATGTAACTTTCACATATCAGAGGTATCATAAATCAATCCATTCCAAATTGTTGTAAGCTTTCTTCTAGTTCTCATAAATTAAACTTCTCTTTATTCTTCTAGTCCTGTTTAAAGGAAACAGAATTTTAACAGATTTTGCCAAAAATATGAGTCCCCCATGTATCAAAACACAACAAAGAAATACTACTATATGCTCATTAGTGTAGATTACACGGAGCTCCCCCTTGCACTGCCTCAGCCTAAGCTCAGCTAATAGAACTTCAGATTAATTTCTCCTTTTTCTGTTAAAACTGCTCATATCTGGAAGAGCTGTATATCACATGAAATTTGTCATTAAAAGAAAAACATACACATCACCGACATTTCAGTTTTATCATAAACTCAAGGCAAGATCATGTGTCACCTGGCAGTAACAAACCGATAAGAGTTGTTTTCAGGAAGCCAGCAACTCAAGGCCCTACTCTTAAAGTATTCACTTCAACGAAACCCCTCTGAATTCAGCGAGGCCTAATGCAACTGCAGCAGAACCACCCCCAGCAAGCTGAGAGACCAAAGCTTTAAACAGTTTACAGACCTGCATTACTCAGCTTTCTCTGCTTGGTACTTGAGTATTTGATCCATCTATAAACTTTTTTTCCTAGTTTAGCTGCAGATAAAGCACAGACCTCAGTCACACATGCAGAGATGTTCCATCTATACCAACTGGCAACAACCCAAAAGCCCCACAAAATACCACAATATAACCCTATCATTCCTATTCTCTGCCACACAGGCACAAGTATGAAACACAGAAGTTACCTACAGTTCAGGTTTACCCCAGATAAAGGTTCCATAGAAATCCTCAGCTGGCCAAACACAGCCAACTTTCAACCACACTGCTTTAACTTAGCAAGAGAATAAATCAACCAACTTTAAAAAGGAAAAGGGGGTAGGGGCAGATTTGTTTCTAAAGTGCTAAAGCATCCTTTACAGTAGCTCAAACATTAACATTTGACATTCTTTTAAAGGCGCTGCCAATTTTTCCCCACTACAAACTACATCTGATACAAGTACGCTACCCAGCAATAAATAACTTGCTTTGAATTTTACTTGGAAGCAATCTCTGTCACACTCTCGCCTGGGTGCATTTAGAACAACAAAGTCTTTTTGTTATTACGGTACCAAGAGATGCCGGTCAAATCCAAACTACGCTCCCCAAGCTTGGATGGCAGAACAAGCGACACCTTTACCGAAGAGCTTGCCAAACAAGACACGACCAACAGGCACCCTTAAGAAACGGACAGAAGAGAGCAACAATGTTGCAGAAATCCATGCTCTTGCATTCAAAACTTGGCCACAAGGTCCAGTGTTTACCTTGGGAATCCGATTACCTCACTTATAACACTAGTAACATGCGCTGTTTTGAGGAACTTTACACACAGATAGGTTTGTGGCTTTAAATATTAACTCAGAAATCACTTCCTCTGAGGAAGAAAATGAAAGAACAGGGAAAGCAAAGCCCAGAGTGAAATTCAGTAAGAAACAAAATAACGAGCAGGAATAGAAATAACATGGAAAACCTTAGGAAAGGAGAAACCTGAATTCAACGGGATGAAAGATAAAGACAACCAAGAAACCTACAGAAAGCTAGCACAGACAGCATGGCATGCTAGGAAATAGCAGCAGCACCAGAACTTCAAATAGCAGATGGACAAAATAGTAATTAGGTGAGAAGATAAAAGCGTAGGTAAACATTAGTAGCAAGGAGAGCCGAAGATCTCAGAACCCCAAGGTTTTATAAGGCCTGTCTACACGAACTTAGAAAGTTAAAGCGATTGCCAGGCTACCAGAATAAGTGACTATGATACCAATAAGGTCAGTGACACTAACAGTTTACCACAGCTTAAGCAGCCCTGAAGCAAAGATGCCTAAGTCTACATTCACCCTTTCAGCAGCAGCCAGATCTCTCCAGAGCCGCTCAGGTGGGCACAAAGGACCAGGCTGCAAGCTAGACAGATTATCCCACTGGGGGCAACAGACAGCTGGTCCGACACGCAGACAAGAGAGGGCAGCCAGGAAAGCTGGAAAGTAAAAATATCTTTTAATAACGCAAGGAAAGTGAACCCCCTGCCTCGCCAGAAAACGTGGGCATCGTTTTTACATTTGCTGCAATAAAATCAAGATGTTGTGATCGGGGCTTCTCGTTGTGCTATTTGAATCCACAAAAAAAATGCAGTCTGGAAGAATTCAGGGAGGGGGGGTAAGAAAACACCACAAAAACCCCCATAGCACACACACAAGCAAAAACCGAGCCCCCCAAAAGCCCCCAGCAGCACCGCGATTCAAGTAGCACCGAGCACGCAGGAAAAAAAAAAAAAGTGTCAAATTAATAATTATCCTGATTTTGAGCTGGCTGGTTCTGCTTTTATCCACCTCTTAGGGTGTCGTACCCGTTCTCCCTAGCAGGGGCACCAGCAGCCCAGCACTACTTGGGCGATTATTCAAGCGTTTCACTATTGCCGAACTGCACCCACCAAGCAAGGCCAGGCAGGAACCAGAATGCCCTCCCGCTTCTGGAAACGCGGAGGGCAAAACCGGCAGAAACCCGCGCGTAGACGCACACGTAAATTATTTAACCCCCCCCCCGTGGTGGTCACTTTAGGTTTGCTCAATAATTTACCAGCGAAACGCTCCAGCGAATCCCGGCACCGGCGGCCGTTACCTCAGGCTCGCCGGCGCCCTGCCATTTCGCAGCCCAGACCCCCCTCCAACCCAGGGAAGGGGAGAGGGCGGCGGGCGGGGGCGGGGGGAAATCCGCTCCTTTTCTGGAAACCGCCCCGAGTTAGTCGGGACCTTCCACGGTGTTTGTCAGTCCCGGTGGCGGCTATTCAGCCGGGGAATCGGAAAAAGAAGAAGAAGAAATAAAATAATAATAAAAAAAAAACCGAGACGGGGAGAGTGCTCTGAGGGGAGGGGAGGGGAGGGAGAGCGCCGGTCCGGGGAGCGGTCGGGCGCATCGGATGGAGGTTGTGAAGGGGGGGTGGAAAGGAAGAAGGACGGGAAACACCAAACTCTGGCGAACCCCCCCGGCATACAAGGAGGAGGAGGAGGAGGCGGCAGCAGGGTGGACAGAGGGAGAAACGGCAGCAGCGCTCCACATCCAAAGAAGAAGTGGGAGCAGCGCCCCTCTGCCCCGGACGCCAGCCCCACGGGGCAGAGGGAGAGGGCAGCAGCAAGTCTTCCCTACACCCACCACCACCGCCGCCGCCGCCGCCAGGCAGGTGTACGCGAACGCAGAAGGGTGCCTGCATGCGGATAGGGGAACAGGACGTCCCCCCACAGCCAGCC
>VZTM01011678.1:60890-145867 GCA_013400555.1 Jacana jacana
CAGCCGGCTCCCGCAACCGCCCCCTGCCCGCCCCGCCCACTCGCGGGGAAAGAACCACCCACCGGCCAGGCGCCGGTCCCCGCCGGCTGCCAGTGGGCGCCGCCTCGTCGGAGTGCGTCGTTCATTGGCTGAATGGCCTGTCGCTCTCTGCGGCCGCGGTTATAAATAGATGGGTCTCGCGAGGCCTGCCTCAGTAGTTGCAGCGGGAGCCGGGGCGGGGGGGTTGTTGTAGTGCTGCTCTTTCCGCAGTGTGTTCTCTATTTAGATTGTGCTTTTGGGGCTTTATTGTTCTGGAAGAGGTCCGAGAAAGCCTTGGCTGCCCTAGTACTTTTCTTGCTCTGTGGTCAGCTGCAGGAGGTCTGTCTTTTTGGTCGATATAAGGTTAAGCCCCTGGCCTGCTGTGTGAGGGTTCACCTATGCTCCTGAGAGGAAGTTGGGCTCAGCAGAAGGCTTCTCACACTGCCTGTCAGTGCCAAGCAAATTACACATATTGGTGTCCTGGGCAATGTGCTTGTTCACTAGTGATGAGAAAGCCACAGTCATGAATTTTAGCATTGAGTTTGTACCATGCTAATCCTTGACTAGAGCTTGTATCAAGAGCTGTTCGAATTAAAGAGCAGCTTGTTGCTTTCGCACCAGTTAAATGAACCCTCTGTCCCTTGTGCTGCTCACAAGGGTGGCTCTGAGGAGAAGGTTCACGTTGCAGTGTGTGGTGCCTGAGAGGCTGTTAAAGGGGTAGAGCTTCGGAGGTGTGAAAATGAACTCACTTTCCCCCAGAGGGTCGTTCTGTTGCATGGAGCAACTGGTGAAAGAAAGTCAGTGGAAGCTGCACTCTGTGGATTCGTTATTTAGGGTTGTGATGTTTCTGTTCCGTGAGTAATCCCCTTTCTTCAGTGGTTCATTTCATGTGTTCCAGGAATTTAATGCATGTTTTGGAGTCTGAAAGCTCCTGTTAAAATCAAATAGCACCCTCAGGTTAGGAGGATCCTACCTACCTCACAAGAGCCACGCTCTTACCATCTGGCTCTAAGTGTTCAATTCTTTTGATTGACTGGATTGCTTCCCCTTTTTTTCTCATCTTCCGCCTAATTTAGGCATAGTCTGCAGTACACATTTTTACTCCCAGTTAAGGCTCTTATGCTATATATAATGGGATAGTTTTCCACTAGAACTTCATGAACTGTGCAAAAATCTTGCTAGTTATTCTGTCTGAAGAGTGACATATAACAACTCTCCACAGATTTTTATTTTTTTTTAAGCAATGTGTAAACACATTGCAGGATTTTTGCACATTTAGAGCAGCACGTTTTTGCACATATGCAGTAGCCCTCAGTGAGTTTACTGGCTTTCTCACAGATTGCAGAGAGAGGCTGGTGGCAACTCAGGCAGAGCGCAAAAAAGAAGCTCAGGGTAGTTTGCAAGGTCTTGACACCCCAGGCTGTTCTGTGATTTTATTCATTGAGTGGTGAGAATTTATTATGTAAATGTGTGCTTCAATCTTCCCTTTTATAAAGAAGTGGAATGAAGTGGATTTTTTTTATTGAAAAAAAATATTCAGCCCAATAACTTTCAAACAAAAAGTTGTGCGTGCACATCCTCACACACACACATCTATGGCAGAATTTTTTTTTAAAGATCCCAACAAGCTAAAAACATTAGAGCCAACATTGTTTGCCTCTAATAGATTAGTGTTACTTAGGGATATGAATTTCTACATTTCTGTGCCGGAAAAAAAACCTGCCAGAGACATTTTCACATAAAAGTCCTTTTGTCAGGAATGCTTATTCTGCTGAAGAAAAGACTCTGCTCCAAGGTGAGTTTAATGGCAGTTATTTCATGAGGGCTGTCTGAGCCTTCCCATTTTCTGTTCTTCCCCTGATGGAACGTAGTCATTAGGAAGGTTTACCAACTGGACCTTGACAGTACCCAATCAACTACTAAGGTCGCCGAACAATAGAGTAATTGTAATGTTGTTTCTCAGTTCCTCTGACATCTTCCCCTGAAGTTAGTTGCCTAAGAAAGAAGGCAAAGTTCAAGACAGAAAAAAAAAGACATTGCCCTCATCTGACCTACTAGAGCAATAATCAAATGCCTCTTGGCATATTCCTCTGCTTGGTACATGGAAATAGTGCAGGGTGAAGGAAAGTGCTGCAGTGGCCAGAGAAAAGGAGTTGGGGCTGTTTGGCTGATTCACTAAAATGCGCCTTACATCTGGTGAGGGTGGCAGCTGCTTTTTGGGCCTGAACAAGACTTAATGCCAGCAAATTTCTGAATTCTTCCTTCCCAATGAGTTCTTCTTTCACCCTGCAGCCAGTGCTGTTCAACTGGAATGTCAATTTGGAATTGGAGAAGACTAAGCACTTCCAAACACTTAGTGTTTAAATGCAAGTGTTAAGGTGCAAATGCTATGACAAACATAACGGGCCAAGACATAGGAGGAAGAATTTTTTTAAAAAACATGGGAAGCTTAAATCCTTTTTGTTCCAGCTTTGGTTGCTGAAGAAAAAAAAAGGAAAGACCAAGGGGCTTGCTATTCCATACCGATAAGGTTGAGGGAGCGAAGAAGAAACGTGAGAGAGAAATGCATAATCATAGTTCGACAGAGGGAAGATTTCATGCTGGGAAATTTTTGCTAAGGTATTAGTTAAATGTCAGGGTAAAGGCAAAGGAGCAAAAGATGCTCCAGGCCTGCCGTAATTGCAGGTATGCTGCAGTGGCTCTTTCTGCCATATCTGAGCTGCTCATTCCTATAGGGCTGTGCGGCTGTTGCCATTCATCAGAGTTGGAGCTCATTTTATCCAGACCATTTTCCTGACTCATTCAGGAGCACGACAGTGTTGTTGTCCTTGTGTTTCGCTGTGCTCATGTTCTGGGTTTCCCAGGCACCAGAAAAGATGTAAAAAAGGTAAAGGTGCTTGGCAGTGGCAGCAAAGTCTGCAGTTGCTTGACTGAAAAATGGCAGTCTGAAAATTGTCTGTGTCTCCTGACTGACAATTGAATCCTGTCGTGGAGATGGAATTTATCCCCAGCTAGCCACTAACCTTGATTTTTAACAGAGCAAACACCTTGGGACTCTCTGTGCTTCTACCTCCATTTCACCCCAGTTTTGCCTTTTTCAACCATAAGCCTTTCATGAACAAATCATTTTGCTACATGCTAGCTGAGCACCTCTCTCAGTGAAGCTGTGTAGATGCTGGGTCTTTCCTGCACCCCATATCAACAGTAAAAATAAAGAGGGACACAAATACACCCAAGTGTATGTGGGGGAAGGATTGCCAAAAGTTGCCTGCTGCCCCTGCAACCAGTTGGTGCCCCAGGCTGCCTCCTATATGAGGTCACAAGCCATCCCTGCAGCACACGGCTGGGGAAAGGAAAGGCTAATTCCCCTTCAACCATCTTCTCGCACCCGGTATGTTGAGGTTGTTGGCTTCAAGTGGTCTTCCACCAGGAGGACTTGTGGCCCTCACCTGGCACCAGTGAGGTGGCAGGGCAGTAGGAGACAGGAAGGGGAAGGGAGGGAAACTTTTTTCCCATCCCCTCCATATGACCAGGTAAAGTGGGGTTGCATAACAATACTGAAGGTTTGCCCATCTCACAGGTGGGTTTGATGCTCATACAAATTCACATCTCATTACAGCCTTATAGGCACAAAGTGAAACAAATACTTCAGTGGCTGAGCTGGTTTGCAAAAGACAGTTTCTATTTCATAGTACTGTCAGCTTATTTTATATATTAAGCTGCTAGATGTACAGTTCATGTATTAGTGGGTGGCTTGTGTAGCACCCATTGTAGTACTAATGCTCAACAAATAAAGAGATGTAGAAAATTACATTAAAGTATGATTGTAAATACAAATGCTTAGTAGCCAAAAAATTTAGATAATAATTTAGGTTATAGTTATTCTGCCTTTTCTGTGACCACATCATGAAATAATCTGCTGCTATATGTCCTGGTGCTGTTTCTCCGCACACAACTGTGACTCGCTCAGAAGTCAGGAGTGATGGTGCCATCCTTTCCAGTAGGTAAATTGCCAGTCCACTTAAACAAGGTAGAAACCGAGGTGGGAGAGAGCAACTGTTCTGTCCAAGAAGTCTCTCGGGGATGCAGGAACAGAGCTCCCTCCAAACTCATGTTTCTCTACCCTCCTCCCCACATCACTGTTATTTCACTTGCTGCAGAGGTTCTCTGAGCCACAAATGCCTTTGCCATATGCTCAGAGGTGATGAACATTTATATTCATTCATCTTCTGCAGGCAGAGGCTTTTAAACGCATTCCTACCATTGCATAAACATAAACCCGGAAACCGTGAAGTTCATATTATGCCAATATTGCTGACGGTAGCTGAGGTCCAATGCCTGGGTAAAGAACAACCAGATACATTTACTGTTAAGAAATAGTCCAAACGAAAGGAAATCCCGTTAAGAATTAAGGATTTGGATTGCCAGCTCATTTTCCACGTGCCTGCTTCATGGTACTCTCTCTCTCTCCTAATCTTAAAAGATGGAAAAATTTTCAGGGAAGTTTTGAGAACTAGACTTTGTGAATCAGTCGTCTTCCCTGTAAACAAAACACTCTGAGAAGATGCCTCCTTTCACTTACCTTGGGGTAACCTGGCGGTCGTTCTACCAGTGGCAGGGAAGCTGCAGTCAAAGGAAAGCCTGAATCAGGCCTTCAGCAAGTGTGGGTTTCTGAAGGGACCCTTTCCTAGCAAAAATAGTGCAGGTCCAAACAGGTCGGGGAAGGAATCCAAGTCAACGTACAAAGACAAAAAATAGTGTGTTTTAGAAGGAAGGGCCTCTTAAAATCCAGCACATTGTCTCATTGGTAAGTAAAGCTTTGAGAGGGGCTGTGACTCCTGTATAACTCTTAATTTACGTTGTGCAGAACTGCTACAAGCTGTAAAGATTTTCTAACTCCACCCACTACAAATACCCGCTTGCTGAAGGTGCAGTTACGACTGCAGCATATTCTCCCAAGACGTGGAGGTTTGTAAAACCTGAGCTAAAATCTGCATAAGCAAAGCAAATCTAAATGTCTGACTGCCAAGAAACACAGACTAAAGCTTTATCCTCCAGACTTCTGGCGCGGGCTCTCCTGCCAAAGAGGGGGCTGGCCCCATGTTAGTCTTTGCGTCATTTGCTTTGTCTCACCTCTCTTCTTGTCTGGTCCAGCCCGGCTCATCCTCTTTAGTCCTTCTTCCCACAGGAAGGCAAGGTTGTGCAGAACATGGTTCAATCCAGTTTGTTAGGACCAGATGTTAAGAGTCAAAACAGGGCACCAAACTGTTGGCTAAAACCCAACTCTGGGGCAGGTAACTCCTTCCTGTTCTTGCCCTGTCACCCAGGAGATGTCTGGTCAGTGGGTGTCTCCTTCTTCCACTGCAAGGCAGATTTGAACACCTCATGCAGACCGAACTGGAACTGGAACTGGATTGTTGCCACATCCCTTCACTTTACTCTTGGTTTCTGATGGAGGTCAGTAGCCTGCAAAAAGCCATGCTCCAGGCAGTGTGCTGCAGATGGTGGAGCAGGGGGAAAGCTTCCTGTGCTTTCTCGTGCCAACCTGACATCTTTCTTCATATAAATAGAGCGCTGGGTGAAGGATGAACTTGATGCATGTTTTCTGCTGCTTGAGACACCATGGGGCAGGGGATGAAAATTCCTTCTCCCAGCAAAGGATGAACAGAGGGGCTGGTGGCAACAGTTTAATGGGTGGGGTTGCTTACAAGGATGGAGCAGGCTGCCTCTCCATCAGTTACACTAGCTGCACGGCCTTCTGCATTCATTCTTGGCAAACTAATCTGCAAACAAAACTCTGGTACATGATGCTCAAGATGATGGTTGGGTGAGCATTCACACTAACTGCAGTCATCGACTGTGGCCTACCAAATTTTGAGTCAGCATTGCCTCTACGGGCAATGAGGCTGCCCTCTTTCTTGTACCATCCTTACCTCCTGCTCTGATCCTCTGCCACTCTCCTCTCTTCCCTGACTGCTTTGCTTTGCTTCATAATCCGGTACTAAAATGGTGAAGAACCAGAAATTGTTAAACCAGCTCAGACTGGGATGAGTGGAAGAAGAAGTATATTTGTGAGTGCCTTGGCAAAGCATGACCTTGCAGCTTGTGTCGTTCTATTCTTGTCCGGCCCCACCACATTAGATACAGGTAAAAAGTTCAAATCCTAGGTGCATCCCTAATCATTGGTACGTGGGCTTTTGGTCTCCCTGTCAACCTGCCCTTTCTAAATTTTACCCTGAGAAGCGTCTTCAGTGTGCACGTCACTCCAAACTGCAGCAGGGCCGTGGACAAGCGGGCACAAATCCACCCTGTGGGAGATGAGAGCTGCGGTTTGAACTCACGGTGTGTGCCCAACCGATTCTGTCAGCAGCTGGTTTGGGGCAGGGAGGGGGGAGAGAAGGAATAAGAGAAAGGTATCTTTAGACCCCCCCCTTGCTCAAATTGCCTGTGGCACGTCTCATTGACCTTAGCTTTATCCTTCCAAGACACGGCAAGCGTCAGGACAATCCCTGTGACCTTGTGAATGCTGCAGCACTGAAAATAATTGCCAAAGCCGCCCTCCATTTAAACTAGCAGAGCTGTTGCTCTACTGTAATAAAAAGATCTCACGCTTCGCCCTATCGCAGCGGGGATCCAGGCTGTATTAAGTCATCCTGACCAGCCTTAAAGGCTTTAGTGATGTTTCTTTCATTCGAGCATTATCTTTCTGCCAATTTAGAATCCCATCTCCTCCCCACAAAGCAAGCCTATAGTTATCCAAGCAGCAGTGGGAGGATGGTGGAGAGCAAGGCAAACACAGATAAGACAGGAGCATTCTTCAGGGCGTTTAGAAATAATGAGTGCAATTTCCCACGTCTTAGGACTTTTTAGACCAAGGTTTTTGGAAAAAGAGAAATGAACCTCAGTCAGATGGGAGCCCTTCCCTTATATCTGCAATAGCGTGTAAGTAGCAACAAGCTAGGCACTGCTGCAGCTCCAAGAGGCCACAAAAATGACAGTAATAATATAAGAGCTTTGGGACTATCAAATAGCTCCATCTCCCAGGAAGGACACGGAGGACACACATTTTGAAGTGAAGCAGTGTATTCCTTTCTTCACAGATTCAAAAGAAGCTTTTGATTCCCATCTCCACGTGCAAACCAGGTGTTCAGCCTCCCCTCCATTGCATGCAGATTACTCTCCTGGCACACAAAGAGAAACCAGCAGGTGAAGAGCAATATGTTGACGTTGTATTTTAGTCCCCGAAAGTACTTTTCAGAATGACAGCTCCCAGTGCCGTCCCACGTGCTGTGCAGCCGCGTGGGCAGATGCTACTTCCACCCACCCACCCAACACGCAGGTAATGAGAGCGAACGGGACAGGGGTCAGGAGCAAACACCCATCGAAGCCGTTGAGTACCACTGGCAGCCGGAGCACGCTGAGCAATTAATAAACTCTTTCTGAAGTTTGTAACATGTCAGTGATGACGGGTTTGATAATTGCAATAGCTGTCTCACTACCCTATTGCATGTCATTCATACTAGTGCTGTTATTCCTACCCTGAGAGAAACAGAGCTGTAACAAATGACAAGACCGACACACGCAGGGCTCCTTCAGTTTTTAAGGTGTTTACACCTTAATCCTTGGTTATAGAGTTACAGCACAAGTGTACTGACGTATTCAAGGTCAGGCCTCGGGACAACTCAGGGTGTTTATGGATAATTAAAACCATCAAGGGCTGGGTTTTGTCCCTGACCACCAGAGAAGAAAGTGCAAGGACAAGGTGGAGAACTTCACGCTGGGTGGAGAACATTGTCGGGCACGGGTGAAGTGGGGTTATGTGGAAAGCATTGACTTTCCTTCCCATCTCTCCCATGCTGCAGGCTGTGTCACAACCCACAGCTCTCTTTCTTCCCTCTCCATTGAGGCAAGGTTGCCAGCTGCAGGAGGTGAGCCCAGGGCTGGCCATGGAGTACAACTGGGATGGCAGGTGGTTCTTGTGGGAAAACATCCCTCTTCTCAGTGATGTCCAATGATAGGACAAGGGGCAATGGGTGCAAGCTGGAACATAGGAGGTTCCACTTCAATATGAGAAAAAGCTTCTTAAATATGAGAAAAAACTTCTTCCATTACCAGTGAGGGTGATGGAACACTGGAAGGGGCTGCCCAGGGAGGTTGTGGAGTCTCCTTCTCTGGAGACATTCAAAACCTGCCTGGATGCGTTCCTTTGTGACCTGATCTAGGTGTTCCTGCTCCAGCAGGGGGATTGGACTAGATGACCTTTCAAGGTCCCTTCCAATCCCTGATACTCTGTGATTCTCCTTCACAGAGTGTGGCTGCAGCCTGGTTCTCAGTCCTGGCCTTGTGCTTGGCCTGTTTCACCAGAACTTGTTTATAATTTTTAAAGCACAATAATACCGTTCTGCTGCTAATCACAGCTCAACAATACTAACTCAGTGTGCAAACAAGGCCATCATCCAAGTATTGTTTTGCATAACCAGAATGTGAACATTTGCATAATGTTTAATTATTTAGTCAGAACATAAAATTTGTCTTCCTCTCAAAAACATTTTTATGAAATGTCTCAATAATTAAACATTACTGTGTTTATTAACAGCAGGGAAGATTTGTAAAATGTATTAGTCAGAAACAAGCAAGTAACTACTTCTCCCTGCAGTAATCAAAATACACCACTCCAGAGTAGGTCCCCAAGCACGGCAAACACCAGCATGAACTCCTACCTGCAATGGAGCAGAATATGATTAAAAGCATTAACAGTTCAGTGGCGCTACCTTGGAAGGGTCAGAGAGCCAAAATTCGATAGCTTAATTCACTCATTAATCAATATATGCAATTATATTGAGTCAGCTGCAGTGAGCCCTTTGTCTATGACAGGTAGAACCTGGGGTCAGCTGGAAGCCCCTGCGTGGTGCCACAGCCCGGGGAAGGCGTCTGCCGGCTCCTGCTCTCCCACGCCGCCCATCAGAAGGCAGCAGGACCCACACACAGGGTGAGTGGCCCACGTTTGCACCTCTCGTGTGGGACTTGGGAGCATAGGTGGGGGTCTTCATGGATTCCCTCTAAGCGATTCCTAACGAGGCTGAAAAAAAGTAAAATAAGCTTTGGAAAAGCAGCCAGAGGCGCATAATACAGCCATCTGACCTGATGATATAGGAAAGGGGTTCCTCCTGCAGCATTTCAGTATCATCACTTGTTCATAGGGAAAAGGGGCCGGCTCCAACCTCAGTTATTCTGGGTGGTAAATAGAAACATTCCCCTGAAATGAACAGTCAGAGTCTGGGCTGAAGTTGCTGAATGTGTTGGGGATGTTTCCCAGCACCTGGAGATTCTTCTAAGCGAGTAAAACTGACAGACTGCCAAGGAAGAAACAGACACTGGTTGTCACACACTGGAGTCCAGTTTGAGCAAAACACTTTCTGTGCCCAAGTGTAAAAGCTCTAGGTTGTATTAAGTTGTGTGAAGGGAAGACAGAACTCAGGACAAGAAATTGGAGTGATCACTTCTGTCCTGGGAGCAAGCATTTCCCACTAAAATCAACTATTTTAATTATTTGAACTTAATAGCTTACATAGAAAAATAAAATTCAAAGGGTATTTTATTTAGACAAGATGGAGATTTTTATTCTCTCTTTTAATTTCAACATGATGCTTCAATTGTATTTCCATAGCGTTACACAAGAAATTAAGCTTGTGTCCTTCTGCCCTCTCTGAAACTCCTCGTACTTGCTAACAAGGTTTCCAGATGGCTCCAGCCAATTTCTGACACATAGAGTTAGGAGGCTTCCTTTTTGACCAATGGTTACATAAGAGCACCTCTTCCCCTCCCATATCCTTGGGGTACCCTTGACTCACTCCGAGTGTCTGTCACTACTTTGCAGTGCTGTGCCGGGGTGGTGTCAAAGAGGGTGCAGCTGGCTTCAGTGGATAGATTTGAGGAGCCATTTGTGCAACGTGGTAGAGCCAACTGGGAAAGCAGCACCAGTCTACCTGTTCAAGTGGCCACCCCTCTGTTTCCCCCCCATGAAAGGTAAGCCCACATAAGCGAGCTCTGGCAGCGAACGCTGCCGTTTTCCTCAGCCAAAGCAAACCCCTCCTTCCCATCCTGCTGTAGGGAAGTAGGTCACAGGAAAATCTGCCCCCCTCCCCCGATCTCCTGTCCGCAAGCACGAGGTAAGAGAAATTACATCCTCAGCAATAATGGGGGAAATTGTGGCGTGAAAAGGCAACTCAAAAGCTCAGTGTCTCCCTGGAGAGCAGCTGACAGCACCATCCACCATCAAAAATGACTTGCAACCCGCTGCCCCAGGCTGCTCGTGCCCTGCTCTCCGCTGAGGGACCCAGCTCCATCAGATGTTGGAGAAGCACAACCACCCTTTGGTGGCCGGTTGCCCACTGTGGGCTGCTTCAGCAGACCAGGAAGGCAAACGGAAAACCACAGAGGAGGAGAAGGAAGCAGGAAAGAAACCAGACAGTAAGAATTCTCAGCTGAGCAGAAGAAGTTGCCTCTGTTATCGCTAGTTCCAACTTCTTTTTCGTTGTGTTTCTCATTGGGTCCTGTGAGCGCTGGAGCTGGATTTACTTCAAACCACCATTGAACCACCATGGAGCCCAGGGCTTTGAAGGAACCTAGGGCTGAGCTGTGCAATGCCACAAGGACGGGCTGTGGGCAATGACTGGTACTTGAGAGACTGTTTTATTTGTGGCTGAAAATAAAGGCATGAACCAAACAAAAGGCTTCATTAAGCCATAACCCAATCCCTTTGGTGTGCTCCAGGTGAGTGCTGCAGGAAGAGGCAAAGAACTTAAAAGAAGCCAACCCTTGTTTAAAGGAGTGGCCAGATGGGGAAGATGATGTCTGTTTTGCCTGGACAGGCTCAGGGCCTTATTCTTTTGCCTTGTCTGCAGGCAGCCTGCCCATCCAAATTATCTCCTGTGCTGAGTGCAGACAGGATGAGCCAACAGCTTATTAAGGAGTCTCTGTTATTTCTGCAGAGAAAGGTGGCTTTTGTTTTCCTGAAGGGTTATTGACTGAATTCTCCCCTTGTCACAACTCTGGGTGTTTTCATCTGCTCTTTCCAGACAGTTCTGCTTGGTTCTTTGATGAAGGCAATGGTTTGGAGGGGTTTACTGATGGAAGGGGTTACATTTGGAAGGGGTTGAGGGAGCGGGTAGGGGGGAAGGAATAAAAATAACATGGGAATAGGATTTCTTTGGGAGACATGATCACCAGAGCATGACTCTGGGACAAACTTGGCTCTGCAGTTCAGACACTTCCAGTTTCTGATGTGGTGCCAAAATCTTTAGAGCCGCTTGGGTCGTCACTCACACAAGCAGTCCCATGCCTGGAGTTGGAGCCCAGAGACAAGTAAATATTGCTGCCTCTCCTCAACATGGTCTGATACCAACTGCTGGTTGGGGAGGGCAGTACCAGTGGTGGTTGGTAATAGAAAAGACTTGCTGTGTTCCTCTGCCTTCTAGTCAGTTCTGATAGGGCCATGTTTTCCCATGGTCTGGCCTAAGAGCAGCACAGGTGGCCCAGTTGCCTTGTCATCCTGGAGCTGCTGGCATGGGTGACAAGTGACAGTGTGGAATCCATGTGCTGGCAATCATGGCAGGACCCACTGGTGCAAAGTGCTGTTTTCCAGTTGATAGTGACAGTGAACAGAGATCTCTTTCCTTTTTTTATTAAGATGTTTCTCAGGCAGAGTTGACTTTTATAGAACCATAGAATCATTTAGGTTGGGAGAGACCCTTGGGATCATTGAGTCCAACCATCAGCCCTACTCTACACAGTTCTCCCAAAGGGTCAAAGGCAGGGTAATAAATAGCATGTCAATTCTAAACTTCAGATATCAAACCATATGTTGGAAAAAATGACAGTGAGTTAAGAGACCCTTAGATACCATGGTACCTGGCTCAGCATCCTTGAATAGGCTTCAGTGGAATTAGGAGCCTGCAACATACACCGACTATTTCATAAGCAGATAAGTAAATAAACAAAGCAAAAAAGAAACTAAGAATGAAAGTACTCAATGTGAAGGTGTGTGAGATGGAAGGAAGGACAATGGTCCTCTATCGCTTTGCTGCTGTATAATCCTACAGGCTCTTAGCTGCATTCCTAACAGTTCTTCAGAGAGTGATTTGGGATCCCAGAGAGCTAGTTCAACGTTTTCCTGAATGACCTCCATTTAAGCTGCCTTAGATGAGCTACAGAGGTTTTCTTCTGGGAATGCAGCCAGTGTATGTAGAGAATTAGAATCTGTGGGTGAAGCACAGGCGCTGCAAGATACTGCAAAGGAAGAAGAGCTGAATGAACGTGTGAATGTGTCCCATCAGTCTCCAGCTTCAGAGAGTAACACGAGGCAAAGAATTATCTGGGAGTAATAATCCACAAAAGTCTTCAAGGGGCATGTATTGGGCGAAGGCAGACAATAACAGATCCCCCGCTATAAAAACCTCAGTGGTTCCTGTTGCCTGTTGAGTGACTTGGCCGACATCAGGAATATGTGAGCCTGAGCCTTGTTGCCCATTTGGAACTCAAATGCCTTCTCCTACGAGACTTAATCCCATTGGAGCCACTCTTGTGCTGAATCCCACAAGATTACATCCCCCCTCCGGGGTTTTTCTCAGACATGCAGCGCTGCCCAGTGCTCACAAATGGCTTTTTTTTCCCCTCCTGTTTTTTTTTTCTTTGGACTCCATAACAGCACAAAAGTTATCTTCTAACCACAAACACAAAATCCTGTAATGAAACCTTTGTTACCCACAGCAGAGTGCTCATCATGTATACAAAGCAAACATTTTGGCAAGTTTATTAAGCTCCTCCAGACTAAGAGGGAATTAACGGCGCTGCAAAATTACAGCAAGCTGCTTGCTACGCTGCTGCTGGATATTTTCACCAGCAACAAGATTTTATATTCTGCTTCATCTTGGAAAAAGAAAACAAAAACCCAACAGATTTAGTAAGTGCTTTTACCGTCATAGGCAACACAATGCAAAACACTGTATCAAAGTAAAGGCCAGAGGGATATTTTGGCCTTAAAAACGTATTGCGCTTTGCTGCACATTAAAAATCGCGTCGTTGTAATTTTTTACTTAGAATTATTAAAACATCGGGAGGTAGCTAATTAGGATAATCCAACTAGGAAAAGTAAACTGCCTGAGTCATCAAACCTAGAGTTTTTGTGCCCGAAGACCCTTGCTTGATACACAATTTCATTTCCATCCTGCGTGCTCCTTCACCGCTGGGAAGGACAACTGCTCGCAGGCTGTCACCTTGCTTGTTAAAGAGAAAGCCAAAGATGCACCGTGCAGCACTTCTGGGAGAGACTCTTCTATTTTTCAAGTCCATTTTGTTGTTCTTTGTGTGTAATTCCAGCTCTGTTAGTTTCTGTGCATGAGTCACAAACAAAGGGTGAATTTTCACATTTTATTTCATTGTTAGATGTTATACTCTAACAATGCATTTTGCAGCTGCCAGAGGAAAATAGATCAGCCTGAGTCCATCACGCTGCCTCTCAGCTGGAAAAGTACACTGACGTCCTTAGGAAAGCTGATCAGACGTGAAAGGTTTTCTGGGAGGTATCGAGTGGGAAACATAAATCACTGCTCATACAGAGGATAAAAATATGTTTGTATTTGCATCTTTCCATTGCCACAAATGAGCCATTTGACCAAAGAAGAATGCATGGACTCTAAAACTGTTTCCTGCCTATCTGTTGACAAGACAGCTACAGCAAGACCTACTTGCATGACCCTTTGACTTTGAAGAAATCTGGGTATGGACTAATGCCATGAGAAAATAAAAATTCCCCCTGGTCAGTCAGATCAGAGATCCAGGGAGCCAGGTGTCTTCTCTTGCACAAAGGCCCAGGCCATTAGCAGTGGAAGGAGAATATGAAGTGAATATGACATGATTAGGAAGGACAATATGAAGACTATGACTACTCCATCAGTCACATGGCCTCCAAAAGCCTTTTGCAATCTCCCAGGCCAAGGCCCTAGCTTTCATAGTGAGTGGCACTTGATGGATTTTATCTTCCACTGATTTGCCTAGCAGCTTTTTGAAGTCATCTAAACCTTTGGTGTCAACACCCTCCTGTGGCAATAATATGAAAAGAAGAACATCATGTTACAACTTCTCTGTAGTGTATTTTGAGATACTTAGAATTCCTCCATAATTATGGACTTGTTGAAATCCTGAGTTCGTTTCACATAGGTCTGAGCAGCTTGTGGGGCCACAGCCCCATTTCCTTGGAGGTCAGGTGAAGGTCACTCACAGGCTCAGAAGGCTCTACAAAGCCATCTACCACCACTCAGGGCAGTCGTTTGCACCCACTTGGTGCTAAAAACCCAAGATGAGAGAAGCCAGTGGAATCCCTAAGGCAGTGATACCTGGATCTTTGCCTGTAAATAGTTAAAGGGTGGGTGTCAAGAGGAAGGGGCCTGTCTTTTTTCAGCAGTGCCCAGTGACAGGATGAGATGTAACGGGCACAAACTGGAACATATGAAGTTCCATCTAAACATGAGGAGGAACTTTACTTTGAGGGTGGCAGAGCACTGGAACAGGCTGCCCAGGGAGGTGGTGGAGTCTCCATCTCTGGAGATGTTCAAAACCCCCCCACCTGGACATGTTCCTATGCAGCCTGCTCTAGGAGGACCTGCTTTGGCAGGGGGGTTGCACTAGATGATCTCCAGAGGTCCCTTCCAACCCTGTATCATTCTGTGATTCTGTGACCACACTGCAGTCAATGGCAAACTACAGGCTGACACCTGCCCCGTGGTTCCCACCTTAACATGGTCCCAAATTCAGATCCCAAATGCTGCATGAGGAGTGCGGCTGTGCTCCTTGAAGAGCTGGTCCCCCCTGTCCCTCCTCTCCTTGACATGTCTGCAAGGGGGACGCACAGAGCTTGTTCTTGAGATTGAGCAGGTCTTGCCGCCATAACTCCACCTTTCTGTTATTCCTGAGCATCCGCCTATGAAAACAGGAGATGGGCCAAGAGATTTGTACTCCTCCCCGTACGGCTGCGCAGGTCATGCTCCAGAAAGTCGGTCATGATTCAACACAGTTTCAATCATTTTAAACAGGGAGAGAATTGTGAGGAGACAGACCCTACCTTTAACTCCATTTCCTGACAACACTGTGCTCTCTGCATGGGGGGGCAATAATTAGAGAATACAAATTTGGTCTTTTTTAATATATTACATTCCTTTAATACGGAAACTGGTGGTTTTTTTTCCAAGATTGCTACAAAAGGTAACAGAGTATCTTAAAATTACACTTTATGCTATTGGGTTCTTAATTACAGAGAGGGTGTTTTGAAGAGAGAGGAAGTTAGGATGGTTTTTATTGTATCTGAAAAACTGCACCTATTTCTACTGTAAGTCCTCGAGTATGATTTGAACAGCCCCCCCAAAATCACTTGAGATTAAGGCCAGCTCACACTTTCTTACGGGGCAGCAGCTTGTAAATTGTTTGCACAACCAACCTTCAGGCAATTGAGCCCAAGGTTGTGTGTCCCGGCATTAAGCTACTACTTCTGCTGTGGCTCTGCTTAAGAGAGAGCTGTCTTGCCACTTCTCATTCCAGCGGGGATGTCCACACTGCCTTTTGTCATCTGCATAAAGGAGAAAACCCTGGGCCAGCGGGCAGAAACCAGTTGGCGTGGGGACCGTTTACAGCTACTGGGATGGGCTGGAGCACACGTGTCCAGCGGCCGCATCAGGCCTTCAGCATCAGGCCTTCAGCATCGGGCCGCATCAGGCCTTCAGCATCAGGCCTTCAGCATCAGGCCGCCTCAGGCCACATCAGGCCTTCAGCATCAGGCCTTCAGCACCAGGCCACCTCAGGCCTTCCACAGCGACACAGGCTGACTGGCTTTATCCAAAGGCTTTGACATATTAATATAAAACTTGGTTTTTTTTCCTCCTCCTGTTTTTTGACACTGAAAGACGACCTGTCTGAAAACTGTTATCAGTGTCTCGGGTACTCGCATGTTCCAACGCCCCGTTGCTTTATTAATTACAAAGTCCAGCAATCATTACTGAGGGACTTTCCTCCCGACCTCCTTCGAGAAGAAAAGATTTTGAAACTGCAAATGCAGGCTTTAGGAAAACCTACGCTTCCTAAGGTCTCCCTTAATTTTTGCAAAAGGAGTGTTAATGCAACAAGAAAAACAAAAACATTGCAAATTTATACTTAAATAAACCCAGGGTGTGCAGTGCTAAGGTAGAACTTTGCACATAGAATCATGGAATTGTCTAGGTTGGAAGGGACCTTGCAGATTACCATCCAACCATCAACTCAACACTCTTTAAAACCATCACTAAACCATATATACACAAAGTGAAATGTTTGTCTTTGGCAGTGGGGCATTTAGTTTCAAAGAAATTAGTTAATGGGCTTTGATGTCAGCTTCTTTAAACTCACAGGGAGGTTTTGCAATATATTCAGAATGATTATAGGGTAGGTTTAGGCTGGACCTTAGGGAAGAATTTTTCCCAGAAGGAGTGGTCAGTCACTGGAATCAGCTGCCCAAGGAGGTGGTAGAGTCACCATCCCTGACTGTGTTCAAGAGTAGATTGGATGTGGTGTTGAGGGATATGGTGTAGGGGAGAACTTTGTAGAGTAGGGCTGATGGTTGGACTCGTTGATCCCAAGGGTCTCTTCCAACCAAAATTATTCTATGATTCTATGATTTTGGTCAATAAGCAGAAATAATTTCTCGTCAGCCTCATTAAATGGGTGAAGGTGAAGAACCTAGGATACTTCATGATCAGGAGTCCCAAACCAGTGGGAAAGACACAGCCCAATGAGCATGACAATCTTACATAAAGGTAGTGAAGTACAGAGGTGCTATCCATCACTATTTTTTAAATGAGAATAATGAGGATTATGTAGGGGGCAATATGTGAAGCGGACACTGCAAGGAAAATCACACTTTTTCCCCGCATTTCAGTTTGGCCTCTAGCTGAAAGTTTCAAAAATCTTATTTTTTAACTAAATTCATGTTGTCCTACCTACTTACCTATCCCACACTACCCTTCTGACTGCGAATGATGATTTCATGTGAAGGAAGACCAGTTGCAACTGGACAAATTCAGGCAGGCAAGCAACTGTGAGCGCACTGACGAGCTTCCACCTTCAGTTCCCTTACTGCCCACACACACTGTGCAACCAAGGCCGCCCGCAGGAGGAACTCAGGAATGTTTATTGCTGGTCACTCATAAACGGGCATATTTGTGCCTCATGAAAAGTAACCCAAGCCCAGGAACCGGACCGCTTGGCTCAGGAAGGGAAACAGGCAGCTCAGTCATCGCATTTTAACGGAGTACTCGCTCCCCTCCATGGGCCAAACAGCTTTGCTAGGCACAGCATCAGGCCACTCCAGGGAAACCTGTCAATGCAGTGCTGCACAACTTGTAAATGAAGAAACCCATAACAAGTCTCCAGCAACAAGGGAGGTTCAGCAAAGTTCAGCAAAGAACCTGTTTTGATGCAAATGTCATTAAAAGCAGAACACACGGCAAACACATAAGGTAAAAGTTTTATTTTCCAAAGTGTGAGTGTGTCCTTAGCATGATTTCAGTAATCCGTTGCCGTGGCAATCCCAATCACTACAAAGTTGAAGGTAAACTTTTTGACTGTACCTATATTGCACACTTTCTCCACAGCTGTGTAATAACACCCTTCTGCATCAAGAGATCCTCCCCTGGGATTAGCTGGTCTGTAGAAGTTCAGTTAAGTGGGTGACTTCATTATGGAAGAGGTGATTTGTTTGCATGGTTCTATTTTATAATCTGTGGCATGTCACTCCAAGCTTGTGATTTCTTTTTGGCCAGTTCCATCCACGATGGCTGATCCGGAGCAGCGTTACTGGCTTTCTTAAACTGGCCCATCTCCTCTTTATCCACCAGCCCTGGTGACGGAGCTACTGTGAATAAAAGAGATGGAGAGCTTATGATTGCTTGCTGTGCAGCCATACAGCCTGGCTCTTTCATCGAAAGCTTCCCGTGCCTTGCCCCACTGCAGAAAATCTTTACACTTCACATGGAAGCTTCTTCTGCGTCACGTTCCCGAGGCAATAACCGTTCCGTGCTCAAAAGAATACAGTCTTTTTCTCATGGATAATATCTCTTGGTCCCTAAACTTACCAAAACCAACACGGTGACCCGGATTCCTTGCCATACCCTGTGTTAACACCCGGGCCCAAGAAGGGAGAGTCTTTTCATTACCGAGAGCATTTGTTTGTGAATTCCTCCTTTACCCAGCACCCCTTTCCCAACTTCCACCCCTCTTTCAAACTTGAATTTAGCAAAGGGACTGAAAGTCGCTGTGGGAGGACTGATGGGCAGAGGGTTTGTGATCACATCGTTCCAGCTGGCTGAGGAAACCCCGTTACAATTGAACGCTATTGGAAATAACGTTGCTTGCAGGTTACAGGTGACACTGGGATAGTGCATGTGGGACCCCATCCCATGAAGTGGCCTAGTGCTCTCATTGCACATTTCTTTCAGCACATGTTCTGACCGCTCTGTAATCAAAGTGGTCAAAGGAATACGGCACCGAACAAAACCCCAGAGGAGAGTGCTGAGAAAAACAGTTAGCCCTTGCTGATATGGGGCTGGGGAAGAGATGAGGATCTAACCCTTGGTCCCTTCCCAGCACACTAAAGCAGGGTTTATTCTGACCAGGTTGTGAGATAACAGCCTACACTTCAAGCATTTTGTTTCCTACCAGGGACACAGTGTGACATGGAATTGGTTCTCAGCAGCGGCTCCTTCACTTCCGACTTTGTTTCTTTCCTCTGTTCTTCAGAAGCGGTTTTGGGTGCCAAGTGTGAAGGTTTGCTCCGTTGCTGCTTCACTGACCCCTAGGCAACAGAGAGGGATAAAATCCAAGTAATGCAATATGAAGGAGACCAGTTTGGGTGGACAGGAGCAAAGGGAGTGGATGTGGTGCCTGTCACGGTCCAAAGACCACATGTGCTCATCACATATTGGTTCCAGTCCTCTCACTTGAGAGAGGATTCACCTGTTCAAAAAGCTCCAGTGGTTTCATGTTAGTGTCCATCATACTCAACTTTACAAATTAAAATGATCCCTCTGTACCCCTTATTCATAATGGTATCTATGAGTATGTTATTACAGTCTTCACTGCAGACTGTATCCCAAGCCCTTTGCACACCTCTGCTAACACAGGAACAGCATTTAGGATATAGGATTTGGAAACAGCCTTGTTCTCTCATGTTTCTTTCCTCACCTCCCAGATTTTGTGGGTGAGGACACTGTATTTTTGGGTGGTTGACAGTAAATGGATTTTCCATTAAAAAAAAAAGGAAATGGAACACATCCTCCCATGGATTTTGTTGCCAGTATCGAAAACTACACTGCAGTGATAGTGCCTGGAGCCATGTGGGAGAAGGAGAAAGTGGGAGTAGTACAGTGGCACCAAGCCTCACAGGCTGCAGTCAGAAACATCTTGGCAAGTTCCTCTGTTAGCTGATATAGGGAAATAAATGCATGGCACGAATTTTAGGGAACATTGCCAGCTAAAAGCTGGAGTTTCCTATTCTGACACAGAAACTGTATTTGGGGATCATTTAAACCCCTGGTGTTTTCAGTGCTCTGACAATGCTATGCGTTATTGCAGTTCATAATCTTGCCTAGACATTTTATTAGGTATTATTTATTATTAATCTAACCACTACTGTTTTTTTTCATCACCTAGAGATCTTCTTGTATTCCGGGATCTAATGCAGCTATCCGGGTTTCTAACAGTACCATCTGAGGCAAGAAAGTAGGCCATTTGCACTGGGAACGCTGTGCTGGTACAGGGGACGCACGCTCCTGCATCGCTGCAGGGCTCTTGCTGTGCAGGAGGTGACACAGGCAGCACTTGCCCGCTGCTGCCTCCGTGAGCAAGCCCAGCACCAGGGAAGCCTTCTTAGTCTCCTGGATTAACGCCAAGCGCTTCTGCTGGCACGGCTTGGTCACCGGGGAGGATCACTTGCTGCAGGTACCTCCCTCTTTTTGCATGGGATCTTTGAAGAGGCAGCGTCAGCCCAGATTCACAGCACCACCTGGGCATCCAAGTTATCCAGATACAGAGAGCCAGAATATATATCTTGGCACTGTCTGTAAGTGCAAAAAGTTATTTTTATTCTATTTCGCTTCTCAAGGCTCTAAAAGCTGTTACCCAAGAGCTGCTGGGACCGAGCTGTTCATTCAGTGTTAACTCAGTCAGGATGTATGGGGTGTTCAATGAAACGCTCTGCTTAGAAGGAGAGTTAAAGAGACTGCGTTTCCTCTGTAGTGAGAGAGAGCGGAGACTGTACAGTTTAGCACCCCTTTGGGGGGTATCTTAGCATGCAGTACACTCAATAGATCTGGTAGGTATGTATTGGACACCCAAGAAATTTTACACACCTCGCATAGTTCCAGGATTTCTTGGAGATCTAAAATTCCATATGGGAACAATCAGAGGATTCTGAACCTAACGCATTTTGGAGAGCCTTTGTCACTTACGATTATACTCTTTCAATAGCTGCTATCATTACAAAATGGCTGTTAATATAGCAGTAGATCCGAAGAATACGACAGGAGGGTGATAGGAAAGGATTACAAATCTGTATTGCAAGTACCTCCCTTCGTTCCTTCTCTTTATTTTGTTTCTCTGTATCTGACTTCACATCCGGAGCCACGAGTTTTTCTCTGTCGAGTTCCTGCTCCTGCTGCCCGCCCCTCTGCTTTTGCCTTGCTATGGAAATCCAGGCTGGCTCTGCAGGACTGTCGGGATCTCTTCCAGAGTCTCCAGCGGCCACGGGGGAAAGCACACTTCTCTCTGTTGACAGATTATTAATGCACGGGGTTATATGAAAGAGAGTCGTAATTAGCTCCAGCTCACACTTGCTCGATATGCTGGCTGGTCCCAGGACGTGTGCCCAGCCTGGGTAAACAGGAATTGTGTTTAGTTTGGTCTCCAGAGAGCAATTTTCCCATGCTCACTGTCTTAAGGTTACCGTCCTACTGGTGAAAAACCCTTTGCAATTTTGTTTGGCTGGAGTGGCGATGTCAGTGCCCCGGCGTGAGGCAGCATGAATCGAGTGTCATTAATCTACCCATTGTCCAATGTCTCTGCTTCTGCTCCCTCCTCCCATCTGCTTTGTGGCTCTTAGGGACAAGCAGCCTCCAATTCAAAGCTGGACACAGCTGGGCTGCACCGCGGCAAAGGCATCCCCCACCTCCCCGGGCTGTGGCTGCCCTTGGTACCCGCTCGTCCCATGTCAGTTCTGGGCACCTCAACACAAGAGAGATATCGAGGTGCTGGAGCGAGTACAGAGGAGGGCAACAAAGCTGGTGAGAGGCCTGGAGAATAAGGCTTATGAGGATCGATTGAGGGAGTTGGGGTTGTTTAGTTTGAGGAAGAGGAGGCTGAGGGGAGACCTCATCACTCTCTACAACTGCTTGAAAGGGCACTGTAGAGAGGTTGGTGCTGGTCTCTTCTCACGGGCAATGAGCGACAGGACAAGAGGGAATGGCTGCAAGCTGCAGCAGGGTAGGGTTAGGCTGGACATTAGAAAAAAGTTTTTCACAGAGAGAGTGGTCAGTCAGTGGAATCAGCTGCCCAGGGAGGTGGTGGAGTCACCATCCCTGACTGTGTTCAAGAGTCGATTAGATGTGGTGTTGAGGGCTATGGTGTAGGGGAGAACTTTGTAGAGTAGGGCTAATGGTTTGATTTGATGTTCCCAAGGGTCTCTTCCAACCTGAATGATTCTATGGTTCTACTAAAACCCTGAGTCATGTTAGAGCCATAAGGAAAGATGATTTAACCTCTCCCAGCCATTTTTGGCCACGAATGTACCCAAATTTATGGAAAGCTATCTCAGAGCAGAGTTTAGATTCTCATGCTCAAATCACACATTGTCCTGCCCCTAGGAAAAGCTTGGTATCTATAGTCAGCCCCAGAGACCCTCTGGGCTCAGCTGCTGTGCTGGCGTAGAGCTGGGCTACCCAGCCACAGGACCCAGCAGATTTGTCAGATGCATTTCTGGATGGCTATGAGTTAGAGGAACGTCACCCTAATCAGGAAAGGAGGCCAATGTGTCTGAAGGCATATCTCAGATGCCTCTTGAAGGCATTGGAGATGGAAGGGATGATGCTCTCCCAAGAACTGGAGTCAGCAAATTCAGGCACATTATGAAAGCCCACAAATTTTCTTTGCTCAGGGATTTTCTCAAGTCACTATGCTACCTCACCAGAGACAGACTAGTCATTTGAGCAAGAAAACATTGCAAAGCCTATGTCAGCTAAAAACCACAAAAAGAGAAAACACAAGTTTTGCTTTAAGGCCAAAGCAAGATGCTTTGCCAGCTGATGCCGGCGTTTCCCTTCACGTTCACCTCATGTGACCTTGCAGGGAAGCCTCTGAAAAAACAAGTCAGAGAGTCCAGCGGAGCAAGCGCATCACAGTAAACCCCCGGACACCAAAGGTGTTGAGAGCAGGCCCNTGCACGCGCATCGCAGTAAACCCCCGGACACCAAAGGAGCTTCCCCCCTTCTTGCATGACAAGTTACCCCAGTTCTCTGCATCCCACCTATGCTCCGTCCTTCCATGTCAAGAGCTGTTCCTCCCATCATCCTCTTCTCTTCCCTGACTGCCCTTGCTTCACTTTTGGCTCATTTTACAGGATGACAGACAATGAGACTGGGAAAAATCTTAATATGTCATACGGTCTACCCTTCAGCTCCCAGGCAAGATCAGTTGCAAGATCAATCTCACATCAACTGTTTCCTGACAAATATCTATCTAACCTGTTCTTAAAACCCGCCAAAGATGGGACAGATCTCAGCCTCCCTAGGCAACCTATCCTATGGCTTGGTTCTTCTCTTACCATGAGTAAGAGACAGGTAAGTTTGGGTAGGTTACTTGTCCCTTGCTGTCATTTACATCCATAACTTCTTCCCCTATACACTATGGACACAAGCAGACTACTCATAGCCTCCCTGTAGCAGCCTTTTATGCATTTGAAGCTTAGACCATGTTTTCACTATTATGTTACTTCCCCTCTTTGCCCACCTGTTTGTAGCCGTGCATTGGGTTGTTTGTGCACACACAACAGAACTTATCTGCAATGAAAATATTCTTTTCAAACCATGTTTCCACTTTCTAAAGACAACTCTGATTTCTATTACTGTCCTGCAGCGTGCCCCCAGGCTTTCCAGCTTGGTAATACCTGCAAATGTAATAAGCACACACTAAATTGTCACCCATGTCCTTAAATATACTGAACAGCATCAGACCTAAGATGGCCACCATCTAATATGACAGCGAATGACCTGTTGGCACTCAGTGGTTTTGTGTCAACCCAATGATTAGCCTCACCAGGACTGTATTTATGGGAATGTCATAAGATTGATAGCAATGCCCCGTGATATCAGTTATCATTTGATTTGACTGCTCTTGGCCAAACCGTGTCGGTTGGAACTTACGTCTTTGTTAGAAATAGCTCGATTATTCCTTTCAGTATTTCTTATTAGTAAAGTGGTATCTAACACCCTTTCTCCCTCTCTCTCTTCTCTATCTCACCTCCCTTTTCAAGAAGTGCCACCTTATCTTCCACAGTTCAGGATAACCACAAGCAGCTCAAGGACTGCTAGCCCATCTTCTGTGAGTATCTTAGGACAAAATTCATTAGGATCACCCTCAGTAAACCCACACGGTTGAACTGACGTGATATGTGCTAATGCATCTGCCACCACATTCTCTCTTTTGCATGTAGGCCACATCCTTGAATCCATCTGCACATTTTTCAGGTTGTGAGCAATTTGGGCAGGACCTGTTAGTGCATTGCCCAGTGAAGCCAGGTGCCACGCTTCAGCAGTGCCCACCAAACTACTGTGACACACAGACTGCCCTTACGGAAGATCATGGCGATGTCTAGTCTTCCTCAGAGGTGAGGATCCCTCACGCAGTACATGAAGTAGCTTTTCACTTTAGTTACCTCCTATCTGGATTAGTCAACTTGTTTTCCTGGCATTCTGTAACGAATACCCATCCAACGGATAGGCTCGGTGATGTGAAGATGTTTCCCCATTGAAGCCTCCCTGTGCCCGGCTGGACTCATCCTGTACATCCATCCCATGAAACATACCCCTTTCCCCCATGTACAGGCCTCTTCTCAGCCCAGAGAAGACTGGACTTCTTCTTTTCTGACTGTAGAGCCACAGCCACAGCACCACACGCATCCTTTTTCACCACCTTTTTACCTCCCTTCGCTATCTGTAACCCTGAAGGTCCTTTTCAATCCACCCACCAGCTTTCCCATGGTATGGGGAACCTGGCTTCTGCCTTGATGTTTCTAGGGATGTACTTCTAAGTCTCTGTGATTCAAAACCACCCCTTGTGTTTTATCCCATTTTCCCTGTCACACCACAGGAGCTTTCTGTAAACACCAACTGAACCACGCTTTGCTCTTCCTCTGCTCCCACCGCGCAATCAATACCAACAAAATGACTGCTACGCCCTGGCTCTATTTACTGCCCTACACATAATGGTCTTACTGCTGCCTGTGCTCCCGGGTCTCTGTCATCCTCGTGGATTTAGGATTCATCTTTCTGTTGTTTCGATGTGCAGTTGCCGAGCACAGCAGGGTTCCCAGTCCTGCAGTCATACGTCTGGAGGCCACTGTTATAACAATGCTTTTCATAAGGCAGACGCTCTTAATGAAGGCATCGAGCGCCTTGGCTCTTCAGACAGTTCTCCCTGATGAGACGCCAGACATCTTACTCATGCCAATTAGAAGGCAGCCAAATTAGAGTCAAGTATCATCCCGTAAGAGATGGTATCAGAATGCTCCCCTGATAGGAGGGAATCAAAGCTCTTTATCATCATCTTTAAAGATGTTACTACTCTGCTGTCCTAAGTCAGCCCAGTACAGATTCATGTATCACCTACAGGGGATCAAGAGCTGATCTGCTTCTGGGAGGGGCTTTCTTGTTTCTTCAAGCAATTATGTTCTGCCCTTGTTCCTGTTTGCTGCAGAAAGTCAGTCAAGCAGGGGAAATGCCTTCTCTTCAGCAAAAAAACATCAGATGCAACCCCTGCAGGATTTGCTACCTCATCTGTCAGCCAGAATTACTGTAAGTGTTAGAAGAGGTGTATTCACTATCTATTATCTTTCCCATCGCCCAGAGGTCCTTCACATCCTCCCATCTCCAACTAGAGATCTCTTGGCAGTATACATGCACTGTTGTTCCAACCAGAGGGATGAAAGGTGGTGAAGTAATCCGGGAGTCAATCCAGGAGAGGTAAAGTGGCAGTTTAAGGTGATCAAGACTTTCCTGTGAAGCTCTTGGTGCTGAGCTCTTGCCCTGAGGGGTACCAAGAGGCCAAAAGCTTTCTCAGGAAGTGACTATTCACAAGAGAAGTGCTGCTTGCAGGTCCTCTTCCTCCCTTCAGTGTCTGTCTCATCAACTTGAACAAGCCCTTTCTATCTTATCTCATGCGGTGAGGATGAGGTAGTTCATGTGCTTTTACGGGTCACCACGTGACAAAGCACAGCTTTTAAGGAAGCTGCTAGCCATAGTGGAACCAAAAGCGGTCAAAAGCACAACCTAATTCCCGCTTCTGCGGCATGTCACGCGCACAGCAGCTAGCACAGCAGTTCCCAGCTGGTAAATGCCACTTTTAGGGAAACAGAACAGTACAAGTAGTAAGCAGTGGCATCCTCCCCTGGAAGCCGGGTGAGCTGGGCAGGCCACAGCCACCGCAAATGCCCGGTGTTTCACTTCGGTAAAGCAGGGCTCAGCCTCTTAATTCTGTTTTATACTTGGGAGACTTGGGGAAGTCTTGGGACTTGGGGAAGACTTCTGTTTTATACTTGGGGCAGTGTGGCTGGAGAGAAAAAAGAGCTGGAGAGAAAAAAGAGCCTGGCAGAAAAGGACCTGGGGGTGCTGGTCGGCAGGCGGCTGAACATGAGCCAGCAGTGTGCCCAGGTGGCCAAGAAGGCCAATGGCATCCTGGCTTGCATAAAAAATAGTGTGACCAGCAGAAGTAGGGAGGTGATTGTCCCCCTGTACTCTGCACTGGTGAGGCCACACCTTGAGTATTGTGTCCAGTTCTGGGCACCTCAACACAAGAGAGATATCGAGGTGCTGGAGCGAGTAAAGAGGAGGGCAACAAAGCTGGTGAGAGGCCTGGAGAATAAGGCTTATGAGGATCGATTGAGGGAGTTGGGATTGTTTAGTTTGAGGAAGAGGATGTAGAGACCTCATCACTCTCTACAACTGCTTGAAAGGGCATTGCAGAGAGGTTGGTGCTGGTCTCTTCTCACAGGCAATTAGTGATAGAACAAGAGGGAATGGCTGCAAGCTGCAGCAGGGTAGGGTTAGAATGGACATTAGGAAAAAGTTTTTCACAGAGAGAGTGGTCAGTCAGTGGAATCAGCTGCCCAGGGAGGTGGTGGAGTCACCCTCCCTGACTGTGTTTAAGAGTAGATTAGATGTGGTGTTGAGGGATATGGTGTAGGGGAGAACTTGTAGAGTAGGGCTGATGGTTGGACTTGATGTTCCCAAGGGTCTCTTCCAACCTAAATGATTCTGTGATTCTATGACTTTCTGAACAGAACTAAAATCTGAACCATATTCTTCAGTTCTTAGTACAAGGGGTTGTTTTAAACAATATGCTATTCAGCTTGTTACTTAATAACTTCATAAGCTAATAAAGGATATTGCTGGCAGCGATTTGTCTCTTGTTCACTCAGATTTAACCTTGTGATTGCATCTTTCCCTGGTTTCCTTGGAGCTGGCTTGGCCTGAGGCTTTCCAAAAGACAAACGAGCCTCTTCTTCTCCTTGGGATAAGCCACCAACAATGGGAAGAAACCAAGTCAGAACTTGTCAAGCTGCTCTGTGCATAATGTCACCATGTATTAAAGCTAGCGTTTAATGTAGGCTGACAGGGTCTTCTGCTGTCACTTGAAACCACACCCAGAGGCTGCCGACGTCCCCCTTCGCCTCTTTCCCACAGCCACCCAACACACTTAGCCAGTCCCAAGACCACCCACCCCATCTGTGTTCACTGTTTCTGCAGCCTCCAGACTGACCACCCAAGACAAGGCCCTGAAGCCAAGCGAACCACCACCACCACCTGCTCAATTCCCTCCTACAGGTCAGGACCACCCCAGCTCTTCTCCACTGGGTGCCTAAGGAGGGGAATTCCTCCGCTGCAGCCCCATCAAAGGCAGGTATCTGTTTCCTTCCATATTTTACTAAAGCAGCTTTGTTTTTCCATTTATTTGGTTTTTTTTTTCTCTTAGGACTAAAGCTCTGATCTTACAGATGAAATGTCTTCTGCCTAAATATTGTGGAAACGAATGTGTACACTTCCCACCGATAGCTGGATATTACCCTTCAACCGTATCAAGGTGGGTGTGTGAATAGTAAGAGGAAGATAAATCCTGAATCTTTATGGACAAAAGGAGATCTGTAATTGACTTGTTACTGTGCATCATTTTACACACACCTAGAAAGTGAGAGAGAAATCCACACCTATTTCTGTCTATTGCCAGGCAGATACACTCAGTGCATTCCGCTATACCTGGGGTGTGTGTGTGTGTGTGTGCTGCTTACAGGGACACCCACAGCAAAGACATATCGAAACATTACCCTGAGATTTAGGGATTGATTTTTGTTTTAGAGATGGCCTCAGAAATTGTACCTCTTTCCTTTAAATCTAAAAACCTTTGTGTGCACAAATACAGCAGAAGCTCTTTACACCTGAAAATGCGCATCTTATGCCCGCCAGGGCTGCGAAGGGTGGCTACTCTTGGCGTGCATCTGTGCAGGCCAAAGGTCTGAGGTGGAATATTGGGGCCGTTTGAAAGTCATACCTCTAAGAGGGAGCAAAGCCAGCTTGTGGATTCCCTGCGTGTTTTAAGAGCAAACGCACTCAAACCCAATCCAAACAACTTCACACAGGGAGAGAACACCCCCCGTACACAACAGCGTGGTTGTTTTATAACATTGCCTATGCATGCATATTTAATTCCACATTGCTGTGTCTTTGCTCATTTATAAAGCAGCAGTTACTTTAAGAAAGGCTTTCCAAATGCATGTGGCGTTCTGTATACCCTGCCCTGCATCTTTCCCTTTGTTTATTAAAGCACTTTGTGCAGTTGTGTCAGTGCACACTCCCAACTCCTTTGTTTTAGACAAAGCTATTCTAAAAGATTTGCCTAAGTATTTTTCATGTTTCTTTCTTCTCTGAGTTGCTCTGGGAGGGGGTTGGCTTTTGGTTGGATCTATACCACCGATGCCAGGAGAGTCTTTTTGACATAAGAAAACGCTGTGTTTGCACCAAAGTCCATTTTGCTGCTGGAAATCAGCCAGGTTGCAAAATAGCCTGACACAACTGAAAAGCAACTTCTCTGGGGCAAAAGGACAGCTATAGCCAGGACAGCACTAAGGCAATGTCTTTTTTACATAGAGAGAAACATTTCTCTTGTCACTTCAGAGCCTATATTTGCTAGACAATACACACCACTTTCCTTCATTCTTACTTTCACCGTCACTACCTGAGCTCCTCTATTAGTGCATGTCTCCCCACTACAGCTCCTCCAGCTGCTGATTCTTGTATGTGCTCATATGCACATTCACACAGGTATTGTATGGCTTATGGGTTTGCTCTTGTAATAACCTGTTTGCATATGTTAATTGTTCCTGCCATTTACAAGATTTATAGCAAAATGTATCAACGCTAAACAACAAAGACCTGTCTTGCAAAGACTTGCGCCTTTAGTTCCAGAAACTTCAAAATTACCCCTTCTGAGGTGAGCAATTTCATGCAGCCATTAAAGAACCAACTTGCAGCCCAGCAGAGGCCAAGATAAAATCTGCCACTAGTTCCCCAGAAAACCCAGGAGAGCAGGAGCACTGCTTTCGCCTGGGGTGGTAAGCCAGCATCCCACCAGCTCTGCTGTTGCCTTTGGTACCCGGAGTGCTGAAAAGCTAAAAACTGAAGTCAATGAACCAAACTGCTCCTGCTCACCCCATGACACAGCAGACTGACTTGTTCTGAGAAGAGTGTACATGAGAAGGGAACTGCACTCCCTTTCATCAGCATTTCACACCTTGTCTTCTTGTTCAGCACGGGGATTTCCTAACATGCAGTGGGATGAAGCTCCCTGAAGATATAAAGTGTCTCCTGACGGTGACCACAGCTCTTCCAAAGGCCTAATGAATTCAAGGACTAGGAGAGGGATGGGTGCCCACATTAAGGGCAGCTGGATGAAAAAGCAAGTGGGTCTCCCAGCACATCAGGAGGCTAGAGATGGCTTACAAGCCACAGGATCCACAAAGGGCTGTGCTGATCAGATTTGTTGCTTGTCAGATTTCTGCTCAGCCTGGTTGCAAAGACACACTCCTGACCCACTGGGCTGAGGTAAGTGTTTCAAAAAGCTTAAAAAGGCATTTGGGCAGAGGTATTGCCCCGTTAAGCCCTCATTGCATCCCATGGCTCTTCTACATCTTGGAGAGGGGCATGGCTTCTGGGGTCACCCCCCACCAAGGCTGGTGTGATGCCAGAGGAGCCGGGCACACCTCGCTTACCTACAACTTTCAGGCAGCCAGCTCAGGCTGAGGTGATAACTTAGCACAAGGAGATGCTTGGTCAGATGTCTAAGGAGAAAGGTTTGCAGTGAGATAAAAAGTACCTCAGGGGAGTTTGGAGCAGACTGCTTTGTATTCAGAACTAAACTTTTTCTGAGTCTGGGCATGCCCACATATCAGAACCCATTACCAAGCAACCTGAAGCTGGAAATATAGGGAAAACCATGGCAGCTTGGCTTATGGTGACACAAGAAGATCAGTGGGGCAGTAGGTAAGGAAGATGACTAACTACCAATCTGAACCCCTGTGTTACGCAAGCCCAGGCCATACAGATTTGGTGTAATACTGTCAGGTGGAGAGGAACATGTCTGAAACAGGGCTCCTCAACCTGTAGCCCCATGTTTAAATTCCAGGGGTGTACACCCCTGACAGGGGGACGGTGGCATAGCTCTCACCTGCAGACCCTATTTTGCAGAGGCCAGTCCTGAGCGTAAGGGTAGGAGTGTCCTTCACTCCAGGGCTGAGGAGCCAGAGGAGAAGCCTGGAGGAGAAACATGCTCCCTGGCTCCATTTCTTCTCCTTCTCCCCCCTCCAGTACTGTCTCCCTCCCTGCTCCCTCTGCAGGCACCCTGGGACTCAGCAAGGGGGAGGGGAAAAAAGGCCGTGTGCAGGAGCACTGGTGCTCCCACTGCTTTCCTCTGTCTTCTGCCAGACCAACCCTACTGTGCTTGGTCTTCTCCTCACTTGTTCTCGGTATGATCCTCCCCAAAATCTCAATCGATCCGAGATTTGACATCACTACAAATAACCAATGACTTCCCAGGGCAGGGCAGAGGGGAAAAATGCCTCTAAAGGGAGCATTGGGGTGATATGAAGGGAGACAGGGTACAGGCAGCCTCCTCTGGCTGTGGAAGAAATTAATCGCCTCCTTCATGGCCGCTGGGAGAGAAGAAAACTGGAAATGTGTCTAAAGCCCTGCAAAAATATCTGCTATACTGCAGCAGGTGATAACTGGAATCTGCTGTCGCCCAGGGTGTCTGCAGGTTGTCTCTGGGGCCAGGAAGAGGGTTTTATCGCCCTACAGGACAAGTGTCCTGCTAAGTCCTGAGGTCTTCTTTTGGCTTGGCTTGGCGTTCTCCACTCTGATGCTCAGAGCCTGACCCCAACTGGAGGTTGGCAACCATGGAGGTTAGCTCTGCAATGGCACAAGGAAACCTTTTCATTTCCTTGGCCAGCATCTCCTCACGTTCTTAACATCAAACTTGTGACCAGATGGATTCAGGGCAGGGAAGACGTTTCTCCCATGTATCAGAAGACCTAAAGATTTTTTTTCCCCACCCTTCTGGCTGTTCTCTGAGCTGAAGAGCAGAGGTCTCCTCCTAGAATTGCTTGAGTGTACTTCACCTAACTTGTTTACTCTCATTGCAGAGACCTCAGACAGGGGTGCCACTTCCTGTCTTTTCTGTTCTCTGCCTGTAGCACACAAAGTATTAGTCTCCAGAGGACTGATTTTATGGTTTTTTTTGAAACTCTAACCCAATTACATACTACAGACAAGAGGGTGAAATTTAACAATCTGCAGTAGACAGGATCTTACAGTCTGTCCAGGCTTTAAACTCCAGAAAGCTGCAGGGTAGTTAATTTTTGTTTTTAAACAAGGAATGAGTAATGATAAAGATGGATAAATGCATAAGCCAAGCTCACAGGAGACAATAAATAAATGGTGTGCTGAGCATGCAAGGCAGTTAGCAGTATTTGTGCCTCGATGCCATGGTGAAAAAGCAGGGCTAGAGGTCTGAGTTACTCATCCCACACAGGGCTCTCCACTTAATGTGTGCTCCTGGCTCTCGAACTGCCATACAGCAGCTCTACATGGGGACGCTTAGTGCCTTGACGTGTCTGTTTCACAATACCTGCTAATGCATTATGGGTTTTTTGAGTGTCGCTGAACATCCCTTAAACGATGCCCTGAAATGCAAAAATCACAGGCAAAATCATCTTGCTCTGTCTGCTGCTTCTTCCCCACTGTCCTCCTGATAGTCTTTCCATCAAGGGAGAATCGGGGAGCAACATGGCTGAAGGCAGAGCTCACCAGTGTTGTGACTGACACGACAGAGCTGCCTCATGCTCTCTCACCCGTAAGGTCACTCCTTGGAGGTCAAGGTAACTTTTAAAAGTATGTGGAGTCTTACCAGGCACTTTACAAGGATTTGACTTTTTCTCCAAGTCTCTGTCTTCATTTCTGGATTCAGGAGGGTGAACAGCTTTGTCCTGCTTCTCCTTGTTTGCAGTAGTACTTGGAACCGTTATGTTTTGCAAGGCTGGCTTTTTAGGCAATGGAGGTTTGCTACTCAGCTGTTCCGAGGACTTTGCTTTGGGTTTGATCTTTTCATTTAAAGAATCACCAATATTTCTATCAGGCATCTTTTTCACCAGTGCCTTATCACCTTTTAGAAAGGAAGCCAATCCCTCGTTTTCTAAATTAAACTCTGCACTGTATCTTTTCATGCCTTTTGATTCTGGTGACGAGTTGTCCCTATATTTCAAGGACAGTGAAGTGGATCTAAGTTTCACTTGAAAAGGACTTTTATCTTCACAGCTTGGCTGATTCTGAGATACCATGGAAGAATCGCTTGGCACCGGCACCGCATCAAGAGCCAGTGAAATGCAGCCAGCCAAAATTTCTGTAGGTTGGCCTGTGTTCTCAGAGTCAGGCTCTGGCAGCAAAGTCTGCTTCTTGCTGCTGCTTTTTTCCTCCTCCGCATCTGATCCCTTCTGCAAGTCTTCTTTCCACTTCTCATTTCTCGAGGAGACCTTTGCTTTGGACAGGAAGAATCCAGTATTTAATGGGCTTTCCAACTCTGATCTTTCTGGGAAGTGTAGGCTTCTGGTCCTTGGTCTCTCCCGTGCAGAGGAAACAGAAAACTTTCTCAAGGCATTTAGTTCATTGGCTGCTTTTTCAGCTTTCTTCTCCAAAAGTTCCTCCTTGTGAAACAGTGGCTGACTGTTCTCCTTACCAGAAACAGCTGCCTCTTGTGTTTCTGGTGCCTTTGTTTTCTCTAGACAGCAGGAAGCAGATGATCCTGAGAAAGCAGGATGTGAAACATGGACCGAGTCTGTGGGTTGGAAAGCACCTATGGAAAATTGCTTGCTGGACTCTGACAATAGAGCAATCTCTTTCTTTGCCTCTTTATTACAGGCCATTTCCACAGGTATCTGAGCATCCTTCTGTATATTCTCTTCTGACCCTTCCAAGCAAACAATACTATTCCTACTAATTGAAATATCTTCTTGAGATGGTATTTTATTTACTGAAAACACAGTAAGAAGCTCCTTATTTTCTTGACTGACAATATTGATTGGTGCATCGCTCACCTCCCCAGACAACAGAACCGGTGTTCCTAAGGAATCTTCTCGCTGCTCTACTTCTCTGTCTGGACCAGAGTAGGAGGAAGAAGTTGTGGAGTCTTTGCCTTCTGACAGCAATGGGGACTCCGACTTTACACACGTCGTTTCCAGTGCTGGTTGGCAGCCCTCCGGTTTATCCTCTGGTAGCAGGGCTTCCTGTGCAACAGCAGACTCAGAAGCAGGCTGAGTCATTGCTGGTCTCAAAGCAGGAGGAAGGTCCTCAGGCATTCTGGGCTTCAGCCAGGAAGCCACATCCTGCGCTGCAGCTGTGCCGCATGGCAGTTCTTGATTGCTAGGTTTGAATACAGCATCTGCCAAGTCTGTCTGCATCTCCTTTTCATCATCTTCTTCTTCTTCTTCTTCTTCTGGGGTACAGCTCAAATCAGTCAGGGATTCAGACTGGGTCCTCTGCAAGAAAGACATTCAGAAAGCTCCATCACCACGAACAGATTTACTTTTTTTCCTTATTCATCATTGCGTTTACAACCAAGATCTCAGAGAGGAAGGCAACACTTGCCTCCAACGCTGAGCTCGCTCTTGTCTTAACCTACATACTGGGTGCTTTTTTAGCTAAGCAGATCATGGAATAATGTATTTAACCAATATAAAAGCAACCAGTGACACTTCCTTCTGCACAACTAGTGCTTTCATTCCTTTGTAGACGGGAAGTGCATGAAAACAATGGCCATTGGACCGTCCTTGGCACTCGATTCCCCAGAGCATACTGGATATGTTGTATTGCTCTTGGGCAAAAAGCAGCACTTGAAAGAAAAAAATCTGTCCTTTTGTATTTTGCTCCTGCGTACCAGCATTACAAATAAAACAACCCGTTCTCGCAATGACTCTGAAGAGGGGAGGGTCCATTAAAATAAACGCAAAAACCCAACCAGTCCGTCCAGACGTCAATGGCACCCTTTGCCAGCTACTCCCATATGGCAGTCTCCTGTCTAATCCCACTGCCATGCAGCATTACAGCCTTGCCTCCTGTGTGTAAAAGTCTCCTTTTTCTTTCAAAAGTTAGGCTATTTGATACAAGTTTATAAAGGCGTAGGTAGTTACCTGGGAGGTCTTGTGAATAAGCTTCAGGTAAGGACTGGCTAAAGACACAGGATTGTTTGAAAGCACGTTACTAAGCTGCTGAATAAGCCTTTTCATACGGTGCCTGCATTAGCTCACAGATTCACTGCAGTTTGTTGGGGAAATATATATTTTGGATGCAGGCCCTAATTCTAAGAACACAAAATTTGCACTCTGAAGATACTTTTAAGTTTCTTCCAACTTCTTGTTTAAAAAGTGCACTTGCAAAGACAGAGCTGCAATGCCACCTGCATTCACAATCCATATACACAGCAACATAAAAGCCGAAGAGAACAGTTAGCCAGAAGCAAGGAAGCAATGAAGAACAGTATGGTAAGAATTGTGCTACTGAAGGATGTGAACACCCTCCGTGGAAAACCAGGAGAGCTCAGTCATCTGGCAGTTTATAGGCAAACTGGGCAAAGCAATTGTATTTTGGTGAGGATGTTGCAATGGAAGAGGAGGTTCGACCAGTGAGTTATTGCTTTTCATGCTTTTCTACATAACTGGCCTCATCGTTGTGCTGCTCACAGCGATGCTCCACTCAGCCCAGAGATCACTCAGATTTTGGAAAGTACAGAATAAGAGCTGAGGAATCTTTGGAGATAGAGGGAATAATATTCCCGGTGTTAAGCGAGCCAATTTAATGGCTTTAATGTATTTTTTAAATATCATTGAAAGCAAACACATTTTTAAAATCATTTTCTAATCATTGAAAGAAACCACAAACAGTAAAGTGCTGACATGGTAGTATCAGCTGCAAACTTTAGTTCTAAAAAGAGAAGAGAAAGAATGACAATTAGCTATGCCCTTCGTAGGATATGACAAAAATCAGGTAAACTGTGTTTTAAAAGGATGGTTTGAAAGACTGTTTTTTTAGTAGCATACACTTTTTAAGAGGGGGGTTGGTTTCTTTTCCTGTGGACACTTGTTTTAAGTCTTTGTGGTGCACATAAAGGGGTTACAAGTTTTGGGGCAGGGAAAGAGCAGAGTTCACAACATTCCATTAGTAGGTCACAACTGGTTCTTTCTGTAGTTTTTGAAAATATAAGCCAAATTATTGGAAAATTTGGAAAATTAAAACAGCTACTGCATCAATGCTCTCTCAAACACTTGAGATTTTATAGTATCTTTCAGACTAGGAAAAGTGCTCCAGTTGATCAGAACGCTTCCCCCCCCCCAAAAAAAAATATAAGGAAGCAATGAAGCTGTCAGCCCCAACTTCTGCATCACAAACGAGACACTAAATTGTTCTGCATGGTAAATTTAAGAATAAATTGTTATATGAACTGCTTCATCAAGAGTTAACAAGTATTCTCATAATATTTAATCTGTTCCTAGTGTCTGCTCCAGGTAGGTAGCCTCATCAAATAGTAACTATAAAAACCCAATGAAATACCCATGCCACAACCTGACTTTTCTTATCATATCTGAGTGTCAAATACAAAGCCCAGTAAGAACTTTCTGGTTTTGTGTCAAAGGTGATACTTTTTATTTGCACAAGTACCTGAGAAAGTCTTCTCATTTTACTTGATCTCTGGTTCCGGGGTTTTATTAAAAGCTTGTGTCTAGCAGCAGAATTATCCAAGCAAGAGGAAAGCTCAGGTGGAGTGTCAAAATTTGCTGGAGGCGAGAAGGTGCTGTCAGATATCTGGGGAGCTCCAGTTTTAGCACTTCCATGCCTAGGGAAGAGCTGACCGTCTGTAGAGCGAGATCTAGAAGAAGGACCTAGTGTAACCTGGAAAAAAAAAATAATTCCCCAATAGAGAATCAAGCAAAGAAACAAAGATACAAAAATAACAATTCTACAAATAAGGGGCCACGTTTGTTGGCATTTTAAGACTGCCTCTTTTTCTTTTTGACATCTCTTTAAAACACATTGCATTTCCTAATGTTGGAGTACTGGTGTTAGCAATTCTGCTGCTTAAAAATCATGCTATACTGTCCAGAGGGAAAGACCAAGTCACATTTAACTAGAAGATCTAAAGCACACAAACACATGGCCAGCACATTCTAGAAGCCACATTTATGAAGAGTACTCAGTTACAGAACCTAAAGGGCCAGTTTCCTTTCTGGGTCCAGCACCCGTGTCTAGGTTCCTATAGCTTCCTACGTCCCCAGGTCCCTCCCAACTCTACAACGCCCTGCTAAAGACAAAAGAATCAAACATCAGTGCTATTGACACTGAAGTCGGGTTGCTTTTTCTCCTCGTTTACCTGTATCTGCAAAATAACTAGGGAGTTTACCTGAAATGTAGGATTTCATTTACAGACTGTTCTGGGGAAGGAAACAGTGGACAATTCCTACTAGAGGCTAATAACCCATCCAGAAACGACTCCTGAATGCTCCACAGGATACGGTACTTTCACAAAGCTGGAATCCAGCTTGCCTGTCTGCTTCACCAAGAACCACCCTAGTCTCAGGACTGACGCTAAAGGGAGAGTGAAAAAAGTATGAAAAATGACTGTAAAAAGGGTTCTCCCTTTCGTTTGGATTCAGTTTTTGCAAACAGGCAAACAAGTATTTCCAAACTATCTGTCCAGGCATTAACATGACCTCCGACAGCTGGTGACAGCGCTCCCTTTGGAGGCTTGAAATTCCGGTTCATTTCATTAGAGGAGCTTTCCTCCTTTGTCATGCTTTCTTCTTCAGGCATTCTTTCTTCTCTTCCTCTTCTTTCTTCTTTCTCTGGAAGTGCTATTTCAGTGAGGGGGGTGGATGGGAGAAGCGGAGGGCATGATAGTGTTGGGTTTATTTAGGGAGGGAGAAGCATCAGCGCTTTCTGCAAGTAGGATTCTGCATTAGGCACTGCAGCCAAAGATGGTCTGCAGGGTAGTAAGGGCCCACTATGGCTTCCTCAATGGCCAGGGGAAAACTCCCATTGATTTTAGCGGAGGCAGGATCCATAGCTTCCGACCATGGCTTCTATTTCAGAAAAAAAGCCAAGCCAACGTAGCTCAGCCATGCTGAATAATGGATGCTCTCATTAATTTTCACTCTACACTATCTGCAGTCTAGTACTCAAACATGACTAATGTACAACAAACGGTACGTGGCTGCATTATACATTAGTACCTAACAGTGAATACATTGACATTTCAGCTCCATGATAAAGATGCAGCACATGTTCTCTTTCAAGGCATGTCATTATTTGCCTTCCTTTCTTCTGGCTGCTGCTTTTCCTCGAGAACTTCGCATGTCTCCTCGTTGGCAGTGCTCAATGTTGGCCACTATGCTGGAAAATCAAGAATCTGGTTTGTTACTTAAATTTCAGCAGCCCGAGTGAATGCCAGCTCTGAGCTGGCTGCAGAAGTTGCCTGTCCCATGAAGTCTGGCTCTGGTGAAGCCTGCTGGAGGAAGGGATGGCTTGGCTGACAGACTCCCTTCTCCAAATCTCACGTGCACATGGCTCAGTTGTCCTGCAGCTGGTCATGCTGGGTGGCACAAAGTGGAGGGCAGTGAGGGAGCCCAATCCCCAAAGTCTGGATGGGACAACTGCAATCCCCTTTCTCTCTTCTTTGATCCAGAAAAGCTTCCAAGACACACTAAGGTGTCACTGCTGCCCAAGACCTCAGGGCTGCGCTGTGCAAAACTCCTCAGCCCTGTGAGCTAGTCTCCTCAGACTTCCAGGAGTGGGGCTAATCTCTCTGAAATGCCAGGTAGTAGACCCTGCAGTTTGGGAGGAAAGCTCTCTGATGGGGCTGCTTTCTGGCACTGGGATGAAGACAGCTCTGAGCTAAATGATGGGGCACGTGGAAAAAGCTGAGCAACTGTGTAGTCACCACCGTGTCTCAGGAGTCAGTGAGTGAGTCAGAGTGATGTTAACGGAACAACAGGGAGCCATAAATCCTCCTTTAGCAAACATGCATCTGGACTGGACAAATTTACAGTGAGCCTATATCCATTTTCAAGAAATACTTTCTTCACGTGTTCTGTTATTTTTCTTGAAAAGTATTAAAATTTCACTGTATCTAAGCAGTTTTTCAAACAGCTTCACGTGGAATCTAGCAAGTGTGGCCAGAAATCTTTGCTGAGCCCTGCTGCAGCTGGCCTTGAAATATATTTTGCATAATTACCAAGGAACAGGGAGTTCAGGACTAGCTTCTCTATTTCCTTTCTGCAATTTCCCTCCACCCCTCCTCCTAGTTCTAGGAAACGCTCTTCCCTTTACCCCCTGTGTTGTTTCCACCGTGACTCCAGCTGGGGACAACTAAAAAGGACTCTTCAGAGCCTTTCAAAACCACCCTTAAATCAGCCAGAACGGCTGGCTGCTGATTGAAGAAAGCTATCTATTTGCCTGTACTCAAGCCCTGGAAACATCACTTCAGCAAAATTCACAGCTCATGTGAGCTCACGTGGCCAGAACCCGACTGAAGGCTGAACCTCAGACTCTTCAGCAGCAATGTCAGCCACTCTCATTAGGCAAACACGTTCTCTATCGGTGCCAGGTAACCTTGTACTTAAAGCAATGGGATGGGCAGTTTTCAGAGGATCTAGATTTCGTTCATGGCTCTTCAACAAGCTTCCTCCCTTATCCCATGTACGTAACCCAAGCAGCCTTTACTGCAATTCCCCCACCTTTATAAAGAGGGATACAGTTTCAGTGCCTAAATCTGGTTGGCTGTGTCTGGAGATTAAATCACGTCTGTAAAGTTTGCTAAAGGATGTAAGCTATTCCAGAGGGCTTAATTATTATCAAGGAGAGATTACTTGGCGTCAGAATTATGTTGATAAACAATCATAACCACATTAGCAGGACAGGCATTAAAACAGCAAAGCAAACAGGTAGGCATGCGATTACGTACATACAAGGGGCAACAAAGTAATATTTACACCTCACATTTATTTAAAATACTATGCATAATTGCTTGGCCCTTAATACATTTGGCAGAAGTTACCTGTTCTTCTTCTTCACTGCCTGTTCCAGCTAAACTCAAAGAGCTAAGGTGCTTGTGAGAGTCAGAGAACTGTGGGATGGAACGAGGAAGAGATTCAGTAAAAGATGACAAACAAGGTGGATATACTCGCAGAAACCATCTACACAAAGTGCACACAGATACAATGTGAGTTGGTTTTCTCTGTAGTCTTAAGGATTAGCAAGGACACTGCAAACATAAAGTGTAAGACAAGCAGATAAGGAATGAAATAATGTGTAACAAAACTATCATTTAAAAAGAAAAAAAAACAGTCTCAAATTCTTTTATGTTTCTTTTTCTGATGACAGCCTAGAAAAACATTAAAGAAGAGAGCTCTCTTATCAGAACATTCAAGGGAGAATACTGATTTTTCAACTTTTTTTTTTATGCCCAGCAGCTCTCTGTAGTCCTTAAAAACACCCCAGCATCCCCATGCATGCACACAAACACATCCTCTCCTGCCTAGTTCTGCATTTTCTGGCATGATATTTATATTTTAACAGGAGCAAAGACTCTAAGTAGCTGTTTGTATGAAGAGAGAGCATTTTCCCATTTCGAGTACGGTATTTTAGGCACAAATCAGTACATATAGCAAACCAAACCATTTATTCTGCCTTCCACACGTAGGTAAAACAACTCATTAACACTGATTTTTGTCAACACCAGAACTACTCACTCTTGTTGTTGTGCCTGAATATAAGTTTTCATGGAGCAAAGACATTTCTGGAGGGCTCCTGGGTAATCCATCATCTTCAGAACTAGTCCCAGCATCCTCTGTTCGCTTTGCATGAAGTCCAAATGGAGGTGGAGGTCCCAATTTCATGGTAGGCTGGAGTTTCAACTTCAGCATGGCATAAAATACATCAGTAGGGGATAGTGATGGAGGTTTCCCCAGCACATTTTTAGCTCAGGTCAATGAGTTACTTTTATTTTAACTTCACAATCGAATGATCCAGAGCAAGGGACATCTCACTTCAGATGTTCTCTTAGGGAGCCAAGCATCCTACTCGTTGTCCAACTATCATTTAAGTAGAACCAAGATATGATACTGCCATCTAATTAAATGTGACATTTAACATAAGCTGCAGACAGACACTACTTACTAATGAAACGTTCAACCACAATTATCCCAAAAAATCAAGCCTGGAAAGACATTCCATCTCTTGCATTTGAAAAAGAATAAGTTGTGTAAATTACCTGTAAAGCTCTAATCCGGTCAGAAATGTTTTCTTGAGAAAACACTCTTAGTGGCCTTGCAGGGTCTTGCCCAATCTCAGGGATGAAAATGCTATCATGTGACAAAGCTCTGCTTCCCATAACACCTTTATGAGTCCTGGAGTAACATAAGAAACGAGTGAAAACAAGACTTTTTGACCAGTCCTATTGCTCTTAACCCAGGCAGTGTGTTGAACATGGCGTGGAAGATAGGTGCACGCAGTACTGTAGGCCTGCGAGATTTCAGGCTTGGACATGAATACAATACAGCTATACTACGTCATCTACGTAACACCTTTAAAAAGCACACAAAAAGCACATCAAAATTTGCCAATGCTGTTATCTGTCACGTTAACAAACTGAATCGGGGTTAAAGAGAGTTCAGCCCCAGCGATTGAGTTGTCTCTTATGGAAAAGCTCCTGCCCCTTGGCTGGAGGCGCGACAGTGGCGCAGGCAAGCCCGGGTGCAAAATGAAAAGAGCTCACATAAATGAGCCTGTACCTGAGATGGACTGACTTCTTGCCAGTGTAAGAACGTTCCTTGCAAATACCTCACCGTTACCATAGGAAGAATAGGTACCTTTTACTGCTAGAGGCTGTGGTACAGCATTTAATGTATCTCCACCATGCAGGTCATCGAGAAAAATATTCTAGGTGATACAGTTCTCACATTGATTCGTTTGCATAAATCCTTGCTTTCAAGATCCCTGGGATTTTCCCTGATGAGCCTGGGGGACACATTTTATCCTGGATGCTCTTTGTGGGCTGGTGAGAGGAAGCAGAAGATTCTCTGTGGGTAGCTTCTCTCATTTCCTGTTTCCTACTTTTGATGCACGTGGTATGTAACTTCTTTTGCAAACACTACATATGGGGCATGAGCATCTTTTCTCCCCATTGGAATGGTACAGAAGACCCAGGGACAAATAGCTACCTGCTAGGAAGTCTCTTGTGCTCATTTTCCTTAGCTTAGCTCATAGCCTAACTGAGCAGGGACCAGGAATGCATGCACATGGCATTTCTTACAGGAGTCCTTCTTTTGAATTTTTAAAATAAGACAGATCACAGAATATCAGGGATTGGAAGGGACCTTGAAAGATCATCTAGCCTATGAATTGGCAAACCAGAATAAAGAACTGCTCAGGTTCATGTAACTATCAAGTTAATTGAACAAATATTCTAGAAGGGAAAAAAAAAAGAAGGGAAAAAAAAAAAAGAGAACTGTGTATTTTTGGATCTTAGATGCTGTCATAGGGACAGTCAGGAAAATAAACAAACATGGCAGAAAACAACATTTTCCATGTAATGGCTGCTATAAATATGGTTGATAAAACAATAGCAGGAAAAAGTTGATCTGTATTCCTACTGCAGAAGGAAGGAAAGCCTGATGCTTTTGCTTAATGTGTTAGAAACATTAGAAGAACAATTTATCTAAGTGAAAATGTGATCTCTGCAATGCATCCAAGGTCAGGCAGATCTATAGCGATCTGCAGAGTGTGTGCCAGTCAGGGCTGTGATGGCTGCTCAGCTCCCCAGCATTTTACAGAGGCTGCAAGGGCAGCAGGAGAAGCAAGCAGCGTTGCTACACGGGCACATTTATCCCAGCACACTACCTCTGCTTTCTCTTTCTAGCAGACACATACCTTCCAGATGTGCAGAGGAAGCAGCCTAGCCACCTCCTCAGATTACGAGGGCTCAAATTAATTTCCCTTCCTTTCAAGGAACCTCCTGGTCTTTATCTGTCTAAACAAGGATTAAGAAACAATAATGTAACAGCCCTGCAAGTAATGACACAGGAACATGGCCAAACCAGCCAAAGATGGTGCCCACTCGGACATGACCTTGTTGAGTCACGCACAAGGGAGAGAAAATCTGACCATCCATGTCTTAAAAATATGTTGTCAAACAAAAATGCTGTAGCCCACTTCTAGACCCGGTGCTGCCAGTACAGAACTCCTGGGGCTTCAAGCTGGACTAATATTACTATTTCCAATGCCACAAAAGAAAAAAAAAAAGAATCTATATTAATAATTTCTTTTGGTGTTTGGCGCCGCCTGGTGACCACATTCTATATTCGTCATTTTAAACAGCCGGCACGGTTTGCCTTTTCCATCCCTGGCCTCAAGCAGCATCTCCTCGCCTGAGGACCAAGGAGGCTTGTTCTGGGAAGCACATCTACCAATGCAAGGACCTGCTTTTAGGCAGCCACGGGGCTTTTCAGTAAACCTCCCCATTGGGGAACACATGAACTTTAGACTGGGTCTCTCATGGTTACCTTTCAGCAGTGGGTAACATTTCTGGCAATGCCTGAACAAAACCAGGATTTTCAGAGGCAGACAGAAGCACAGGCTGGGATTCAGCTGGTCTAACCTCCAACATTAAATCTTCAGGTATCTGCACCCAAGCTGGTCACCCTGGCTCTCTAGAAACAGAAGCTTCTGGAATCTGAACAACTTCAGCTGTCTACACAAGAACGGTACGAGCTTTCTTAGTAATGTTGACTCCTCTCTGCTGATGATAAAAGGCAGACGGTGACTAACTTAGATGCAAACATTTGTCCCTTGGTCAGACGAATCCCATGTGTACAGAGGAAATAAAGGCTTCATGGCTTCTGGTTCCTGCTGGTTTCAGTTGCAGTCACCCCCTTGTCCCCTCCTTGCTTTCCAAACCTGGCGTAAATGGTTAAGCTTCTCAATTTCTTTAACAACCTTAGGAGACAGACCTTAGAGGCACAAGATAATTCTGGCACGATATGAGCTGAGTGCCTAATTCATTTTTGAGATGGGAATTACATTCTTTCGAAACGATAACCCAGGGCTTATTGATGATTAAATGAAAACACTTTTAGTTATTGTTTCTTGCTGCGCCCCATCCAATTCCCTTGCAATTTGCCCTGCATCAGCCATTTTAATTTGTGCTTTCCTGAAAATGCCAAATGTTTGAGAACGCAGCATTCCAAACCAGAGGAGGAAACAATTTTGGGGTGTCTTTAATCTATAAACGCAGTAGCAGTTGGGTATCTGTCTACCAGCCACAGTCCAAAGACTTACTCGTGTTCGTCTTCAGAATCGTAATGAATGTGCATGTCGTGTGAGGCTGCAACATCACTGGTTGACTGGAATAGCTTCAGATTGCTGCTCCCAGAAGAAGATGTTTCTTTCCTTTTCTTTTTACCAAAAAACTTTTTGAAAGATTTGAACTTCGATTTTTTCTTTCCTAAAGGAAGAAACATAAAGAAGATGCAACCAGCAGGATTTACAAGTTTTTGGAACACTAATAATTCCTTCATAGTTTCTTCGTAAGTGGGTATTTTTCCTGGAAGAGACAACACACTCTGCTCTTGCACTAATGTATTTTAAGGCTATACCGACAGCCTGTAATTACTATTATCTGGGAGAATAGATTGCAATGTTTACGACACGCAAGAAATAACCTACAGTGCAAGATCTTTCCTAATAGAGTTTCTGCATGCCTCTTGAGAGAATTAGACTGTGAAGAAAAACTTCAGTATTAACAGCCTGGGATATAGAGGAGAAATTACAGCTTGGAAACCTGCTGCCTTTGTTCAGCGAGCTAAATAGTGAAGATAAGGACAATGTTGTTACCAAAACCAATTTAAATGTAGAAAAGGCTTACTTAGGTGGAATGTGCAGTGTCGGGAGGCTATTGCTTGTATAACGTCAGTCTTATAATACATCCCAGAATAATCTGAATGCTAATTATGAGACTCAACGGATCACAAAGTATTAAACGAAACCAAGCGATAATCTTGAAAAACAACTCTAGTCTGCTCAGTAAGGAAAGGCCTGAACTAGGATCAGTTGCAAGCTCTGTCAAGAAACTACTTGAAATGGTATCAGAGTTTTGCTCTCAAGACATCCCAACAGCTTGTGCCCGTCCCGTGTAAGCTGGCACGATAGCACCGCCAGGCATCCCCGTCGGCATTTCCTCTATCATTGGATCTTGTTGGGTAAAAAACAAACACAAGATGATCCAAAAATCTCATTTCAAGCCTCTGAAAATGTCAAAAATATAACAGCTCTTGGAGACAGGAGGAGAGAAAGGGAGAATGCACTCCGTAAACAGACGCACTTCTGTGATACTGCCGAGGCAGTGAAGTTCAAGAAGTCAGAGCACTTCATTCACTGGGGAAAGGAATGTTTCTACCTGAATTGTCCTCTCCATCTCCTTCAGTCTCTCGCACCTTAGGGTCCATTATCCTTGAGGAATTCATGGGATAGTCACTAAAGAAGGTAGAAAAAGCATCAGTCATATCAACAAAATAAGAGTACTTTGATACATACGTGTATACACACACACACACACAGACACAGACAAGTTACTAACATTTGGAAATAATATGCTACGTGTATGCTTTTATATATAAATACACAGGTAATGTGTAACGTATGTCTGTGCATTACATCTCTATATAAATATACATAAAACATAAAAATATCCCATAAGAAGAAGTTTATTAGTCTAAGGCATAATAAATTCCATAGAACATTTCCCCTTTCTTCACAAGACAACAGGACGTTATGGTTTAGCTAACTGATTCGCCTCTCCTGACTGCAGACTGAGTTTGAGGACGTTCTCAAGTGCTTTAAAAAGCACGCATCAGAGGAGGTGGGCTTCTTTAACTACCCCTCTCTTGCTCCTATTCAGGACCACAGACAAAATGTCTTTGTGAGAGTTACAGCATTTTGGTAACGTGCAGGTCATTTTTGCAAACAAAATATCACTTTGCTCATTAAGGTTGCTAAATTAAAATATATTTCCCAAACTGTACATGTACCAGGCCTGAGGCTAGAGTATCTGTTATTTAAAATGCGTTTTCAGAGCAGTAGTCTGTTTGTGCTCTCTTCTCTTCATCTGAAAACCATCATTTCTAAGTCAAGGCAGAACAAAGTTATGGATGTCATTGCCTGGATGGTGAGTTAAATACTGTAGAATAACTCCCCACACCAGCTAGACCCCACATACTGGTTGCAAAACACCCTCCGCCACCACCCATTAGGAAACAAAAATTAGAGTTAGACACAAAGATGAGGAAGAGCAAGTTTTGGTCAAGGGTAGCTGCCTTATGTGGGCAGAGTTAGGAAAGAACCAACCGTAAAAAAGAGCAGACTCGGAGGTCACGATACCTATATTTTCAAAGTAAATGTCTGATGGGAGTTAATAGATACATACGTATAGTGGGCTGTGACACATCCAGTCACACATTAAACAGGCACAGGGTGTTGCAATAGCAGTGGCAGGAGCGCAAATCAACACCTTTAAAGCCTCAGCTATTATATGCATGACCTGTAGCATCCATAAGCTATATGGGATCCTACAGTCTCTCTATATAGATGCCATAACTCGGACTCCCAGCTGTGGATCACTGGCACAGCTCTGCTGCACCCAGCTGCACTCAGGTGAGGGTGTACTTTTTTCATCTGAATGTTTATATGCCGTACTTTGCCAGTTCTGAATAGCAAAGCCACTGGGGGATAAACACCCACATAATGGAAATGCTAGTTTGATACATGTAGGCAAGTATAAACACATTCCCTCTGGCAAAATCCAAGCAGATAATATATTCTATTTCTGACAATCCAGAAATGTGGTGGTGTCCCATCTCAAACCTTAGCAGCCCATTCTCTAGAGAATAAACCAGATTTAGAATAAGGTTAGCTCCACCATAATGTCAGAGAAGATTTGTGTGAGTGCTGTTTGCCATCTGAGGTCATGAAGAGCATTTTCACTGGGTGTGTCAAACATCTGGGGACAGTGATATGTGATCAGGGGTGCAGCATACATCCCCTCACTTAGGAGAAACAGAAAGACACTGAACCCCAATGAGCCCTTTTCCTTGCCAGCCATGCATCTTGAAGCAAGGTCATCACTTCCCTTATCACCTCACGTAGCCATTCTTCCGGTCTTCCATATTTTTACTGTTTTGTAAGGTTATTTTAAGAATTACTGTGTCTTTCCAAAAAGTGACCAAGATCTGGGGAAGATCTACCACCGCTGTGCTTCTGGGAATGTCTCTTGCAAGGGTCCAGCATGGACCACAGTGCTGGACCCCTGGCTTGTGAGAAGAAGCCATGTCCTTGGCCAGGTCCCACCACTGCTGCAGGGGTTGTCCCTGGATGGCTCCCCAGTGTCACTGAGGGAAGAGCTGCTTCACTGTGGCTGAGCTGCCAAAAAGATGCAGGCAGCGTGAAGGCAGCAAGGTCATCTGGGTAAGATGACTTTGGAAGTGAACCAGAAAACCACCTGAGGTAAGGGTCTGAGGTGCTCAGGGTGGAGGAGACACTGGGCACAAACACCAGTGGGCTCTGCCTCCCTCACAGGAGCCTAAAGACTCTGATGGCCCCAGCAGGGATGTGGTTATTTTAAACAACAAATACAGTAAAAAAAAATCCGAGAAGCTTGGGCGAGATGAGTGATACTGTTTTTGCAGTGGGGGGACTGTAAAGTGACCTTTCACTGCCCAGAGCTTCTGAGTGGACGCATCTCAGGTTTTCAGTTCAGAAAGCGAGTCTCCAGCCTGAACCCAGGGTTTGACGTGACTCTCCTGGGCCCGTGCTGGCTGATGCACAAGAGGAAGAGGAGGTGGTGGCAGCCCTTGCCACTGTCGCTATGTTGTGCAAACACGTTCTGTGACGAGGACCATGAGGCGCGGCTGCCCGCCCAGCGCCAGGGCGGAGGAGTTTTCTGGCTGCTGTTACCAAGGGGAGATTATTTTTGTGCCAAGAGACAAACAGGCATCTGCTTCCTTAACCTGAGGATGGTGGAGGGGATCAGCAGGCAGCGGAGAGGACTAGAAGGAGCTGCAAAACTCCTGACGCGCAGCACGCTGGTGGCAGGGCTTTCAGAAATGACATTCAAAAGTCAACAGATTTGTTTTTAGCCAACCTTGATTTTAGGCAAATAGTGAAACAAAAATTTGACACTTGCTTGAGTGTTTTGCCGAGTAACAGTTTCCACTGGAGCAGTATCCCAGCATGGCAGAAGGAAATACTGGCCCCCACCAAGCGTCTGACAGCTGCCAGAGACCCCTCTGTACTGCTCTGCAAGTGGGGTGCTGCCCCACTTAGGGTCCTACCAAACCTAGTCGAAGGCAATCACATTCATTTCTACCTTAAAATTTATAATGACATTTTTATTGACGTGGGGGAATGTTGTTTTTCCTTTTAAACGCTTCCTTTGCGAAACGCTGTTAGAGAAATGCTGGTTTTCACCTGCTCACCACCCACCATGAGATAACTCTATTTTCTGTCCCAAATATATAAACTCTGAGAACTGTTTCTATCTATATCTCCCTTTTTTCCTTCGTTATAACGTATTTTAACAATAGCTTTAGGCAGGTTTTCAGTCTTTCAAGCTTTTTCCTCAATGTCTGTAATAAAAACCTCCAGTAATAATAGGAGGAAATTGTAGGAAAGATTCGATTAAAACAACAAAAAAAGCAGAGGCCAAAGTTTACCCTTGGTATGACTCTAACTGCCTGTCACTTCCCCAGCATACACAGAGATTTGATTGTTTGCTCTGGAGCTAAATCTGAGCTTCCTCAAAGCTTTGCTTAAAATCTAGGAAAGCCTACAAGTTTAATAGCTGTGCACAAAATGCGGACTAAATCCAGCAGCTTTGAGTCGGCACCCACCATAGAATCATTTTGGTTGGAAGAGACCCTTGGGATCATCAAGTCCAACCATCTGCCCTACTCTACAAGTTCTCCCCTACACCATAGCCCTCAACACCACATCTAATCGACTCTGAAACACAGTCAGGGACGGTGACTCCACCACCTCCCTGGGCAGCCCATTCCACTGACTGACCACTCTTTCTGTGAAAAACTTTTTCCTAATGTCCAGCCTAACCCTACCCTGCTGCAGCTTGCAGCCATTCCCTCTTGTTCTGTTGCTCATTGCCCGTGAGAAGAGACCAGCACCGACCTCTCTACAATGTCCTTTCAAGCAGTTGTAGAGAGTGATGAGGTCTCCCCTCAGCCTCCTCTTCCTCAAACTAAACAATCCCAAAATAGCACCAGCACAGGCGCTATTCAGTGCTTGGCTGATGAGTTTTACCACTTCCAGTTCCCCCAAGGATCTGCTGAAGTCCATCACTCAGTTAAATCACCCTGTGATCTGAAGACTCAGCAGGATTTGCATCCTAGGAGCCATCTGTCTGCATCAATTCTCCCCTGTTAGCAAGGGCAAGATTTACCACACCGCTGGCAGTCATACTCTTTTCCTCTTTCTTTTTTCCTTTGCACTTTATGTGTGGTTCTTTTCGCAGCAGAAACCTAGAGATACCTGGTTTATCAATTTATTATGAGATTTTATAAGCCCAAACCATCTGATGATAAATTGCTAAACATTACCCGAGCTTATAACAGTATTTTTTCTATATTGGACTTTTCCCAGCAGAGACTTTTTCCACTTCCCTTCTTCCTTCCCGTGGCCTTTCTAGAAGAGCTAAGACACAAGAAATAAAGCTGGGAGTACGTCAGGGCAGAGAATAGAGGGGGAATATGGCAACGCAGTGGGTGGTTTTTTCCCCTTCCTATTTCTCCCAAATGTCAGTACATTCAAAAGCGTGTCTACAAAAAAAAATCACAGTTGAACTGAACAACACCAATTTACACCTTTTATTCCTGTGCTGTATAAGAATGTTCTATTTCTAGTAGACAAATGCCATGAATTCAAGTGATTTTAAAAAATTTGAATTTAGGGAAATGATTTCACATGAGAGGAAGACTTGCCTTTTCCTGTGTCCAATATCATGACTTGCACTAAAATTCCTACTGGTATTACACAGCCTTGTGGACTTGGGAAAGAAAATGCAGGAATTCTGGGGATATAAAGAAAACCCAGATACTCAGGAAAACTCCTCTAGCTCAGGAAGTCATTACCAGAGGTGAAGACTGAGACAGCTTTTCCTCATCCACCCCCTCTTTGAGGACTCAGACTTGAAATGAAGGCACCATATACGAGCCATGCAGCCTTTTCCTGTCACATGGATGGCAGAAAAGGGACAGCTCGAAGTTTCCAGAGGGAGCACACCCAGGGTGCCCGCTATGATCCTCTGCCAGCAGCAGGCGCACCAGCAGAGCTTTCACTTCTCTGGAGATGCTCCAGCTCCCACCCAAAGCCCCAGGACACCACACCTTGGCATAGTGCAGGTCCAAAAGCCTGTCATGATCACCTGCACCACCTGCAAGAGAAGGTTTATTCCTGTAACCAGGGGTGACCATGGGCTGAAGATATTGCGCAATGGGGCGTGGTAGAAGGAAGTGTAAGGGAGCTGCTGGGTAAGGAGCTTGTGACAAGGAGGTATTCACAAGGCAAAAGAAACCCTGCTGTTAAACATGAGACTCTGCTCAGACTTTCTTCTACTAATAAAGATCCCAACATCACCCCTGCTTCTGAGCTCTCAAACCACTTTCAGTGCTCCCAAGAGATAACACTTGAGCCTAGCCAAAACTAAACGTCTCACGGTGTGCCCAATTATAAAATCCTTTCCAGAAGTCATCCATCACCTTGCGCTTATGTTACTAAGATAAACCTCTCCTCTCTACTCCCCACTTTGCACCAGGAGGAAGCACAGCGAAGCACCCCCAAGGTAGTACTGGCACATATGAGCCTAGGCATTAGGACTGTCCACATGAGTGAGATGCAGGTCTCTGGGAACCCAATTAGTTTGTACAAACACATCCAAAAAGCACATAGAAAGGGACAGGATAATTTGATAACAACTGCAACACTTCTTCCAAAGCCATGCATCTTCCTGCTTTCCTCCTCCAGACCTCTCGTTGTATCAAAGGAGTACAGATTTCACTTCTCATTTGGCCTCCAACTTTTAAATCAAATGAACAAATGCACCTCAATTCATAGAATCATAGAATGTTCCAGGCCAGAAGGGACCTCTAGGGTCATCTAGTCCAGCCTCCCCACAGTCAGCAGGGACACCCCCAACTAGACCAGGTTGCCCAGGGCCTCATCGAGCCTTACCTTGAATATCTCCAGGGAAGGGGCCTCAACCATCTCCCTGTCCATCCTATTCCAGTGGTCCACCACCCTCAGAGTAAAGAACCTATTTCTAATATCCAATCTAAATCTGCTCTTCTCCAGCTTGAAGCCATTGTCCCTTGTCCTGTCACTGCAGGCCTTTGTAAACAGAGCCTCCCCAGCCTTCCTGTAGGCCCCCTTCACATACTGGAAGGCTGCTCTGAGGGCTTCCCGGAGCCTCCTCTTCTCCAGGCTGAACAACCCCAGCTCCCTCAGCCTGTCCCTGTAGCAAAGGTGCTCCAACCCCCTGATCATTTTTGTGGTCCTCCTCTGGACCCGCTCCATCAGGTCCACATCCTTCCTATACTGAGGGCTCCAATATTGAGGGCTCATGCTTACGTATACACAGCCACCCTAGGAGCTTTACTGGGATCCCAGCACTGTGACTGAAGGGCCACCTTGCCTTTCTACCATGTCAGCATCTATATAGGATCTGCACATATTCTAGCTGTGTCCCCATCCTTTTTTGCGTTATTAAAAATCATTTACCCCAAGCAGACATATTTTCTGAGAAAACTGCACTGTTCTCCTCTATCAAATCTATGTAAAATGTGAAAGAAACTTTATGCCAAACCAAGGAGAAAAACACCCTGTCACTTTTTGTATACAACTTTGCTTTTTCTTTTCAAAGTTGGGCAGACTATGTTCTCCTTCCACTTTGTTCAAATGTTTTGAATCAGTAAATCTGTTACTTTGCAAAGTCTCTAACTTCATGTGGTTTCTCCTTGTTTTAATAATTTAGTGTGGATGCTGTTAGCACCTACTTGTTTAAGCTGACTGATGGCCATGGGGATATCAACTTCAAAATGCAGTATTTTCACAAATGGTTTGCTGTCTAAAACATGACAGTTCACTCTCCATCTTCATCAGTCTCACACCGTGCCTGGCACACATTCCTCATCTTTTCTTATCTGCATTATTGGTTAATAAAAGTTTTTGTTTCTTTGCTTGTGGCTGACATTTTTCTCCAGCTAGTGCTACCCTTGCAGCCTGCTCTCACGTTATTAAAAATTTTGTATATGGTGTGGTGAGAGCCTTCGGCTGCTCCTCATGCTCAGAGCACGGCTGGCTGCGAGTAGCTTTGCTGCCAGCCAGCACCCTCTCCCTGGCTGTACGAGTCCTAGGCTGGCATCCAGGTGAGAGCACCCAGCCTGAACACAAAGTCAATGCCCTTCTCTTTAAAACTCTACGTTTTAGGGATCTTACCAGCCTCTTCCCAGTCGCTGTCAAAATGAATAGAGCTACCTCCGAGTGATTTGCCCTTTCTCTCAGAAATGACTGGCAGAAGTTAGTTGCACCGACACATAATCTCTTCCAATGCTGCTCTTTGTGCCAGAGTTTGCTACTCCTCCCCCACTGTTGGGGGTGGAGGCAGAGGAATAACAAGCTGTGGCACAGGGACCAGCTACGTATAATTCTGACTTGCCAGTATCCCTCTGAAGCAGTCCTCTCCTTTGCAGTACCCGCATCTCGCACCCAAATCTCCCATTGAATACTGTGGAAATATAAGGTGGTGCCCAATGTCCCTGTGCTCACTGACTGAAGGGGCATCAAGAGACCTCAAGTAATAAAATGCTTCCTAAAAGGAAGATGGGAGAGGAGAGATGGGATACAGCTCACTGCATGGGCTCCTCTTCCAAGTCTTTGTGCAAACGGGAAAAGACTTGCCACGACCAGCGTGTCAGACTTCCCAAGCTATGAGAGGAAAAACAGAAGAGGCAGCAATCCCTTCAGTGGGTTTTCTGGGTGTTCAGTTGTCTTTACTTGCCCCTTTCACTGCTCTTGGGCAGTACATGTTTTTCTTCACCTAAGCTGGTGCATCTCTCCCTGGTATTCCAAAGATTGTGCAGATTCTCAAGTCGGATCCTCACCAGCCCTTCTGCTGTGCCCCTGCCAAAAGCACATTCCTTTCTCTATTACAAGCACAACGCATTTCTGAGGCACGAGGAGGAAAAACCCTTCCTTCTCTCTGTATTTTTCAAGAACTGATAGCCCTTCCTTCCCGCAGTGTTTGTGAGAGAAATGAGAAATGCTCCATAAAATAAACATGACTCCCAAGCGGCTTTTGAAGAGTGAGGGGTTTGTGTTGGTTTTGTTCTTTGGTTTTTGTTTTTTTTAAAAAGCTGCATTGCCACAGAACTTACAAACGTAAGTGGTCAGAAGGCACCACTGGGATTGCCCAGCCTGATGTCCTGGGTTGTGCAGGGAACAGGCTGTTCCCCAGAAGGGTTAAGGCAATTCAGCTTCCCCGACAGAGCTCAGTAACTTGGGGCCATACACCTTGTCAAAGGTCATTTTGTTCATGGGAATAGCCTTAGCTTGTATGCTTTCTTGAAATAGAAAAACCAACAACAAAGTAAACAAAACAACTATATAAAAGAATTAAAAGGGAGGAGGGAGGAGCTTACACTGGCAAAAGAATAAAGCAAACTCCTGTGAAACGCTTTATTCCTATGGAGTAACCCCTTCCTTCTTGCTTTCAGTTCTATTTTTTGTGATTTAATAGTGGAGCCAGGAGATCTGTTCTACCAACACAGAAAGCATTATTATTACAGGACTTTTAGAGTAACAAAGCCACATTGGCTCTCCTTCTTCTTTCTCAGCACACAAGGATAATAAAGGCATGCTATTTTACACAAAGACACAAAACCTCCCCTGGCTGGCTCCCTACCAGAGATCCTCTGCTATATGTAGAGGCATAAACAGCTTGACAAAATACCAGAGTTTAAGGCTTATATCAGCCACCTTTACTGATAAAATACACAATCTGCATTTTTAACTTAAATAATATCAACTGCTCACATAGACTACTTTGGATAAAAATGTTCTGAAGAAGTTAACCTTTTCTGTACAATAACAGGCTAATGTCACTCAGAGTCAAAGGTCGGTAAAGCAATGAAAATTCACTGTGCCTCTCCTTGAAAAGCAATAGAAAAGAAAGCAAAACGTCTTGCTTCAGTTAGAACAAAATTGCATTTGATTCTACGTGTCACAGTTGCAATTATTCTTGAATTCAGCACTGGGAACATTCTACAAGCTATTTCACAAAAATAATTACACAAAGTCTTTTGGCATTCAGAATGAGTAGAAAAATCAACTTTCTTATAAGGTCTCAATGCCTTTAAATTCAAACATAACAGGTTTTCATTGATCCTTCCTTGCTTTTTGGAACCATAAATACAATAAATTGTCTATACATGTACACCCACCCACACTTACTGTGTGGCAAAGAAAGAATAAAACTCACCTGGAGTCACAGCAAGTGAGGAACGGTGCACTTACATCGACTGCCCCTCCAATTAGGCTAATGTAAGGGTAATTCTTGTACAGAGCAGAGGTTAATGGAAGTTCAAGATGCAGAAAGTGTTTAGTACTACTCACTATGAGACCCTTATTTAGCTTTATCTGCTATTCAGAAAAAACCTCAGTGGGCCAAGTTAGTCAGACAATGAAGGTAATTGCTAACATCAGAGCTGAATGTGGCCCAATTTTCATCCATTCTGAGCCCATCTATACCACATGTGGTATTTACTCTAGGCTGTATAATGTGTGGTGTAGTCAACAGTGTCATTTCAACAGTTTTATTAAGCTTCTTTAAACATTAATGACAAATCTTTTCAAATGTCAGGTTCAGCTGAACACAGAATATAGCTATATCCCAGGCCTACTTCCAAATATTTTGCCATTAATGTGATAGAAAAGACAGTCTGGTTTGGCCAAACACAAGTAATGAGGAAAGCACATGAAATAAAGAGATTAGGCTGCATGCTACCGGGTTCCTCTGGAACTCCTGTGCTGGAAGGATGAAATTATAGGGATCACCTATGAACCATGTATAGAATAGTTTTAATACTGAATATTTAAAGTGGAGGAAAAAAAAAAAAAAGAAAGAAAGTAGGAATGCAAAGAGAATGAATTAAATATTCTGAGAAGCCTGAGCCCTTCCAGGCAGAGATATACCAGCCTACCAGCTGAGATTAGCCAGAACACAGACAGGTTGGTTTCCAGGAGCTGTCAGGAGCCGATTTCCTCAGACCTGAGCAGTCCCTTGGCTTTGCCTCGTTTCAGCCCACACCGCTCTGCTGAACTGGCTGCACTCGTGCGCTAACCTGGAGTCACCTCGGATGCAAGGATAACAAGAAGCCATGTCTCCAGCCCAACCGGTCCCCCTCCTGGGTCATCCTAGCATGAAGGAGCAGCGAGGATGGACTGAGATCCAGATGGAACCACAGGAGGGAAGTGGGAGCCGGTGAAGACGGGGAGCATCTTCCCCTGCATTCCTGCTGCAACGTTCTGACTGCAGACTCAGCGGCCAGCTTCTTCCCCAACATCCACACAGACCAAGAGGTACAGCCACTCTCAGTGCAATCTCAATCCTCTGAAATTTCCCCAGGGAACAGCGCTCACATATTTCTGCAATAACTGCTACCTTGTAAACACATTCCACATTCCTGTCGCTTTAAACCCCACAGGCCAAATGCAAAGCTGAATGGCTTCTCGTCTAACAGTTGTATGAGGCTTGCTCTGAAGCAGTACATGTGGCAGGCTTTTCGTTGGGGAGGACCTTATTTAGCTTACCTTGACCCTTCCTAATTTAGTCTCTCTCGGCTTTCAGTTGATAAGAATTTTCTTGAGTCCAAATAGGAGAGAGACGACCCATAGGCTCCTCTCTCTTTCCTTCACCCGAGTAACACTCGGACCACTTCCAGGAAAAAAAAGCAGGAGATTTTTAATGTAAGGTCACAGCAACACATGACGACCATAGGGGTTTTAGGTAGGAGGCCAGTTAAGTTGGACAATCTTCCTAACCCAAGTCATTTCTTATGTACTTTCTGACCATGCCACAATAAACAACACTGCTGAGTTCTTTCATCTTTGCTTGGAACCTTTCTCCACAGTCTGTAAGAACAACACAGGCAGGATTTCACAAATGTAAGAGCCCTATTTTTTTTGTCATTTACTCCCTCACAACATACACTTGGAAACTTTTCATTCCTACTATCCATTCAGGACATATTTGTTATTTCGTGTTTGAAAGAGAGGAGGTATTTTCCTGTAGCTCTTCTCTTCCCACGTACTTGCAGGTCTGTGCTCCAAACCCCACTCTGTGCTCCAAAACAAGGCTATGAGCAAATGGAAATAACTGCTGCTTGCTCAGATTCTCATTTTCCCCTTCACTTCTTCCCTACAGCAATAACCTCAATGAAAATAACTTTTGGCGAGTCACTCCACACATTTCACCTCCAGCTGCCACTTCAGACTTGCAGACTTTTGGAAGTCAATACCTCTGAACGCAGCTTAATAGATTTTCCTGCTGCTTTGTCAGAAATCCAGAGCCAAGTCTCTACTGTGCCATACACTACCCGCACAAGCCCATTTGTTCCCTTGGCCTGGGAAGTAGAAAGCAGTTGTATGTGCCAATTTGTCCAGGGCGAGTCACAGTGAGCATGTAAACTCATATATTCAGAAGACTATAAGCAAAAATGTCACATGCAGAACAAAACGAGGAGAGGGGGCTGGAGAGAGTACAAGAAAGGCGGGCACTGAGGAGCTCAAACCTTCCCTGAGACAGTGCTTATAACACTACAGGACATAGTCACAGGAAGGGTTCCTGGTCCTTATCTATCCAGAGCAGCAGAAGAATATGCTACCAGTCACCATTTGTGCACCCTCTCTCATCTGCAAAACAGATGAATCCAGTCCTGACGGCACTTTCATCTTAAACCGGGTGCAAGAGGACAGCTGATAAACATCACTGTATGATACTGCTACTCCTTAGGTTTCATTTCCTAAGGAAACAGCATTGATGTGACTGCACTGCTTATCCTGCTCCATTTCCCCATTACCCCACTGCTTTTGAAGCTGTTGGTCCTTTTCAGCTGAGTTCGATGGAGAGATGCATCTCAAACTGTGAAGCTCCTACCAGTTTTGTAAAAACTGGTGACTGTGCGGAGACCCACTGCAGGAAAGACAAGGGAAGGCAGATGCTTGTTCCTCTGGATAGCCAGAGGAACAACCAGCACATCTGCAGCTCGGGTGCAGGCCTGATGAGCCTCTAGGCTGGCCCTTAGAGAATACGGACAGTTCAGGGTATGGCAGAGCATCAGGAGAAGGTAGGGACTGAGAAGCGAAGTCCTGCAGAGAGACCATGCCAGGATGCACACTGCAATGGGAGAGCATTACTGGCCTGGTGGAAGCCAGCCACTGTTTAGATAAAAACGCCAATGTTATCATGATGCTGCCACTTGGAGGTGCAGAGAAGAAAAGAGTGGAAGAGGCAGCTGCCAGCTTCTACCGCTCTCTGAAAGACCTGAGATTCAGACCTATCCCTGACCTCAAGTCACATGGGACTTTCTGGAGAACATCATGGCATTTGCAGAAACTGTACTAACAAAGGTACAGTTGTTTCCATTCATACCACCACAAAGCCTACTATGATGAATTTATGCTGAACCAGTTCCTACATATACAATGTTGGGATGACAGCCAGCCTACAACTTCAAAAGGGTCTCGAAAGGGAGAAAAGAATTGTTGGCACCTGCATTTTATATACAGATAGAACAGTATGGAGAGATAAAATGCTTTTCATTATGTCCATCCAAGAAGCGTCTCTCAGAGCAGGGACCAGAGTCTGTCACACAGAAGCAGTGCTCAGCTTGGTCCAGCTCTGCTGGAGCCGATGGCACAGACTGAGGTGCCCTCTTTGGTCCAGGGCCCAGCTCCCCACGCTGTAGTAGAAAGCAGAAGGAAAAGGGAACTGGATTCTACTCCCTGGATCTCCCTTGGAAGGGGTCCCACAGACTGCTGGTGGGGATTACACTGAGAGAAATGTCCCCCTTTCCCATCACTTGTCCTCAGTCTCTTCCCACTTCTGCCACTGCGGCAGAAATGCTCCCTCTTCTCTGAGTCACTTCCCTTGTGAAACCCCTCACTGTTTTAAGATCCCTTTGGCAGAAAGCTCTCAAGTGCACATTTGTTCCTGGCTGTATCTCCCTCTAGGGAACAGCAAAAAGATATTCAGATATTAATAGGTCTAAATCACCTTACTCCAAGGAGAGAAGGAAGCCAGGGTTACTTATCAGCTCATGGTTAGGTGCTTTGCATTCCCAAACCCACTATCCTATCCCAAGTGCCAAGCCCCAAAGGTTACATATGAACCTGAAAATTATGTTTAAAAGCGGCAGAAAGGAAAATACTCATCCAGGGACTTATCCCATTTGTCCCCAAGCTCCATTCTCTGAATGCACCACAAATGTTTTACTTCAATACTCAAAGCCTGATGAAATGCAGGTTATTAATTTATGACTATGACAAGATTATTATGGTTAATTTAACATGTGCAGGCACTTAACTAACTACTGTTGGGAAATATTTGTCATTAATTCAAAAATTTCCTGCCTGCAATTTGGCAGATAGAGTGTGAGCTGCAGAAATCCAACATGACATAAAGAGCTCTCATCTGCCATCACCTTTACACGTGACTGTACAATACTTGAGCTCTGCCTGATTTAAATGAGCACAACCAAATGCATTGCAGCATTCATAAATTAAAAGGCATTGGTATTCAGATGCTAAAAGAATCTAACTTAAGAGTATGATCCTTCAGAAGCAGGAAGAGGAGCAGAGAGGCACACAACCTCCCCACGGAGAGCAAAAGGGACACCATCGGGAGAGAGGGTGGCCAAGAAGCATTCCTAATCCAAGCTCAGAAAGCAAAACTATGTGAGTGAAAGCTACCTGTGGTAGGCTTTTCTCCCACCCCCTGTGGGTCTGACGTGACCCCAACAAAGTCAGGTGCTGCAGCATAAAACCACTGAAGTGGTTCCATTAAGGGGCAACCTGTCTCTCAGGCATGGCACAGCCCTCCAGGGCTATCTCACACCCTGCCCTAATGATCCCTGGGGCAAGAGAACTCCCCACCTCAAATGCTCTTTGCTTTGCTTTCCCAGGGAGGCTGATGAAACACCTGCGTATAGAGAGCTAGTTACAGCAACAACTCCAAATTCATGCCCAAAATGGCCAGTCTCACAGCACCTTTGAAGGATCCTAGCACTTCTTGGCTTTTTTTGATCCCCTGGGCAGGTCCAAAGTAACAGAAGACATGCTCACCACCCATCCAGTGTCTTACACAGTCCAGTGATGAATCGTTTTGCCCACAAATGGTCCTCAGCTCTGTGCTTTCAAAAGTCCTATCGCTCTCAGATACAACCTGCCTATCAGCCCTTCCCAGAGCAGGGGCTCAATGCACTGCTTGGCCTTTTTCAGTTCTCTCACACAATACAGTCTCCTGAGGGAGGGCGTGCTTTGGTACACCAGATTTTTGAGCTTCATATAGGTGCTTCAGGATAAAACTTGGGAACATGCTACCAGTGGGTACTTCCTGAGCATTTAGTCCCCTCTTGCTGCCAGCAAACACTCCAGTCCGATTTTGACAACTATTCAATTTTCAACATCCCTTTGACTGAAATGCTGTTTCAGAACTTTGTAACTCTGATGGTTAGAAATTCCCAGAATAAATGACCAGTCTATACCTGTTTATTTTTGTGTGAATCTGACCCTTTCCTTGAGGCAGCTTTTCCCTCCTGCCAGGGGTATTTAGAGAAGACGGCTGTCTCCCCTTTCAGCCTTCATCTGCTAAGCCAAACAGGCCACACAGCACCTTCATTTCCTCCAACAGATAAGCTCTCCATTCTCCTGGCCGTCTTACTAACCCTTCTCTGCACCCCTCCCACTCTGAACTCACCTCTTCAGTAGGCAGATGCCCAGACCGGACACTGGACTCCCAGGTGGACTCCATAGCTAGATGACACAAAGGTCACTCTCGGATTTAAGCTCCCCAGCTCCCAGCCAGACTTGCATAGGTTGGCAGACAGGCAGAGAGGAAAGCTTTTACCTTCTACCTCTAGCTCGCTGTCTACTGCAGAGCCCAGGGACATGCCTGAGGTGTTTGCTACCATGAAACAATTCTGTGCAAGGCCTATGTTCCAATAACATCTTCAGACTTGGCTCTTTCCTACGGTCAGCCACCCAGATTGTGGATGCTGGCTGCCAATACCAGACTACAGAACCCATTCCAGCTTCTTTTCAAACCCCTGAAGCCTCAACGTACGCTTCCTTGGCTGGACTTGCAAGGGCCCAGCCATCTGTGTATCTGCAGAATGAGTGCCCTTGGTGTAGGTGTAACAGGAAAATATTGAGCCTTTTACATGCAGTTGGCAAATGTACTAGCTCAAGCTTGAGGAAAATCTGACCCTCTTTGCCGAGGGGCCTCCTTCCTTTTAACAATTTTTTCAGACATTTAAAAAATATTTGTGAGTCATGGCAATGGGCAGGGAATGAGGTGTCTAGCAGAGCTCCCGGCTCTAGCAGAAGAGCTTTACTAAAAGGACACTACAAGGCTTTGTGAACACGAGAAAGATCAGGGAATGCTGGGTGACTTAAACTCTTGGGTCCCACGCGATCCTCTGAGTGTGCTGCTTTACTAAAACAGCTAAATCAAAGTGACAGAAGAGGTTTCTGCTGTTAACTGTCTCCTGAAAGTTGTTCACCTTGAGACCAGAACAATTAAATGAAATGTGAAGCACCTCCTCAAAACAGATATTTCTCCTTGTCTGTCTTACATCATCTAAACACACAGTAGTGTGGAGTTACACGCTTGGGAGAGCCTTTTGTAACAGAGAACATCCTGAACTGCACAAAGATGCTGCCCTGGTATGGATTTTTTTTCCTCTCTTCTTAAGTGGACACATACACTGTGGGTCTTGGGAATGGATGTACGAGCTCTCCCAGATGTATGATACAGACAAAAAGCTTGGGATATCAAATTAGACATGCACACTTTGAAAAGCAGCTGCTGCATCAGGTATGCAATTTGAGACTCTGGGAATTGTTTTTCTGAATACCAAGCGTGGAAAATATCAACTGAAACTGCACTTACTCAGTCTCTCTGAAGAAACCAGCTCTGGAATGCCTTAGAGTCAGCAATCAAATTGAACAGCTCCATACTAGCAATGATTAAGATATATGGCTTAAAAAACAATACAGTTCTTTATGTCCCTATTCAAATTGAAAGACTATAGCACTCCTGTGCAAAAAAAACTACAAACATGCTGACAGTGTACCTGTCCTAGAGACGTGTGGGCAGAGCTTTGGCTGATGTCACTTGGCAGGCTTTTGCTGCTTAGTTGGAGCTGTGCCAAAGAGCTGGAAAGTACTGTTTATAGACTTTGGAAAAAGGCAAGTTAAATAGCTTTTACGCACCTGAAGACATTCATTTCCAAGTTCTTCAAAATACAAAACCTGTATTTTCTGTGAGGGTTAGTCCTACAGAAAACTGTCATCTCAGCCCTGTACCAGCACTAGATACAAATATACTCTGGCTTAAATCCTATCTCTGCTATCTGTGAGCAGAGAAGTGAGGCTACAGCACAAGGAAGACAATTCTTTTTTCCCTTTTTTCTTTTTGAACAGCACGTTGCTTTAATTTTTACATTCGTCAAAGAGTTTCTACTTGTAATCTATCAAAGGAAAACAAAAAGCAGTAACACATCCCATTGTGTGTTACCAACCAGAGGCAATGATTGCTGGCCTTTGCAAGCAACACCTATTTAGAGGGACTTGCTGCTTTCCATTTTGTAAACGTGCCACAAGGAGCCAGCGGCAGTGAGAACGCGGCAACCGATAATAACTTGCTCACTTCAGGATTTTTCATTAGGCAATTCTACAATCAATTAACTAGAGAAGTTTAAAGGTTGTTTTCAGCACTTTATAAAGAGACACGGCAAAGAAGAAGGGAAGACAGTCATCTTTCCACTTAACTTTTTTACTTACCGTCCGACGAAACTTTGACTACAAAGGCAGGTCAGTACTCCCGCAACTGAATGTTGTGCATCTGTGTAACCAAGAAACGCATTACACCTGCAGGAAAACAACCTTTAAAGCACCTCAGACGTAAACCTTCTGCAGCTGCTTACCTGCCTATGGTCCTGTTTGCCAGATTCAACGTAACACAAAACGCTACCGGTGTTTCAAAAGGGATCTGGCACCTCGCCAGACATTGAAGCGGGACCAAAAAAACAGCAGAGGCACTTTCAAGTTTGCACAGGCGGTTCTGTACAGCCTCGACTTGGACAGTCCACCCTACTGTCCCACCAGTTACCCAGCGCCGGGCTACGCTCTGCCTTCCCCAAGCGCGAGTTATTAGCACTGCCCTGGTCCCTTCACCAAGTGATCCCTGTATCTAACGCTGAGGGAGTCCGACAGAGGAGAAAGCACCAGTATCCCCCAGTTGCTAGGAAACTAGCAGGGAGATCCTGACCTGAATTCTTAGCGGAGGCTGATGTTGCTCAGGAAGCTTAGCTGGGTCCTGCCTGGAAAGGCAAGGACATGCCAAAAAGTTACTCCTGGTTTTGCAAAGGCCATTGCATTGCACCCCCAGGACAGAGGGCCAGCAGCTGAGCTATCTTTGTGCCAAAAAGGCACTTGTCGCAGAAATGGGAAGCACGAGTGCAAAAACAGAGGGTGATTTTTCTATTCTTCATGCCAATGAAGCTAGAAAGATTTTTAATCTTGACATAAGATCTCTGTATTTCAAATTTGGTCATTAGATAAAGCAGAAGAAACCATCCACCACACACAGTCACAGCACTAACAAATGCAGTGGCAGAATATTAAACATAAAAATCAAGACATTAAGATTATCCCAGATGTGTGCTACAAAGCATATTGTAAAGCCAAATTAATAACATAAAAACCTGAAGAGAAGCAAATCAGGCATATTAACGATGACACAAGAACTCTGCATTTTCTGACCTTTTAAATATTTTAAGTTACTGCCATTCTGCTGTATTAATTACTCTATTTAGGTTCAGCCTCCTCAGTATGCATTTTCTAAAAGAAGAAATGTAAGAGCTGAAGTAGACCCGCAGGGCTAATGCGTCTCTGGGTCCCTTACATGGGGTACACTGACCCTAGTTATCCTACACAGTGAAAGGACATAATGACTCCTTGGACACACCAGAATATAAATGTCTCACACAGACCAGATTATGTGAAAAAAAAAAATGCCTGTTTGCTCTCTGAAGAGCAAAAATAAAGCTGTGTTCAACATTGGCTGTGGGTCAGGCTCCTAGCTATGCTTCAAATCTCTCCCTCAAAGGCCCATATTTACCCAGGGAATCAGTCTATCCCTGCAGCAAGTGTAGCTGCCCAAAGGCCGATGAGTATTACAGCGCTTCTCTGACTCTGAAGGAACATCCATCCTTTTGACAACAATGATGAGGGATGCTGCGTGCACCGTGTCCAGCATGGCTCCCGCAGGCAGGCAAGGGGCGTCAGCGCAGAAGCAAGTCCTTTCATTCTGGCTGGACACCTCCCCCTCACATGGGGGCACGTTCTCACGTGCGAGCAGCTCCCTCCTTGCTCAGGAGGTCTCTGCCGGTCGCAGAGAGGACTATCTGTGAGGCCCTGTGCCCCTGCTGGGGCAGTAGCTCCAGTACTGTGTTTGTAGGGCATACTCTGTATGACAGATTTCAGTGGTTCTACCAACCACCCAGCCAACACATGGGCAGAAGCTCTTTTAAAGAGGGCTCTCGGGCTCAGGAAGGCTGGCCTGTTGTGTCTAGTGAAGTCCAGCTATGGCTTTAAAAGGGAATTACTCCAGGATTTACAATAGCTTTTTATGTGTTAAAACCGAAGCAATGTTTTTACAGCAGGGCAATGTACACAGGTGTATGCGCAGAAACGCCAGAGCACCTCAGCTGTGCAATGGCACACCTAGGGTTTGCTGCTGATGCCTATAGCACAGCCCCAAAAAGGCTCTCTGTTCCTTATTACATATGGCCACGTTTAGCGGCCCAATAAAGCTGTGCTCAACATTGGCTGTGGGTCAGGCTCCTAGCTATGCTTCAAATCTCTCCCTCCCCCACAAAGGCCCATATTTACCCAGGGAATCAGTCTATCCCTGCAGCAAGTGTAGCTGCCCAAAGGCCAAAGCGTATTACAGCGCTTCAAGTACCTTTCTGAACAAGAGCCAGAGCCCATCACGCCGATAGGAAAATGATCATTCTTTTGTCCATTTCCCTTCTCTCATCTTTTTAGAGAAATAGGAAGAGCTCAGTTTTAAGTCTTATGCAAGCATTTAAACTTCCAAACAAAATAGTTCCAGATGTCATAACCCAGGAAGCAGCAAAAGCTGAATTAATCCCAGCTTCGGAGAGTCACCATGAAAAAAATCTTCATAGAGAACCAAGCAACATTTGGGAGAAGTGGAATGAAATTTTAAGCTCTTAAATAGATACTCACCTGCTGCTAAATAAAAGCTGATCACGCAAGAGAATACTGAGTGCTATCCAGAAATCATAGCTCTGTGCAGTGCAACTGTATTGTAAGTAGTGCATGTATTCTGAAACAACTTGCTTTAGGAAAGGCCACCCTAAAGACACCATCAACAGAAGGCAGAATGATGCAGAGAACCTACTCGTAGAAATATTTGTATTTTAGATAGTGCTAGATTCATTTTTTACTATAGGTTCTTCTCTTGCAAACCAAATGGAGTGGATGTCACTTCAGTGCGTTTTTTTTTCCTACAAATTCTTCCAAATGGCTTCAATGTTCAGCAGCACAGCAAGGTGACACTAAATAGCAGGAAACAGGGAAAACAGAGAAAGATTGGCCAAAGGAAAGGTATGGCAAACACAAGCTTTCAATAACGAGGCCCTTAATAGAAGCAAAGAGAAATTTAAAGACACGAGCATGAAGATTTGAGAAGAAATGGAGAACATGCTGAGACTCAGAGAAAAAGGCAAGGGGCTTGTCCTTTCGGAGACAAGAATTTCAGAGGTGAAAGAGGAGGAGGAAAATGAGAAAAATGCTCCTGGATTTTTCCACAGACAGACTAGATTGTCACATGAGTAGAGAGCCACAGGAGACACTTGGTGATGAAGACAGTGTTTCAGGAAGGTGCCAGAACTCAGTGATCTCCTGGCCACAGATGGGCAAATAGCTCGGTCAGTGATTTGTCATTCACTCTCTCGGAAAAGTTGCCAACTATCATACGGCCATGCAGTTTTTTTAGGTGCTTTCAAGCATAACCAAAACGCTGTGAAGACTCATGGGAAGTTTTAAACTTCTACTGGGTAGAAGAGGGGGTATGAGCAGTGCATGGAGCAGAGTGGTATCAGGCAATAAAACAGTGAGAACCGCAAAACAATAAATCTGTTTGATGTAAGAGTGAGCAAAAGGATGTAGACAGGAAGAATGTTGCTGACAGGAGATGCAAGGGAGAGCCCAAACTGGGCACCTTTCTTCCCTCTTAACATTTCTTCTGGTCACGTGTTGAACGGCAAGAATGGACAAGCAGTAAAATGGATCTGGGTGGGGTACAGCAAAGCCACTCCACAGTGGTAAAAATAACCTGCCACATCTTCCTATTGTCTAAACTGGCATAACTCCACCAGCTTCATTTCATGCCAGATCAAGACGTGGCCAAATGCACAGAGTACGAGAAAGGCGGCAGTTCCTCTTACACGCTTCACTTTGCCTGCGGGCAGGTTTCAGTGAGGCACGTGCCTATTCCAGGGGAAGATACTTCATGAAGTTCTTACTCTTCCTGACGAATGTGGAAGGATGCTGAAGTACCGAAGTCGACAAACACGTCTTGCAGCAAAATAAGTTATTAAAAATTTGCTTTGCTCAGCTGTGTATTTGTAAAGCCATGTAAAACAGACAGTTGGAAATTGCTCAACCTCAACCACCAATGCTGCTGAGGAAACCTCTCAGCAAAGGTATAGTTTTACGGTAATTGAGCTAGTCCGTAATCCGGTCACATCTCCGCATACATCAGTAATACAGTACCGAGAAGTCTCCCGGTTGTTCAGACACAGAAGGAGCTGCGTGAAGCATTGATTCACGCTGATGAATTGTAACCAAGCAACACTGCCAGCATCCCTCCAGCCCATTGTTCCTCTGAGCTGGGGAGAATAGCAGCAGAACAGCACTGAAAACCTGCCAAACTCTGCCTTCCCCAGTTAAAGGATACCACCCCTCTAATGCTAGATACAGTAAGTCCTTTAACCAAAATTTCGCAGAAATAAACTGTTACTTCCCTCTCAGTAAAAAGATAATGACAGGCCTGAAGGCAGTAAATGAATTTCTGTGTCTCCACGACTCTCTGGCAAAGAATCCTTACAAAAGAAAGAGTTCAAATTTACTCTACACAAGAAGTGCAGGGCAATGAATTATTCATTTGAGCAGAGGGACAGAAGTACTGCCTTTTTGTTAGTCTGGCTATTAGGTGCTGAGGGAAACTAAAGACAACTTTCTCAGATGCAATAACTAATCAGGAACAACTCCAATAAGATGGAATAGAAATAGATACTTGAAAAATTTGTTCAGGGACAGTTTGCAACCATTTTCCATGTAAGCGTCTGAAACCGGTAACACATAAAACATAGGTACTACATCATCACTGAGGTGAACCTTATTATCAACAGAGGCATTAAAAATGATGGTACAATAATGATTTTTTTCCTTTTGTTGTAGGTAAGTCTGAGTGGTAGGATTACTGGTTCGGTTTAATGCCATGGGTCTGGGCATCAAGACCAAAATTCCTTGAAAAATGATCCACCATTGCTCTCTGGGAATAAGAAGACAACACAGTCTGCCAACAAAACCATCGGTTACTAGAAAACCTGAATTTTCAAGATGTGCCACAGTCTCACTATTTTCACAGAATCACAGAATCTCAGGGGTTGGAAGGGACCTTGAAAGCTCATCTAGCCCAATCCCCCTGCCGGAGCAGGAACACCCAGATCAGATCACTCAGGAACGCGTCCAGGTGAGCTTTGAATGTCTCCAGAGAAGGAGACTCCACAACCTCCCTGGGCAGCCCCTGCCAGTGTTCAGTCACTCTCACTGTGAAGACGTTTCTTCTCATATTTAAGTGGAACACAAAAAAGTGTGGTTTTTTTAACAGGGAAAAAAAAGCACATGCATAAGTTAAACATAAGATACAGAATCGACTTGTCCTTATGATGTAAAAGAGAGGCTAGCAGCTGTGTGCATTTCTCAGAGTATAAAAAACCAAAGCACTGACCTGTAAAACAGAAATAGCAATAACATCTGCTAGACTTCTGGGCTCTGAAATCACATTCCCGGAGAACAAGTTTCCAAAAGAAAGGCTGGGCACTTATGTAAGATACCATTTCCCTTTTCAGCGAATCACACTTCTCTTTTGCAACTTTACTTAAAAGCCTGAGCACAAAACCATATACATCTCTCTTCTCTGGGAACAAATGTAGTAGGGCAAAGTCACAAATGGCCATGGCATTGGCATAAGAACAGATTTATCAAAGTCTTTCAGAATTCAGGATACATTAGATCACTGACTTTGCTTACTCCCCGCTCTTAGTTCTTTCCTACAAACCAGGTTCTCAGATGTGATATTCTTAATTCCAATGTGGGGGACCAAGCAGCCCTATATTTACTATTCCTCATAGAGTATAAGTGGGTTCTTATACAAGCAGAATAGCTGTTGCTGTTTAGGCTCTCTGCTTGGCAATTTAGGGTCTTTCTTCTGAATCTTCAACACTGCCAAAAGTTTTGACACTCCACAGGACTTCTTAGATGGTCAAAGTCTGCTCTCTCATGGCATGAGTTTCCAGCAACTTCCTCTTGATTGTGAGCAGATATTTAAAGCAGAACTTGGTCTCATCTTCTTCCTTCCCCTCATATGTTTGCCAGATGGCTTTATTTAATGTCTATTCCCTGTATTGGCTCTTAGATTGATTTTTTTTCCTCTACACTTGCCATCTGCTGGTCCAAACAGCAAAATGATACACTTGCTTTTCAATCTCACAGCATTAATTTATTCTTGCAGCCTACTTGACATCCAAAATAGTATGGCAGGGAGACATGCAGGTCTGGATAAGGCCTCGCTCCACCAACAGGCATTTTCTCCTCCTCGTGCCTTAGAGAGTCATTGCTGCAGGAGCAAAGTTGTAAGAGGGAACAACACACAAAGCCAAAGAGAAAGCCAAAGTACCAAGAGGAACTGACCCATGTTGTCTCAATGATGGAAAGTAGTCTGTGTTGTGGCTACCTCCTGGAAACAGGGTTTGCAGCCCCAGCAGCTGGTGCTGTGTGGCCTTGTACAAAGAGAAGACATCATATTGTGCAGTGGCTAATTGCAGAGAATTACACACACCCTTCCCAAAGGAACAAGCGCTTTATGGAAAAAAACTTGGCTTAGGCTCTCCGAATCATTTTTCAGGGTCTTTGGGTATCATCTTGCTCTTTTCAGTGACAATGTACAAGAATTCTGGTGAAATAACCGATGTGAACATGGATACCATACCCATGCCTCAGCCCAAGCTGCAGCCTGGGCAGCACCACTCCAGGATAGAGGGAAAGCCAAGCAACCACTGGTCAGCCCAGAGCTCTGGCAGCCAGGACAGGGGGGGCTGAGAAACCGCAGCGGCAGCAGCTGGCTGGGAAGGGTATGAGGAAGAGAGGATAGAGGCAGTACAGAGGTAGGAGGAAGGGAAAAGTGCCCAAAAGCCTTGCTATAGCCCCACCTAAACGCCTAACAGCAAGGTGTGACTGAGCTGCCTGCATGTGCATATTTTACCCATCTTGTTACTTTAAACTCAGAACTCTTTAGAGACGATTCTGTCTCTTGAGTGCTTGCATAGTTCCAAGCACAATAGCTCCTTGTGCTGGCTGAGTCCTTTGAACGCTACAAGAATACAATTAAATAATAAGAGCAGTAAGAAGCCTGGTGCTATTCATACTTGAGAAAACCTTGCATGGCCCTGGACAAATCACAGCCACAGCAACACTCTCAACAAACACATTTGCTAATCCTCTCATTATTATTGTTGCTTTCCCTTAAAGGTATTTTAAAGAACGAAAAAAACCCATTCCTTTCATGAAAATATATTAATTTCATTTCATATCTGAATGCTACAAAAGACCAATAATTTATCCAAAGAGTCTAAGTGAACAAAAACTTGAAAACTCCTAGTTCATTGCCTAAATTTGCATACGCACTTGTCTTTTCTCTGTTTCTTCTGTGGTTTTGGTGGCTCAGCTGACAGCCAAATAGCCTGCCTGCTCAGGTTTGCGTCACGTGGTGAACTAAGTGGGAACAGCAGGAGGTCTGCAGCTTCTAGATCTCTTAACATTTAGATAAACGCCGATACAACAGACCCGGTTCTACTTCTCGAGAGCTTCCCACCTCAGTTATGAAACTAATAAACCCATCCCAGCTGTCCTTGGTGTCAGCAGCTCTGATCCAATGCCCGTTGAAGCCAAAAGAAAGACTCCCCAATCACCCGATGAGCGCCAAATCAAGCACAACTGGACTCGATGGCAACTGAACAATAAGATGCATAAATTCTTTTGCAATGCAAATTCCTTTGCTACGGAACTGTATTGCACTGACCCACCTGCTCCAGGTCTTCATGTAATGTGATACCTCATACACCACTCGGCGTTCAAGGGAGTGGTGCTGAGAAACAAATCTCTTGAACTTCCCAAGCTGCTTTATGTACTTCTCGTTAGTGCTTCATAAAGAAACGACAATCAGGTTGCTGGTTGTCACCATCATGAATGGAAGGATAAAAATTCAGTGACATGTTATGAAATGTTACATCTGCTCGAGAAGGAAGAACAACCAGCCAAAACCAACAAGTCACAGAAATGTGTAAAACGGCACCAGATCTAGCCAGATCCAGCACAAGCCAGGTCTATATTTGAAAGCTGCACTGGTACAGATGTCAGTAGGTGTACTGAATAAAGGACAGGAAGACTGTATCACCAGTCTGCATATCCATGGTAACCAAGAGAGGATCTCCTGGGGAAAGGAGTGGTGAGATGAGGAACAAAGGAGGTTTATTCTTTTCCCCTTTGCTATAGGCCTAAACAGCTTTCACATTATATAGCAAGTTCATTTAGACTGGGGCCATGTTCACCCCCAGATAACAACAGCAATAAGGCAAAAGAACAACATGGGTTCACCAGCACCTTCAGTCCTCAGAAGGCTTGTCTAGCTTGCACTGTGGTCCATGTTTCTGCGTGTTCACAGCTGTTGTTCCACCTAGGCTAAAGCTGATGCAAACACACCCAAGTCACCCTACAGCCAAGCCACTATAACATACAATACAGTACAGTACCCAGGACATCAACTGGCTGGTTGGGGTGTGCAAGCTACAGACAAAAATGTGTAAAGCTACAGCCTGCTATGTAGCTATCAGTATACAGTATTTAGGTACAAAGTACCAATACAGCTCAATTCTCTTTGTGTATATGAGTATGTTCTGATTACATTTACGATGGTTTAACAATTTTTACTGTGTTATAACTACGCATAAAAGTTCTATTACTGTGGAAGGATAATATCCAGGGAAAGAATGATCTACTGCACAAGCAATGAAAATGACTGGTATCTCCATACAAAGCACAGTGGTATCAGCCTCCTCACACATGTGCCTACTGCATTACTCTAACAACCCAAAGGGAAACCCCTGGAGCTCCCTCTCCTCTGTGCGCCCCAAACAACCCTCACAGAACCACCATCTCTCTCGATCCCCTGCCAGTTATCACTGGGGCAAGAGGCAGTGCTGTGGCTGACGCTGAGCTGAGCCCATGCAGACTAGCTACCTGCTACCCGCATGCCAAACTGCCAGGCAGGACGCCAAGTAAAACAAATGAAACAGGCATGGTCTGCCCTGTCATTGTATGTAGCCTCTGAAGTAGCTGGATGAAAAATAGTTATAGTTACTTGTAATAATCTCCTGTCCTTATTTGCCACGATTTTCAGTTTATTCCATCTGTGAGTCTGACAGCTCTCTTCCCAGAGTCCATTTCTCTGGCTTATTCCTGGTGCAGGTTCTCCCCGGGCTTCACTAGAGGCAAGAAACAGTGACATCAAAAAGAAAAGGGGAAAGAAAGGAAACAGGGAATACGGCTTTAACACACTCAAAAACCCACCTGAATGTCAAAACAGGAGCAGAAAAGCTCCTTTTAAAATATATCTTTTGTTTCCCCACTATGCTATTTACAGGGTATTTTTTTAATACTCTGCTCTAAAATAAGGCAGGCATGGTCTTGTTACTGAGTATTGTATGAGCTGATAATCATACAGCAGATCAAACTACCTTCCTAATATGGAATAAATTCTTAACTTCTAAAGTGCCTTGAAGAAAATGGGGCTTAAGCACCTTTTATTTCTCCAGTGAAGTATAAGCCCAGGAAAAAGTAATTTTCTCTCTATTTTAGTTGGTTTTGAAGGTCTTGTAATTGACAATTGTATGTAAACAATTTACATCTTCACTTTTACAGCTACACAAAATCAGCAGTGATTTGTGCAGCGCACATCTTTATTTCTTGATTAGCTTCCCTTCAGGCTTTCCCTGCTAGCCAGGGATATTTTATTAGAGCCGAGATAAGAGCGACACTTGTATTAATTTCCTTCATTCTATCCAGTTGCACATAACTTTGGCAGGTGTCTAACTTTTTGGCCCTTGGAGTGGGAGGGCACAAGGATGAATAGGCTGTGACTTAAGTCCACCCCACGTGCAACAGGCAGGTTACGGCTGCGCAAGGAACCTGGCTTCTGACACACTCGAGTTTGTGCTTTGACTCAGCAAAGTAGATAACACTCTTCTCAAGCAGCCTGGACGAAGCTGTCAGGACATTTTGGTTTAACACACGGCACGTTATCAAGCATGACACATCCAACACAATTAATTAAAACATTTTGAAACTGAAGTGGCTTTCCCTGGTAGTTGACAAACTGCTTTTCCTAAGCAAAGCGGCTGGGAGTTTAACAAGAAATGTCAGGAAAACTCATTCAAGTTTGAAGTTCATTTTTTGTATGAAACTTCTCATGTAAGTCGACTCTTTGCCTATTCCTGTCGCCGCAGCTCTCTCATCTACACTAGCAAATGGCTTCCGTTTCCTTACCCTAACCTATTACAGCAGCTATTGTTTCCAGATCACTACACACTGTACAGACCTGCTGTGGAATATAATAACGTAAATGACACCACAGCAAACTCTTGGGCTGAGCTAATACGAGCTCTCAGCATCAGTCCAAATTTGATAACAAAGTAAACAGTTAGGATGACGCTGAGTGCTATTGTAAGTTCCAGCCGAATTCCATCCTGAAGAGTGGATGGAGAAGATAAAATGGTGTAATCATTTATAAATATTATGACAAGAACTGTACATTGGTCAGTTTTCTTTTGCCTTACGCTTCAGAAATAGAAGCTATTAAAATAACAACTATTCAGATAAGAAAAGCTAGTAGGAAACGAGGTTTTATATTGTGGAGAAATCTTAGATAAAATGTAGTGCTACAGGAATAGATGTGACTGAAGAAGTTGTAAATTCGTTTTGTGGGGATGGAGCCAGGAAGCCCATGCTGGGGGCTCCCACCACCATCATCCACAGATTCACAGACTCCATGAGTCCCACAGGAAGGTCCATACTAAGATGTATCAACTCGCACACATGGTCCTCTGTTATAACCCAAAACATTGTTGTGATTGAGCTAAATCTTGAGGCTTTCATTCAGAATAAGACTGCAAAGTAGCCAAGCTGTTCATTAAACCAGATAGCTGAAGCAACATGAATAGAAATTATAAAGTTAGACTTAAAGGTTAAAGAAATTACTGGCAATTAGACTGTATTTTGTTTTGCTACATCAGGTTCATTGCAAGAGTTGCAGAGAAAATTTTCACAAAGCTTCAATAAAACTGACCAAAACTCTTTTGTGTACACACAACAAACAATTTACAGTGCTCTCTGCTCACAGAGTCATTTGGAGGCAGCTTCACAGGACCAGCTTATACTAAAAAAAATCCTCCCAGCACGAGAAAGGTTGTGGAAACAAACTCTTTACTTTAGAGCTGATAGCATTTCCTTAAAGCACTCTACAAGCAAACCCTCATGCGCTTGTGTTAACAGAGCCGAGTTAAACAAGAGACGGTAACAAGCTGAAAAAGCATAATTTTGTCAAAACAGCAGGTCAGCTCACATTATCCTTCTGTATACTGCAGACTCACTGCAAATGTCAGAGAGGAGCCAGACTGTTTACTTGGTTCAAATATCTCTGAAATGAACCAATCTGCAGTCCCATAAGAACTTTGAACTTCCTTCAAACTGAACCTTGCCTGTTCAAAGCTTGAAGCCCACCTGGGGATCCTGGAATATCAGCTCTGCAGTATTAAATTATCACACCCCCATGATTTCAACTTGTTTCTAGGAAAAAATGCCCTACCATTAAATTTCAGGCTAAAAATAAGAAGAAAATTAGCAACCCAAATTATTGTTATGACTGAGTTAAGCATTACTTACTCTCAGAGCAAGAGTAAAATGCAACAGAACTTCTTTAACCAAGAAGATAATGAGAGCAGCAGAACCGTCATCTCTAGATGCACAGGAAGTCCAAAGAAGCAAATGATATTGTGGGCCAAAGGAATGTCCCTTAAGATTGCTATCACAATTGCAGATGTCTGTATGGTAGAGATATTTTGGTGAGGAGGGANGGCAGCAGAAAGCTTGAGAGAGCACATGAACAGTTGCCAGGAAAATGTCCCCGAAGAGGCTTAATGACAGAGCACCACCTCAATGGTGGTGGAACAAAGCAGACCGTCATGCTCAGAGAAGCTTCCCTCTTAGTTGAATGCAACTTCACCTGTGGAATCAAGGTTTGGGTTGGGTTTTTTTATTACCAGGATTGGATCTGGCTTCATCACCAGATTAACATTTGTTAAAACTTATGAAAAATTGCCTACTTTTGACAGCCTGAACTCAAGTGAATCCAGGGTCACAACCCCAATTCTGACCATGCAGCAGTTCCTTGTTCTATCTTGCCCAAGCATGGTTTTATTTATATACACTACCCTCTGTTCCCAAGTGCTTGTGCAAAAGTGGAAGAAGCAGCGTTCTCAGTAGAGTTTTTGTTGATTTCTTTCACAGCTGTGGCAAGAATTAATAATGGTAAACCTGTCAAAAGAAGCTGGTGAGCCTATTCTACAACACAGAAGCTACAGACAGGACAGCTCTGCACCACATCAACCAGACCCAACACTCACAGGAGCTGCTAGAAGGCTCCCTTCTCCAGTACCAAACTCCATCAGTCTTTCACAGAAGCCAGTAAAGCTCCTCACTGTATTCTCCAGCCCAGCTTACCAGACACATTACCTTCACACCATTACAGCACCCACGCTTCCCGTGATACGTGTGCAGGGCAAACAGGTACCTGAGAAATTCTGTCCAGCAGAGAGAAGAGAAGACTTCTTGAAGTCTCTGAGGCTTCTCAGCGGGTTGCAGTATGTGTGATGGCTTCTCAAAACTAATTAGTGGTTTCAGAGAAGCATGGAACTCCTGAGGAGAACATGTCGGCTCATTCACAATATATGCTCCTCTACAAATATGTAACGCAGATTGGAACTGACATTTAAGATGACCCACACCCTATACAAGCCTCACAAAAACTGCCTAGTTATTCACTTTTTCAGCTTGGCAAACTAAGCCTCCATACTCAGTGTCAAGCTAAAACATTTGTTAAAATAATTCTTGGCTTCCTTCCACTCCAAACAAATTCATCAGACAGATATTTCAACTCCTTTTTGACTCAAGCAAGCAGAAGTGGGGAGCTACAAAAGCAGAGGTATCAAAGCCTTCATTAGCTAGAATGTGATATTTTTTGTACACCTTCTTTCTTCCTCATAAGGATAATGGAACATTTTGGCTATTTTTTGAGGTCACTGTCTCCAATTAAGAGCAACACATGAGCTTTAAATAAATCAGACAACCGTGGAACAATTTTAATCCCTGAATGAATAAATCCCTTGGGGGACCTGGCTGCAGAGAAATCAATGGGCAGTTCTATTAAGCCTTAACAGCAAATAAGGCACAATCTGGCTTCTACAGCCAACCTCAAAGCCACAAATCCTGTCATAAGAATTTATCAGATTCGTATGATCAGTCATCAGTGTACAGAGCCCGATTATACCCAGAATGTCTTCTGCTTACAGCAGCTGTTGGAACAGCGTTGTGCAAGGTCATCTTCAGGCTAGGGGCTATAATCTTTCCAGGAGGGATTTGGGTGGAATAAGACAGTAATAAGTGTTAACTGGGCAAATACTCATTTATTCCAGGGAACCCCTACCCTTATCAGCACCCTGCTGCCCACTGACCTTACCTCTAGCTCAGAAGTATTAAGTGTCAGCTGTGACTCTGAGAAGCTAGGCATTCGCTCCCACAGGCTTTCACAGCAACATATAAATGACCTCTCCTGCCCTACAGACTGGAAGTGCCTTCTCTGACTGTGGGATCNAGAAGGTGACAACATCCACACTGCTCATCAAACACCACTACCAGCCTATCTAATAAGGACCATGTCCAGGGGTGTTCTAACAACCTGAGAGGGTAGCNCAACTTCACCTGTGGAATCAAGGTTTGGGTTGGGTTTTTTTATTACCAGGATTGGATCTGGCTTCATCACCAGATTAACATTTGTTAAAACTTATGAAAAATTGCCTACTTTTGACAGCCTGAACTCAAGTGAATCCAGGGTCACAACCCCAATTCTGACCATGCAGCAGTTCCTTGTTCTATCTTGCCCAAGCATGGTTTTATTTATATACACTACCCTCTGTTCCCAAGTGCTTGTGCAAAAGTGGAAGAAGCAGCGTTCTCAGTAGAGTTTTTGTTGATTTCTTTCACAGCTGTGGCAAGAATTAATAATGGTAAACCTGTCAAAAGAAGCTGGTGAGCCTATTCTACAACACAGAAGCTACAGACAGGACAGCTCTGCACCACATCAACCAGACCCAACACTCACAGGAGCTGCTAGAAGGCTCCCTTCTCCAGTACCAAACTCCATCAGTCTTTCACAGAAGCCAGTAAAGCTCCTCACTGTATTCTCCAGCCCAGCTTACCAGACACATTACCTTCACACCATTACAGCACCCACGCTTCCCGTGATACGTGTGCAGGGCAAACAGGTACCTGAGAAATTCTGTCCAGCAGAGAGAAGAGAAGACTTCTTGAAGTCTCTGAGGCTTCTCAGCGGGTTGCAGTATGTGTGATGGCTTCTCAAAACTAATTAGTGGTTTCAGAGAAGCATGGAACTCCTGAGGAGAACATGTCGGCTCATTCACAATATATGCTCCTCTACAAATATGTAACGCAGATTGGAACTGACATTTAAGATGACCCACACCCTATACAAGCCTCACAAAAACTGCCTAGTTATTCACTTTTTCAGCTTGGCAAACTAAGCCTCCATACTCAGTGTCAAGCTAAAACATTTGTTAAAATAATTCTTGGCTTCCTTCCACTCCAAACAAATTCATCAGACAGATATTTCAACTCCTTTCTGACTCAAGCAAGCAGAAGCGGGGAGCTACAAAAGCAGAGGTATCAAAGCCTTCATTAGCTAGAATGTGATATTTTTTGTACACCTTCTTTCTTCCTCATAAGGATAATGGAACATTTTGGCTATTTTTTGAGGTCACTGTCTCCAATTAAGAGCAACACATGAGCTTTAAATAAATCAGACAACCGTGGAACAATTTTAATCCCTGAATGAATAAATCCCTTGGGGGACCTGGCTGCAGAGAAATCAATGGGCAGTTCTATTAAGCCTTAACAGCAAATAAGGCACAATCTGGCTTCTACAGCCAACCTCAAAGCCACAAATCCTGTCATAAGAATTTATCAGATTCGTATGATCAGTCATCAGTGTACAGAGCCCGATTATACCCAGAATGTCTTCTGCTTACAGCAGCTGTTGGAACAGCGTTGTGCAAGGTCATCTTCAGGCTAGGGGCTATAATCTTTCCAGGAGGGATTTGGGTGGAATAAGACAGTAATAAGTGTTAACTGGGCAAATACTCATTTATTCCAGGGAACCCCTACCCTTATCAGCACCCTGCTGCCCACTGACCTTACCTCTAGCTCAGAAGTATTAAGTGTCAGCTGTGACTCTGAGAAGCTAGGCATTCGCTCCCACAGGCTTTCACAGCAACATATAAATGACCTCTCCTGCCCTACAGACTGGAAGTGCCTTCTCTGACTGTGGGATCAAACAGAAATCATTCATACTGTGCTACAAAAATACACCACAGGCTGGCATAGAAAATAAAATTGTGCTTTAAAAATAAATTGAAAAAAATCAGCAAAATGAAAGAGATTCTTTCCTCTCCCCACTAATACAATTAAAACCACACCTACTGACATCTCTCAGGATAAGGAAAAAAATCAGTTTGCCTGGTATAGTTGATGCAGCCTGGCCCATATCTAGGACCCTCTATGGTATCCCTCAGGACACATCTGCTCTTGCAAATTAAATATTCTCAGTACTCTACAGCACAGGAGCCAATTCCTTGAGATCAGACTTGCTAAACTCTCATGGTCCTTGAAGAAGGTGACAACATCCACACTGCTCATCAAACACCACTACCAGCCTATCTAATAAGGACCATGTCCAGGGGTGTTCTAACAACCTGAGAGGGTAGCTGCTCAGTGCCTGACTCAGGAGTGTTCCCATGTCTGTTCAGTAGAACATAAGCATCTTCCTTGTCCAGTTACCCAAACTGTTCAGGTCTGTGACAGGACAGCTGCCTCTTGGCTCATAGAACCAAACTTCCTTTCCTTGAAACCAAGGCACATGAACAAGGAAAAGGGGTGAAAATAAAACCCAGCTACTACCTGGACAGAGCTATGATACAGACACGGCACACCCAGTGCTCACAAATTCAGAAGTATTCACTCTGAGCATCCACTGCTTAGACAGATAGTTCTAGAGTCAAGTTTTCAGAGCCATTATATGCTTAAAGACAGAGATGGGACCCATCGTCTCTTGCAATGAATATGAATCATTAACTGATAAGACGTACAGTGGGATTTCCAGGTTAGGTGCCTCAATCCTATTGCAGTTGACTGGAATAATACCCCTGAAGATGTTAAAAGCCTCTGTGTAAGAGAGATGCCTCTGTTATCCCTTGGCACCCAAGTACAATGTTCCTAATCCATTTTGCTGGCTTATGAAAGAAAGAAATATGGAAGTAATACTATAAGCAAGTGTTTTCCTCCTCTCCTGAGTAAATAAAAAATATCACCTGCATATTTCAGCTTTGAGATACTGCTTCAAGTCTATCTCTGAGCAAATAAATGGAAGTCTCTTGGAAGCTGCTGAGGTAAATTTCAACATCGCCTGGTACTGTAAGACAGGTAGAAAAAAGTTAAATAGTTTAATTCACACTGGTTTGGCATTCTGTCAAAGGGGGCTTGTGGAAGTAATTAAAAAAGGTAACCTGAAGTCATTAGAAAGAACAAATAATTTTCACAGTGACACTTTACTTTTTTACCCAGCATCCTTTCACTGATGCACGTTATCCAGAATGCTGTATTCTGCACAATTTAAAACACCAATATACAGTTATCACTTCATATTAAAAAACCCCAAATTTAAACTAATAAAGAATCACAACACTCTTCAGTTGGTTTAGTGGCCATTTGATATGCTGGCTTTACAGTCTGCAACATACTCTCTTTGTGCTTTCATCTCATAGAAAGATGTGAAAAAGACCTAGGCTATAACATTAAAAAAATCATTCATATTGTCTACTGTAGCTCCCATTATTTTCAATCAAATAACCTTTGAGATAGGTACCTGTTTGAAGCGAATATTTGAGAGCAGTAAACTGGAAAGGTTGGTAAGGAACAAGAAACCCATGGATCCAATAGAGTCTACGACTTCACTTTGATAATTTGGGGCTGAGTGATTTGGGGGGGGATGCAGCTGGACAAGAAAAAAGTGCATTTGTGTCCTGCCAAATGGGTCTGATAGTTTTCTCTGGGCTGTGGGAAAAAAAAATAATAAACATCTCATTTCTGCTATAAAGCAATTAGCACACTAGGAGAAAATGATAGGACAAAGTGACACAAGATTATATGCCACATTAACTGTTCCCATAAACCTTAATGGTAAGTAGGAGGGACAGAATTAAAAAATGTTATCCTCCTTATTGTAACAAAGGCTGTCTATTTTTCAAAATTAATTTGGATGTATTCATGTTTGGAAGCCAAATTCAAGACACCTAAAATAGGCTCCATTTTCACAAACCATTGAGCACTCCTCTCTGAAAGAACATAAACCAGTCTTTAGAGTCCATCTACCTTTAAGGTCCCAAAGCCACCTAGGGAAATTCAGAACACGTCACGGAAATACACTCACTTATCTTTCTTCAAAAGCTCCTTTTCAAAATCCTGGGAGAATACTGCTGACGAGGCTAGCATTTTCTTTTTCATGCTTGGATTATGTGCCAGTGTAGCATAATCCAGCTACCGCTGCTGGCCTGAATGGACCAAGCAAGATAGTGAGAAGGAGGATCTCTGCAAGTCTGCATGTTCATTCATGCTTACAGAACCCAGAACACACAGATTTAAGAGACTGATTGACCTGCTTTAACTGTTTGTTTAAACAGAGATCAACTCCAAAAGCTTCTCCTCTGCTCTTTTTGATTTTGTTTTGCTCTTTTGTTCACCGCACGCTGTTCAAGTTACTAAGGACTGATCTATTTGGCTAAAGACATCAAGTAAACACTTTTATAACATAATGATGCTGCCACCTATAGTCATTCTGACACTACAAGTTTTGACTGCGATTTAAGTTTATTGAAATTACATTGTTTATCATTTGATAAAACCAAGAGAAACGTGAAATAAAAGGTTCGGGGGGACAATCTCTTTTCATTTTTTCTCTGCCACTTCCAGCCCCAAAAATCTTCCCAGTTTTTCCTGCTGTGACGTTCTCCGATGAAGACTTTGCTGTGAGCAGCTCTGAGAAGAACAGCTGACTCTGTGGTGAATGCTTACCAAAACTAGCCTGAGCAGCTACCTCCAGATGACAGAGAGCATGCCCCAGCACACTGCATAGCCAGCCTACAGTGCAGAAGGCAGGGATGGAAACCAAATCTGACGTTTCCATGAGGCCCAATGGAGAACTCTCACCAGCTACTTCTATGCATACTTCCTTCATTTGTACATTAAGTACCACTAAGCAGTGACACTCTTTTTCTTCTTCTCCCAGTGCTTTTCTGCATAATGATTATTTTTTTAAGCTAACTTATCGTTAAGTAAAAACCTGCTCTCTGATGAGATCAGAGTTGTACGTCTTTTTGCTGCAGAGCAGCACACAAAGTGATGCAAATCCAGAATTCCTCTGCGTTGCAGTCTTACAAGCAGAGACCTAAGCCATATGGATGACTTGCACAGCATTCCCAGCTATGGAACTGTCGCCTCAGTGGTGATGCATTGAACACTGTACCAACTCAGAAGGTCTGTAGCTACAGAAACTAGCAGTTCCTTCCTCTTCTTGGAGTGGAAGTGGTCAGAAGGACAGGCAGCATGTCTGTACCTCCATAACCTCCAATTCACCCAAGCACCTATATCTCTCTTTCACATTTCAATGGTCAGCTGATTCAGCACAGCACCTGACTCTGCCCAAACCCCTAATACCTTACAAAAAGCTTAGTGATACTCATTCTAGTATTAGGGAAATAATGTCACAGCTGTGAGATTTCAAGAGTTACTAATTTTGATGGCACACGGTGCCCTTTTAGCTACACATCTGAGCTGGTCTTTAAGCTCCATGTTATAGATTTTGTATTTATAGCTTCCTTCTTCAGTTCTGGAATATTTTCCATTTAAGAAGAAATCTAATCAAGTGTAGAATCAAATAAACCCCATAATTCTAAAATACAGGCAGCTGACAGCATTGTATTAGACAATGAGTTGGAAGATGAAGCTGTTCCTTTGTTACTCTATTTTTCTTTAAATAGCAGAGACGCCGAAGCTGATGTGATAAAAGAATGACACGGAGAAAGAGAAACTGGGTAATCTTCCCATCTTGCTTATCACTTTTTGATACAAAGGGGTAAAACTGCAACTTGCCTCCCCTGCCCAGTATATTCATGTGCTACAGATAAAAAAAAAAAAAAAAAAAAAAAAAAGAACACTGAATTTTTAGCTCTTTGGGGAGCCAATATTAAATGATAACATTCAAAATAAATTTATTTTAAAAGCCCTGCAAACCCCCAACAATTCTGCTGTTTAAGAAAGCAGAGCCACTCTGTATTTTTATCCCTAAGAATATGATAAACTGTTTATGGGGACCTTAGTGTGCTGATGCACTTGTTATAACTTTGTGTACTCTCAAAAGTGTATCTCCCTTGTAAATTCAGACTTGCACGTCATGCCTAAAACCATAAGTGTATCCATAAAGGAAAAAGCTGTACTTCAGTCAAGTCAAAACGTTTTCCTTGAAGGATTCCTTTTAAAGCTACTTCTGTCTTAGCTTAGCAGCAGACTTCTTCGGAAAACCAGCTGGTAGAGGACACCGCCAAACGTAGGCACCACCTTGTACATGTGTGGGTTTCCCATACTCCTGCAGCTGACACGGAGTCTGCTCTGAAGCAGCTGAGAGCACGGATAAACACAGGCCTGAGAATTCTGGGAAGCAAAAAGTACTGGAAGAAATACTACAGAAATGTGTCCTGCTTGATCTCGTTCTCTTTGAAGCCTGACAGACAGGCTAAAAAAACTGCTTGCTGTAAGTAAATTCTCTTGTAATTATACCTCACTAGACTCTTTCAAGGTCATGAAGAGTCAAGGGTGACATACTGCTAAAAAATCCTACTGTCTCTCTGATACCTGCTTTGGCGCCCATTTCTCCAAGCCATCGATTCAATTTGCCTCTGGAATTATTTCAAAAATCGTTAGAATTTAAGGCATCACCAATGCATGGAGTGAAACTTGCTCCCATGATATGTTTCAAACATGCTCTGCAAAGGTAGATACACCATCTGCTGTTTAAAAGACTCTAAGACAGTTGTCTGTTAGTTAATTTCCTACAACTACTGGATAAGCAACTACTACCAAAAAGAATTTTGTTGGTTCCAGAGGAGGCTATATGGAATATGGGCACCAGGAACAGAGGGACTTGCAAGTGGTACCAACACGATAAAACGTTAGCCTTGGAATCAAGACAAAGATCATTTAAGTCTCGGCCTCATTAAAAACGTTGCTGCTGATTGGTTTTGCAGAAACATCTCCACACTGCCAGACTGCTCTCTGTATTTTCCCAGGTGCCGACAGATCCAATTGCTTGGTTTTGAACTGCCAAGATTTTTAGTTTTGCCCTGTTAGAACTCATCAAACAGATGTAGGCATTCTACGCTCAGAATTCTACAACATACGATGTTCACACTTTATAGACACCAAAATGAATGTACTCCAGAATTACTGTATTGCTTGCATCACTCACTTTTCATTTTAAAGCCTTCCATTTTAAATGTATTTCAGCGCAGCCAAAGACCCTCTTGCCTCTTACATTTCTTTACGCTTTGGTTTATCCACATCTACCTCCAAAATGTTTATGTCATTTACTGCAGAATTAGCCAAATCTTTCCACTAATGGCTACATGAGATCACACACATTTAATGAGAACGTCTTAGCTTTAGCCCTCTTCAGGAGGGGCAAGAGAGTGGAAGAGGCTGCAGTACTACACTAAGAAGGCACCAGGGAGGGATGTGTCCCAGTACTGACCTAGTCATAAACATATACTGAGAGGACTCGACCTTATCAAACCCACAGCTGAAGGATGGAGAAACATAATTTTGAGGGAGTTCTGCTGACTTTAGGATGAGCAGCAACCCGCAGAAATGCTCCGGTACAGATAAAGCCATCATCCTTAAGGGACAATTTTGCCCATGAATGGATATTTCGCTGTAGCAAAATGGGTAACTAAATTGTCTCCTTCCCTGACCTTTCTGCACAGCCTCTTTTCTCTTTAATAATACAGAACCATAAATCTCTCAGTAAGAGAAGACTGTATATTTAATACCTTGAATACATTTTAGTGGTTTATGATTAAATTGCCATGTCTCCTGTGATTGTTAACTCTCTTTCAAAGTATGCAAAGCTAGGAAATGAAGTAGCTTTTTCTATTTGAGTGCATTACAATTCTGGCATGCACAGCCTTTGTTCTACTGCCATCCGACAAAAATATCCATGTTCAAATGGATGTCCTTTAGTATTCTGGACTCATACAAACCAGGCACACTCAGTTCATCAGCACCTACAGGCTGAGAAAGTCACTTCTAGGCACCTGAAAACACAAATTAATTGCACATTACTGCATATATACTATGTTAAATGAGCCAAAGCCAGTGCTTGCAGTTAAGAAGCAAGACCTCAGAGGGCAAAAGAACTGATGCACTTCAGCTGCGCAGGGGACTGGGCATGAGATCCGTGACACTAATGAAAACAGCCTTAGGAGACACCTTGTCTTTCTGCACAGAGTGCTCTTGCAGGGCCCCTGCCCACAGTGCGGTTTGGTTATACTGCCCCAGCCAGAGACCGGATGTGCTGGCAATGCACATCTGAAACCAAGAGTGGAATGGCCAGGTGATCTACGAGGCAATGGCCATTCATTACGTTTTCACACGAACACATGGAGAACTTATCTGCGTCATTAGACATCGATGATTTCACTTTAGTCCTGCTTAATTGGAAATACAGCTTTGCTACCGCAATAAATATTAGCCCGAGACATTTCCATAATTTAATCATATTTTCAGTTCCTCTGTAACAGTTCAGTGCCAGTCCCTGCTATTTCAGAGATCTTTCTTTCCTCCTCTTTGGTACTCTTCCATCTTGACAATAAATACTGAATGTGCCAGCCAAGTAACTTTACAGCTGTAGGTGTCCTGCACAAAGGGACAGCAAAGGATGTCAGTACCACTACAAGGTCACGTGTGAGCGGAGCCCTTTTCTCTGAATTGCTCCATAGCATGAAGAATGCACTTGTATTCCCACGTACTACCTTAGAAGCAATGCTATTGCAGCAAGGTTTCTGCCTAGGTTACTGGGGTTTTTTTTTCCTTCAAGAGAATAATCAGACTATATATATCCGCAAGCACACTTCATGCTAAAGAAAACATTTTAAATTAAAACCAGAGTAGAAGTAAAGTTCATAAGGTCGTTGTGAAAGCAAAGAAACAAGACCTTCAGCTGTCTATAAACTCTGACGTCTGTACATAGACAAATTAATTACCCATCACTACAACCACAGAAAGTTCCTACTTCATCACCAGATCAAGCTAAATGCACCTGCTCCCTTTCCTTTAATGATAAGCCAACTCCTACCACAGCACTGCCTTCTTTCAATGATTAAAGAGCTACAAGGCAAGAGCCAGTAATAATGTTACATTTTTTCCTTCTGTAATCTAATCTTTGCCCTGTAGAAACTGCTGATGAGAGCTTGCTTCCACTTAGAATTTACATAAAAACAATCCATACCACGTTGCAGGGAAAAGGACCGGTGCCCCAGTGTTTATTGGCATGGTGATATGAGGAATGAGAAATGACTCCAATGCAAAAATGATGTACAGCCTTGCATCGGTATCAAACAGGCTTTGATGCATGGTTACTCTTTTTGGAAGCTAATAATATGTGAGTGATAAAGCAAATGAACTTTTTAATGATGACAAATACAGGATAATATACAGCACTGGGTAGAGAACATGACATCCAACCGAAGAAAGATTTATGGGAGCTAATTATGGTATGTTAGATTTATAATGGAAAAAGAGTAGAGGAGGAAAAACTGGTGGAAGGTCTCGTGGTGCATCAACCTGGAATAACAATTTACCTTCAGACAAAGGATGTAATGTATAGTCCACCGCACACTTCTAGCTGGTATTTAAATTGCTTTGGTATTTATATGCATATAAAGCCTAAGGCATGCATTGTTTTATGCTGTTAAATACAATTAGCTATAGAAAAAAAATGTAGGTCTTTAACTAGCATGAAAATAGGCAAATAATTAGTGCTTATATCGGTATTAAATATACGTGTATTTTTTTTTCAGTTAATTATATGGCAAAACTGACAAAATTACGTCTTCACAACTGATACAGATTTCATTGCACTCTTACAGCTTTTTTAATTGAAGAAATTCCCATACGCTGACCTGAGACCTAGCAGTGGCAATTAAAATCCAATACACCAAATATACGACTGTCAGTGAAAGGTGTCAATAGAAGCAAATACAATAATGAGAAAAACTGACTTGTGACATTTCAAGACTCGCGTCCAAAAACACAATCAAGAGGGGAAGAAGTCACCACGCTCCAGGATAACTTCAGGCCAAAGGAAAAGTTAGCATTTTGCGAGACGCCTGAGGAATTGGGAGAGAAAAGGCCACAGAGCCTTGGGGGGGGACGGGATAGAAAACACGCCTGCCAGCTCAACTCGGCCTTCTCTGGAGACATTCAAAACCCGCCTGGACAATGTTCCTGTCCAACCTGCTCTCTAGGTGAACCTGCTCTGCCAAGACTAGATGATCTCCAGAGATGCCTTCCAAGCCAGGAGCCCGTGGGAGCACAAGCCCGTTCACCTCCCTCTTACCCCCACCTCTGAATGAACCCCTTCGGGAGCGTTTTTGTCTATATGGAAACCACCAAGAGCCCATGCCTTCCCACTGTGCACCTTCACCCCTAAATTAAACGTCCCTTTGGACTCAGATTGAGCCTCTCCCTTCGCTACGCTCCCACAAAAACAGGCTCCGGAGAACACAGCAGGGAACATAGCCCCCC
>VZTM01011679.1:3283-81479 GCA_013400555.1 Jacana jacana
GGGAGCTGGGATTGTTTAGTTTGAGGAAGAGGAGGCTGAGGGGAGACCTCATCACTCTCTACAACTGCTTGAAAGGGCATTGTAGAGAGGTTGGTGCTGGTCTCTTCTCACGGGCAATGAGCAATAGAACAAGAGGGAATGGCTGCAAGCTGCAGCAGGGTAGGGTTAGGTTGGACATTAGGAAAATTTTTTTCACAGAGAGAGTGGTCAGTCAGTGGAATCAGCTGCCCAGGGAGGTGGTGGAGTCCCCATCCCTGACTGTGTTTAAGAGTAGATTAGATGTGGTGTTGAGAGATATGGTGTAGGGAAGAACTTGTAGAGTAGGGCTGATGGTTGGACTTGATGATCCCAAAGGTCTCTTCCAACCTGAATGATTCTATGATTCTATGATTTCCTGCATTTATAGCATTGCATCCAAATGTATAGTTCTGCCACAGGATATCAATGAACTTTCCCAAAATCTCAGATCTACCAAGGCAGAAGATGTTAAATCCTGTCTGTTCCCACAGCTTTGGAGTGTGCTCCACCTGCTGCAGAGATGTCCAGATGTGTCACCTCTCGATGGAGCTTGCGTCACTGCATTAAATATTTGGTAGTCTAAGGCCTGTTCTCATGGAAATCATCACAAACAGAAGGATAATTAGGCTAGAAAGGCAGACTCACTGGCAGATGTATTTCATATTCATTGGTACAGCTAGTGGATAGGAAAAAAGAGATTAGGAATAGAGAGTGGTGTAGTCTTATACAGTAGCAGAACTAGAAGGGAGTGAAATTCACAGCTTCTGCTGGGAGTTCAGATTTTCTTTGACTACTGCTAGCCTATACCTGCTGGGCATCACTTTTATCTTTGACTCAGAGGACACTTCTGAAGAAATTTCCTTCCCTGGCAATTTTTAAACTTGAAACTATCTCATGATCTAAGGCATTTCAAAGGGGGAAAAGAGACTCTGGATCTACTTGCAAGGATGTTACCACACTACGCTCCGAAAAAGCACTTCCCCCTCCTCCCCCCCCATGTAAAACAAAAGAGCACTGAAGAAAAGAGAAGAAAATAAACCCAGTGCTTATGCAGGTGCCAAGTCAATGCACTTGGAAACGAAACCAGCATTTGGAGACAGGTCTATTTAAGCACTATGCCTGTGATTGTTTTAATCACCTTGGGAGATTTTAGACCTGCAAGTCCTGGAGATCTGAGATGAGGTGAGAGTCTTGCCTTTCACAAAAATAGTTTCTTGCCATTGTGTTTGTAGATCCAAATGAGTAATAACTGCTTAAGTGGAGAGAGCTCTTTAGTTGCTGCTATTTAAAGGAAATTGTTTATTTGGATTTGGGGGAATCTGACTCATGGTATTTAAATATTTGAAGCTGGCAGTAGTAACCCAACTCATTGTTTCTTCACTTAAAACTTCCACAGGCTCTTCACAAAGTAGTCATGGTGCTGACAACTCACAAGGACCTGAGTGTTCCCTATTTGTGCAAGAATTCACAGCAATGCCTCACCTTTGACCTTTGGTGTTTTGAAAGCAGAACAAGAGGAAAAAATAAAGCCAAACTCCAGATCCAATTGTACGTTGATTTAACTGGCTTGGAGCTCTTTTTGATATAAAATCATGTAAAAGCAGAGAGCTGGAATTAAGAATCTGAAGGTTTTATTCATGTTTCAAGTTGAGATCTAGCTCTTCTAGCAACAAAGCTACATTCTAGGAAGGAAATGGAGAATTTCTCATGTCGTTTTCAGCCCAAGAGAAGGAGGAACAGTCATTTGTCATTTTGCAGATACCTTATTTTGTTACTATCAGAAATGTGGACCATTGAAATTATTGCTGCATAAAAAAAATCACTTAAATATCATATTGAGACATGGCAAAACCCAAGCTTATTGAGCAGGCTTTTGCTTCTGATATGGAAAGCCTATATGGAGAGTGATGGTAGGAAAGCATGGGAGCTCTTGGATGCTTCTATCCTTTATGGCAAATTGACGGCCACTGTTATAGGCAAATAAGCTCTCCAGAACAGCACTCTATGTCATCACTGTGTTCCCAAATAAGAATCACCTTTCCCATACAGACAAGTACAGGGAAGGTCAACTGCCTTTTTATTCAATGTGCACATACACAGCAATTTTTCTGCATGTGTGAATTTGCTCTGGAGGTCCTTATCCTCTAGGGGACAAATTTTCAGACCAGTACTGTGAACCCAGAAGATGCCCATGCATCCACTTCAGTTCCTGGGGCACTTACTTGTCATTTTGCTGTGAGAGATAGCCTGGTTAAATTAAAAAAGGGAGCAAGAGCATCAGCACAAGCACAGTTCAGCACTCCTGGGAGAAGCTGTTGCCTCTCTCAATGTTGTCAAGCTTGAGCAGAGGGGGTTCATGTCTGTGGCTCAGCTGAGCTGATGCAGAACACGCTGCAGATTTTGAGGTTGTAAATGAGTGTTAATCTACATTGACAATTGCGGGCATCCCTGCCTTTCCTCTAAAGTGCAGAAGCAAGAGCAATTAGTCTGATTAAGAACATGACTGTAGAACGGGCAATATATGCTCTAATAAAGCAAGCATGCTTGTCCATTAAAACAGTTTATATAATGTAATTTTATGAAGCATTTTCTTCATTTTTCAATGTTGGTTTCATTCACTGAGGTCCATATTAATTGCTAATAAAAACAGAGAAAGAGCTTTCTCTGCCTTTTTGAAGTAAGAAGCTCAAAGCAAAGCACGATTTGATAGCTTACATTCAGCTATACCTCAGTGCAGACTTGCTTCCTATCCAAGATGTTAGATAGCTCAGAGGACACAGCCATTGTAGAGTGGACAGAGGAGATATGCAACCTGTGTGATATTTCTTTGCTAAATGTGCTATTAAGTGCCAATCTATAGCTTAATGGCCTGGTTATCCATTCCCTCACCTAGAGTTGGCTCTGTTGTGTTCTGGGATGAAAGTAGCTTCCAGCCAGGTCAAAACTGACATGGCAGAAGTAGTAAAGATAATGTTTAATTCTTTGGTCTCACACATACTCTGATGCTCTGATGACTTGCCCAAGTGCCAGACGTGCTTGCTCTGTGTGCTTTCAAAATGCCACCAAACAAAAGGAGAATGAACAAATCCTTGGTGTGCCGGGGGCTGAGCTCTTATATCAACATGCAGAAGCTTTTGCCCATGGCAGCTGCCTTTGCTTTTGGGGAACAAGGGAACACTGAAGGAGCCCCTAGGTTAGACATAGCAGAAAACTACTTCAAGATGATGAGGATAGTGGGACACTGGAACAGGTTGCCAAGAGAAATTGTGGATGCCTCATCATTGGAAGTGCTCAAAGTCAGGTTGGACAAGTCTTTGGGCAACCTGAGCTAGTGAAAGATATCCCTGCCCATGGTCGGGGACTTGGACTAGATCTTTGAGGGTTCCTTCCAACCCAAACCATTTTATGATTCTATGATTCTTAAGTGATGAGTTTGGACCCTGGTGTCCAAGATGTTTCCTAATGATGTGATGGAAAAACCTCAGGAGGAAGGTAAGGTGTGGTAGCTGCTGCATATCTGTGACAGAAAGAGAGAAACCACTAAGGTTCAGCTAGACAACCAGAAAGGTGAAACTGCGGGAAAGAAACCCCAAAGCATGAAGCATGGGGTTTGTCATAGCCAGAGACAATGTGTGTTGCTGGTGACCCCTTACTACACTCAGAGAAAAAAAATATGTTTTACGTACTTGGAAAATAATACACCCCTCAAGTTTTCTTCCTTGTAGAAACGATATGCAATTTTGTTCAATTCCCAGGGTGAAAAGAAGCAACAGCCCCGGTTTCCGTGTGCATCCCTGTGGCAGTGGCGAGTGCTCCAGTGCTGGAGTGGGGTGAAGCAGGTTGTCCCGAAGATGAGGGCTGGGTAAACAGAGCAAAACAAAACCAACAGGGAGAACATTATTATCAGAGCATGTCAAGTGAGTCACAGTTTTCCAGGTGTTTGAATGTGGAAGTTTTCTCTGCTGGATAATTTGAATGAAGCCCATTATATTTGATTGTGTCAGTGGGAATGTTTTTCCCTCAGTAGCATTGGTAGTTTTCTTGTGTTTCCACATGCATTATCTGCATTAAATGCAAATAAAATCTATATGTTTAGCTACCTCTTTTTATACTGGTGTGTATAAATATAAGTTCTTTAAGGCAGGGATATTATTGGTATTTAACCACTCGGTGCTTTCTGGTGGTATTTTGATCTTTAGAGACTACCATTGTAGTAATATAATATAATGCTAATAATAATCTCTTTGGGTAGGCACTTGCTGAAATTGCTTTCTGGATGTTGTGAAGAACTTTTATTTATCAAATGTTTAAGAGGCTATAAATTAGAGGTAGTAATTAAAAATTTGAATTTGTCTGCATGTAATTCTCAAGGAGATAAGGGGACTCCTGTTCATAAAATCTGCAGTCCTCAGCCAGGAAGATGACAATCACATGTGATTCAAGTGATCTATGATATCTAAAAGCAGCAAATCACAAAGCCATGGCAGTTAGTAACTGCGATCAGGTGACAAGGAATGATGGATCAAAACATGTTTCTGCAAAACATGTCCATTAGGAATGACAAGTATTAATAAATATCACTGCTTTCTTACACATAAATATCACATTAATACACATCATATTCTGCTGAGGAGATCTTATTTTAAATAGAGTCTGTCTTTCTTGCCATCGTCTCAAAGGCTGAGAACATAAAATAGATCTTAAACCATTTAAGTTTCAACCTGCCAGTCAGGATCAGCTTTTTGGCTGTGGCCTACCAGGGCATGTCCTTGGCCACCCATAGTATCCACAAGCAACAGCAGAAGTAATAAAAAAAATGGTAGTTGAGCTCCATGACCCAGCTCTTGCCCTTAGGAGATGTCTATTTGAGGTTGGATAAATACCATCCTCAATCTCTCAAGGTTTGGGAAATGGAGAGGTTGGCTCTAACTTTCCCTTAGACACTTATTGCAAACTGTTGCATGGTGGGGTAGAGGCTTGAGTGGCCAGGAGGGAAAGGGCTTGGTGTGCATCTCGGGGGCCACAGGGGAAAAGATGCTGTAAGGCCATTGTCCAAGATGAACAGCTGGCCAACGGTGATCAAAACATTTGACTGGGAGCACAGGCATTCCCCAGTGAAAGTCCTGTCCAGTCCTATGCTTGAAATGGGAAAATTAATATCTCACAATGAACTGGAAGATGAACCTGTGGGAAGCAGTGATGCTGTAGCTGGGAAGTCAGACCTCCCTGGTGCAGGGCTGGCCAGGGAGGATAGGTCTTCTCTCCCACACAGGGGTGCCCAGGGGATGACAGTCACTTTTCTGTTTGCTCAGCTTGGCTCTCACTGCTCACCATGGCACTGGGATCTGCAGGTTCTGGTCTAACACACCATGAAGTATTTTTCTCAGGCTGGGAGCGCAGGTGCCCATGCAGTGAAGACCCCCATGGTGACTCCTCAGCGATTTCCCTTGTGCTGCCTCCTGGCACTCCCTAGGGAAAGAGACCTTTTGGGTCTTCAGCAGCAGCACTGAAGCACGCATTTTTTCCCTGGGAGCTATCAGCTGTTCTCAGAGGGCAAGAATGTGCAACATAATTAATACTCAGCATCCAAGAAAGACCAAGGGCCAAACCTTGGTGGTGGCTTTGGTGCTGGGGAGAGATGCTGTGACTGTGGAGAAACCCTGCACACAACTGGGGAGTTGCTGCCCAATTCCTGCTGTAGCTCCCGTGCCTGGCCTTGCCCTCCCTGGGGCTTGTAGCTTAGCACTCCTGTACAGGCTGTCTACACCTTGCAAACCCTGGTGATAAATCCTCCAGGGGATTAGTCTCCAGCAGCTCCCACCGCTGCCATTCCTGCCCAGCTCCCCAAGGTGCCCATGGGGTCTGTGGTACCATAGGAAGGGCAGGTTGAGGCTGGGTGACTTGGCGAGGGGTCCAACCAGCCACACAGCCTGGAATGGCTGCAGTCATTGTCCAAGCCAGGGCAGCACCTCAGTCTGCCCAGCCTGTCAGGGCACAGAGCCAGGGGCACACTGGCCAGTGCTTTCTGGCCACCTTTGCATCCCCTGGGAAATGTGCTGAGGGAGTTGCATGGACTTCACTCCCCTTCAATGGAGAAGAAGCTGAGGTTCCTCCTTTAGTTTTCTTTAAAATGAGAATTCAAGCCTTATTCTGTGCCCTCACTGCCTCCCACGCAACTCTTTATATCTCCAATCAGTTATTTTTCAGTCTCGTTTTTTGTAAAATACAGGTGTTTCTCAGAGAGAGAAGTCTGACATCTCTTGCCTAGAAGGTGCTGTATAGTCCCAAATGTAGGAAAAAAATTAAAGTTAAAAATAAAAGGGAAAAAAATAGTTAGCTGTCACTGGAAGCCCCTGAGTGTACTTGATCTCTGGAAAAAATATGTTAGAATGAAGTGGAAAACCCTGAAAAGAATAACAGAAAGACAGGTGTAAAATTAGGGCCTGTTGCAGTCTGTGGTGAACGAGTGAGAGCTGGATCCTGAGCTCCATGAAAGCTGAGAGCTGCTGAATGGTGCTGCGGGGAGAGGGCAGGCAGCTTTTTGCAAGGCAGTTTTTAGGTCAAAATTACTTTGAAAAGAATATTTTTTTCCCCATCAACAAATGAAACCTTAAAAAGGCAAAAGGCATCTTGTAGATCTCCTTAACTGGAAAGCACCCTTTAAAGTATGCCTGATAGTGATCTCAGAAACAGCTGCCAGTCCTGGCAGGCGGTGGCAGCCCAAACAGGCTATTCTTAGCCCAAGAAAGCGTAAGTGGGTCGAGTTACAATTGGTTTTTGTAAACACCGTCCCCACTGAAATCAGAAATCGATATGAGGTCAGAAATTTGTAGTATGCTGAATCAGAGAGGTAAAATGGATGGGGTGGATTTAGTTATCAAATATCTGTTCTTTTGGTTCATCTCTGTTTTTACGAATGTTTTTTTTCTCTATATGCTGTCAGTGGTTGGAGACTTCTCTCTGGTGAGTGAGGTACCATGACCGTCCTTCTGAAGGCCTGGCAGAAATAAGGTACAGTTTAGGGATGCCTTCTTATTTACGCATCCTGAGGTAAAGCTAAATAGTTAATGAGACTAAGAAGGAAGTTGCAACTTGATAAGTGCTTAGCTCTTGCTAATAAAACACACTGTCACTGTGGGGTGACTCCAGTCACAGAGCCACCGTCTTGTTTGCCAGAGCTGAGATGGATGTGCAGGTTGTGCCAGTGCACCCAGGTCCCTGACTGCTGGAAAGGTAGTTCTTCAGCTCATCGTGGTCCCTGGCTAGTGCAAGCCACCTGTGGGCCCTGGAAGCAGGCTGGAGTGACTGCCTCCAAGCCACGCTGGCTGAACATGAATTTCAAGTCACATAATTCACCGGCTGCACCAAGGGCTTCCCAGGGAGTGCGGTGTCACCGGCGACTAGAGGTGCAGGAGGAGGCAGCACCTGGACTGGGACTTCCCCAAGATGCCCTAGAGGAATTATCATTCCTGTTCTCCTCTGAACTCCTGTGTGAGTTTTGGAGCTGCTCAGATCTCATCAGCACCACACCAAGCATCACTGGGTTGCTTTTGTAGTACTGCTCTCTGACTGGAAAGGAGGTATGAGGAGCAGCAGAGGTGGATAGGGTGGACATCTGAGGTGGCCGTGCAGGACACTGCCTTTCTGAGAGGGCTGTGCCAGGCTCCTGTCTCCTCCCGAAGGTGGCTGTGCCTCCAATAGTGTTTGTGGTGCTGCAGGACACCTCAGTGGGGTCCCGGCTTCCCCAAGGCCACTGCTCTCTCCTATATTTGTGTTCTTACCTCCTCCCTTTTTGGGGTGGAAACATTTAGACTTGAAGGGAGTTCATTTGTAGGCTAAAAAGAAGGTTTGGGCTAAAATGTGGGCAATAAATCCAGTGCAGATTTTAATCCTGCATTTAATTTTTTTTTTTAACTGCCCAATTTTATTCCTTATTTTATCTGCTTTTTTTGGCTGGCATTATAAATTTATTTCTACTCTATTCCACACATATTACATTACAGCCCAGGGACTTCCTCCACATCCAGTTGAGCACTACCTAATTATAGCTTGAGTTGGCCTTTTAAATAGGCATAACATCTTTTCCAAATAGCATTCCTCTGTCTTTTTCATTAAAAGGCTACAGTTGTTTAAAGCCACCTTGATGGAGGAACCAAGACCAAGACGTCTTTAGCAGTACTGAGCTCCTTCTGATCAGGAGAAAAATATCTGTTCTTGATTGCAGTGGATGGGAAAGAAATAATACACCAAAAGGTTTCCAAATAAGCCTAGTAGGCAGGGCAACATGAGGAGCCTGATTCATGAGCTCTTGGCATGAAAGAGTGAGGTTTATCTGAGTCTGAAATGAAAGAGGGTTGTCTTAATTACGAGTCTGAGCCCTTTCCTTGAGACAGTGACTGAGTCAGTTAATTCCTTGGCCTTGTTAAAACAGATTAAAAAATTCTGACATGGTTGGGATCTCATTATCCGTCAGCAGTCGGGTTAACTCTTTAAGAGCTTGGTTTTTTAATTGGGGTAGACTTGCCAAGTCTTGTGATTTATAATGATTTTCACAGTATCTTTGATTTGCTTCTTGCAGCTCCAGCACCTGGAAGCATCTTAGCAAACAAGAATACTCCACTTGAACTGAAAAGCAAATGTGCACCTACTGTAGTCAGAAGAGCTTGAAAATAAGACTCCTGAAGCAAATAACCTCCTGCCTCTGCAACTTGTGTTTCACCTTTCAAGCAAATGTTCTGCTTTTCAGATCCTAAATCAAAGGACAGCAATAATATCATTGTTAAGTGCACAAGTAGCCATTGGCTATACTGCAGCTTTTAATGTGGAACTAAAATTGTACTTACATATAGCTGACACAAGATACAGTTGTAGCTTCAATAGGTCCTGCCTAGGTAACTGAATATATATTTCATTATATCATCTAGGCTTTTAGAGGCCACTGATGGGAGTGTTTAGAAGACTTGGAACTCATGCTAACTTTAAACTCTAAAACTAAATTGTCTGCTAAATTAATTCATTAGCAACACACTTGCTAATAGGTAATTCTTACACCATGTTAAGCACTGTCACTACATAGAGAAACCTCTTAGTCCTTAATTGCCCTACTCTAAATTACCTGCAAGTCCACCACACCACAAAGATAGTACTTTGCACTGCTGGCTGCAGTCTTGGTCATTCATAATTACTGAAGTCCAGATCATCAGGCCTGAGAACTCACTGGTAAAAGAATTCAGATCCCAAGTGGTCTTCTTTGTTCTCTGATTTTGTTTTCATGCTACTGCCCCCCTCCAAAAAGGGGCAGAAGGTTTCCTCTACTCCTGATAGCACTTATCTTATTTTCTTTTGTCTTGCTATCAGTCCTTCTTGTCCCATCTACTCCTGGGCCCTCACACTTCTCCCATCCTCTCTCTGGCAACTTTTGTTACTTGGATGCTGCTGATGTGCAGCTACAGTTGTCTTTGCCCCATTGGTGATCACTTGCTTACTTACTTTTGAAAAACTGGACATGGTCATGCCATCATAGTGTCACAAACCACTTGTATGCTGTTGTTAATTATGCTATTTTAGCATCCAGGTTGAAAGCCAGTTAATATTGATGGTATCCTGATTAGTGTGCTTCTCTTCTACAGATGTCAGACCTCTGTTTTGGTTACACTGTATTGATGTGGAAAAACCCAACCGATACTCCCATCTCCAGGCCCTGCTTACGGAGCATGAGTTGGCACTGCATCTCGCTTGATGGTCTCCAGAGGCCCCAGCTGGTTCCCTTGGGGCCCATACATTGGTCTCTGCACCTGTGGTCTCCACATCTCCACACCTCCAGGAGCAGGGTCCTCACTAAATTCAGAGGTGGCACCAGCGGCTGCTGTGCAGCCATCTGCCTGAAGTGTAATGAGAAATGACTATAGCATTTCCCTAAGAAATGAAAGACCTGGATTTGGTTTCTACAGCCCAGGGAAGACCAGGCTTCCATCTCCCAATATTGCTTAGGAGGGGGACATTTTTCACCCAGCACTGTAGAACGAGACATTCAAGGCTCATGGGAGGATAGGGACTAGGAGGAGGTCAGGACATTAAAGAGGTAATGAACTGTACTCAACCTGGCTTGGCTAAATATCTGACGGAGCGTGGGACCAGACTGCTGGGACACATGGTCATGCTCCCTCTCTTTGTCTCTGGGGACCATGCTGCATGCTACCACTCCGCTATACACAGGGCAAGGGATACATACTCATCACTAACATTTCATGTAGTGCCTACGCATGCAACTTCCAGCTAATGAAATTGAAAGAGCTTTTAAAATGTTGAAATTGGTTCCACTTTAGCTGTGTTTGCATTTCCCTGGTATTTCTTGGACTACAGAGAGACCCTCTATTGGTCAGTGGCAAAATCTCAAGAGGCTAGAGTCGGACTAGATCCATCTTTTCATTAAGAAGGTCACTAAATGAGTATAACATGTCTGCAAGACACATCCACATCCTTTCCACTGAATAATTAAGACACTTTTAAAATGTCTTAAGATGCTTTTGCTTCTATATGAAGAGATATTTTTTCAGTCCCTGACCACTTATAGGGTTATTTTGTTGTTTAGTCCAATTTCATCAGCTGTGTCCATTTTGGGGTTACCTCTTGGAAGCCAGAGAAAGGCTTTCTTCACCTGAACGTGACAGCAGATTATTTAACCAGTCCCCTCAGTGAAGTCATCTAATCCTCTTAATCCATGTTCTCCTACTTTGCGTGCCTGGAGGAGTAAAGGCACCAAACTTCAGCTGAAACATGATACTGCAGGATCCCCACTGTAGAAATAATTAATCCAAACAAGTCCTTCTGTGATCAGATAATGCCCAGCTGGTCCTTAATGAGGTTTTGAAGCAAGACGTGACAGATGTCCTGTGGCGGGATGGATGCACATGCCAGGGATGGCTATGGAGGGAACTTCAGAGCCCCAGACCCCAACCCAGTGGTGGCAAGATGCTGCCCCAGCCACGTTTTCAGCAGCAGGCTCTGGCTGTATGTTTGTTGCGACCATAAAACTATGATCTGGGAAACCTGCCAAGCCTAAAGCCTATATTGGAACAGGGCTGGTGTGAATATATATAACTGCAAGCTCTAAAGAATACCTCAGATGCTGCTCTAGCAATGACTAATGATTGAAAAGCCAAACTCTCCCTGGAATTCTGCATCTATGAAGATTACCTTTCACTCCTCTATAAATTATCAGAATTGTCCTTTAGCTCTCTGAAAACACCAAAGGCTTCAGATTATTTACTGACAGCCTATGACAAGCTCCATGGCTCTGGTGAAAGACCCATATTCACAATCTTAAAAAAACCATAGTACCAATAGGGAAAGCAAAGTTGCTACTTAGGGAAAGGGCAGAGAATTTGTGGATGGCATGTTTCTTTTTAGAGAAATAAAAAAAAAGCTTTATTGGATTGTTACAGAAGATAACAGCTACAGCACATAAAGTATTACAGATTGTTACAGTAGACAAAGAATCTGCACAAAATAGATATTTTCTAAGACATAACTTTGATAAGTGAGACTGATCCCTACTGGCTTTGCATTGCAATTGTTAAGCAAGTTTATTTCAGTCACAACAATGGAGTTAGTGGTGAATCTTACGTGAACTCACAGGATTCATATCTAGATCCCTTTCCCTCCTTGCTGAGAGCATCTTATCATAGAATCATAGAATCATTTAGGTTGGAAGAGACCCTTGTTATCATCAAGTCCAACCATCAGCCCTACTCTACAAGTTCTCCCCTACACCATATCCTTCAACACCACATCTAATCTACTCTTAAACACAGTCAGGGAGGGTGACTCCACCACCTCCCTGGGCAGCTGATTCCAGTGACTGACCACTCTCTCTGTGAAAAACTTTTTCCTAATGTCCAGCCTAAACCTACCCTGCTGCAGCTTGCAGCCATTCCCTCTTGTTCTGTTGCTCATTGCCCGTGAGAAGAGACCAGCACCAACCTCCCTACAATGCCCTTTCAAGCAGTTGTAGAGAGTGATGAGGTCTCCCCTCAGCCTCCTCTTCCTCAAACTAAACAATTCCAGCTCCCTCAATTGATCCTCATAAGCCTTATTCTCCAGGCCTCTCACCAGCTTTGTTGCCCTCCTCTGTACTCGCTCCAGCAGTGGTCTTTCTGTGCTCAGGTAGGAAGTTTGTATTGGAGTAAAATACTTGTGACAGGCAGCTGAGGGCTATTTTGGTGCCCAGTTATGAAAATATTCCTTCTGGTTCTTCTACATTTCCAAGATGGCAATAAAAGATACTTTTCTATTACTTTGGACTACAGCAGCCAGAAATGTGAATGTCTTGGACTCATACATACCCACACAGCTGCCCTTTTTCTATTAATCTCCACAGGAGCCTGAAGCAGATGGCCTGTGAAAGCTGGAGAACTCAACCTTTATTAAGGAAAAGCTGTCCCAGCCCTTCAGCTTTCTCAGAAATGTCTTCTTGGGTTTTCTAGCCTCTACAGATTTCAACAAAGCTTTCTCAGCCCTGTGCAGGGCCAAACTACAGCAAGACTCTTCCTTTCTTGAAGAAAGGCATGGGGAGCCTTGTGCTCTTGGGGAGCCTCATGCCCCTGAGAAGGGCTTGGGCAAGCACCAGATCTAATGAGGTGCACTCAAGAAACCCCATCCCCATTCCTGAGGTGCTACAGGTCAGAGGTGGTTGGGACCAAGACGCCCGTCTGCCTTAGCATCACCTCTCTGCCCACCCTGACTGTGGTGGCCTGCACTGGCTGAGACCCTGTGGAGGGGTCTCCTAAGAGGCTTAGACCTCTCTCTCCACTGAGTGCTGGAAGATTGGTCTTGTAAGGTTGAAGATGTGCTTTGATTGTATAATCCTAAGTCTCTAGTCATAGAGACAGGTGAGCAAAGAAAATATCATGGTGATTTTCTGTACACGTCTTTCTCATCTTTTTTTCCCCTCTCTCCTCTAGAAATATCTAGGAATAAAGAAGAACCAATGCAACAGTTTAATTGTCCATGAACTATTTATAGCAAACAGCTTTCCAGTATGCCATTTATCAAATGGAAAAAATATAGCTTTGTCTTTAGTGATACCCAGAAGCTTTGAAATTCAAAGAAAAGGACTTGCTGTATATAAACAACAGGCTTTTGAATGGAAATAAAAAAAATATTTTTTCTTTGTAGAAGTAATTGTTCCAAGCTTTCCTCTTTCTGTCTCTTTACAGTAAAGTATCAAACACCCTATTTCAAATATTTTTTTTTCCCAAATGAAGTTAGTAGACCAGAAAATATTTTGCATTTTTTGTGATGCCTTGGCCTGCAGGTCCATCCGATTTTTACAAGATTATAAGAGGTCCAAGAGGTAGACAGAATAAGATTGTTTGAACTAAAAAGCATGGAAGACTCTCTCTGGCTTTCCTGGTGTGGAAATCAGGCCCTAGAGGGAGGTTATTTTGCCAGCTGTGCTGTTTCTCCCTCAACACACTGCAGCTACAATTTGCAGAAAATATTAACTGCTTCTCTACTGAAATTTTCACATTTGCCCATGAGTATATGATAGGAAAACTAAGAAATAGTACAGTGCTTACAGATCAGATGAATTTATGTAAATATTCATCACCTCACTGAACAGTTCTCATGAAAGGTAGTGCAAAATGATCGGTGAATAATTCTTTCCCAGTCCTACCAAAAAGGAGATGGGAGAAGCGACATTTTAAAATCTCACTCGAGGTGTCAGTGATTTTCTCCAAGGCTTTCTTTAGCTCAAATGGTTTTTAGCAAAACAAAATAGTGTTTAAAAAAACATAGTTTTTACCAAAAGGTTGGAGAGAGTGTTCCTAATTGTGTCCAGTTCTGGGCACCTCAACACAAGAGAGATCTCGAGGGGCTGGAGTTAGTACAGAGGACAACAAAGCTGGTGGAGGGCCTGGGGCATAAATCTTATGAGGAACGATTGAGGGAGCTGGGACTGTTTAGTTTGAGGAAGAGGAAGCTGAGGGGAGACCTCATCGCTCTCTACAATGTCTCTTGAAAAGACTTTGTAGAGAGGTTGGTGCTGGTGTCTTCTCATGGGTAATTAGTGATAGAATGAGAGGGAATGGCTTCAAGCTGCAACAGGGTAGGTTTAGGCTGGACATTAGGAAAGAATTCTTCACAGAAAGAGTGGTCAGTCACTGGAATCGGCTGCTCAGGGAGATGGTGGAGTCGCCATCTTTGAATGTGTTTAAGAGTAGATTAGATGTGGTGTTGAGGGATCTGGTGTAGGGGAGAACTTTGTAGAGTAGGGTTGATGGTTGGACGCGAAGATCCCAAGGGTCTCTTCCAACCTGAATGACTCTATGATTCTAATGGGAAAATGGTGCATCCAAGCCCCACTGCAGCCAATTTAATAATCCTGATGTTTTCTGTAGCTGGGATTATGCAGAATGAGGAAATCCTGGGTGTATCATAGACTGATGAAATCCATGCAAGCACATGAACTTGCCTGCTCCTACTGCCTTCTTGCCATAAAACTGGTTTCAGGTTGTAATGTACTAGCCAGGCTCAATGGCTGGTGGGAACTGGCTTTTTGGTTCACAAAGTAGGGGCCATCACGCTGCTTTCATTAGCTTTCTGTGGCACAAGCCAGGATATTTCTGTGGTGCAGTATCTGTGTGCCTCCTGTCACAAATTTCCACTGGTATAACATGCTACCCACTATAAACACTTGTAATTAGAAGAGGAGCTACTAATTGTTTTCCTCCTCAGATATGCATTGATCAGAGTATCTACATTGCAACAGGAAAATGTCTTAAGATTCCCATAGCTTTGGCTGCCTGAACTTGCCCAACTAGATTTTGGCTTTTACATCACCATGAAATCACAGCATAGGCTCCTCAGGTACTGGGCAATTCCCCAGGATCCCGTTTGTGTACTCATTCCAAAGGGCACTGAAATGACATTTGAGTTACTGAGCACCTTCCTCTGTTGATAGCATGAGCGATGACATTGGTGTCATGCTTTTCTCTCTGTGCTCAGCCCAGTGGTGTCATGTGCCTGTTGTGCACCACAGCAGTGCTGGTTGTGGGGATGCTGGAGGCATTACATGCTCCATCAAGTGCTGCTCCATCTGACCCAGCCATGAGTCTCTTCTCTTCCTGCTCTGGGAAGTGGATATTAACCATCAACATGGGCGGCTGGACAAATCCATAGTTTGTCTTAGGAAGAGGGAATGCTCTTCTGGCTCTGCATGGATACAAAAACCAAGATCATTCAAGCCCCTAATGATTTCCCCAGCAAGGACAAGCCTCTCTCTGTCCTTTAGAGTGAGTGATGAGATCTGGTTGGGTTCAGCATCTGTTTTCCTAGGTCTGCACATGTAGTTGTTGTTAATCCTCTGTCTGAAAAGTGCCTGGCACAAAGGGCTTCTTCACTATGTGTCAAAGCAGCAGAAGAGAGTGGTGGCTTTCCTTCAGAGCCGCTCTTTGCCGCAGGACTGTGACCTTACAGTTCTTCTAGTGCTTCATTAATCCCAGGAGGTAACATCCTATTAAACATCCTTATCACATTCCAGAAGTTGATTTCGTAAATATTTCATGGACTGTAAGTGGAACAGCTGTTCCCTTGCGGCACCATTAATAGCACGGGTCCCCACTGCTGGGAGTCCCGTCCTCCCTGGTGCTGCTGTGGCTGCCTCAACCCTGCCCCTCTCTGGCATCACCAATGCCCAGAGATGCTGCTGCTACTCTTCCAGGCACAATTTAACATTTTGATTTGTATCCCAGTGCCAAAAACACCTAAATCAAGGTGCAACAAGGTCTCCCAGGGGGAGAGGCCTGGGTAGTGGGGCAGGGAACAGGTCAGGCTGTGCCGAGGCTGACCAGCCTGGCACAGTGTTAGTCCTGCATAGCTATGACTGTGCCACCAAATAGAAGAGGCCGGGGCAGTACTTTGCCCTGAGAGCAGGAGGCACAGCCCAGCTGTTACACACATGGCTAAGTCCTCTGAAAATGGGACAGTCACATCCAAACTGCCTCCAGGGAAGAGCCCTGGTGTCACACTGCCTAAGCCATGCATAGGCTTGTGCATCTGTGGGGCTCAGCCAAATGTGTGTTCTGGGTGTGTTTTGTTTAATAGTACTGATGGAACTTTCGGACTAGTGAGGTGCACAGAGACAGGGGCCATCCTTATGGCAGGGGGAAGATCTCCAGGGTTTTGGGGGTGAGCAGAGCCCTCCAGTCCTCCCTGTGTGCCTGCAGGCTTTCTTGAGAAGAGGAGCAGCAGAGAGACAAGCCTGAAAAATTTATGGGTCAGTGAATCCTGTCCCACTTTTTTTTTCTTTTTTTTTTAATTAAAATGGGGCTTAGCTAAAATTCCAGCAAACCAGTAAATGAGGATTTGCACCTAGCCATGTGGGAAGATAAAGGTCAGGTGTGGCAAGCCATGCTTTGTCCTAAAAATGATGCTAAAACCAAGCTGTTGTTGCCAACCTATGCTATGGGAGTAAGACCTCCTGCCAAAGAAATTGGTGTAACAGCTGGGCTGTCACACCAGTTCAAAATGCTTAGATCATGACACAGTCAAAGAGCTTGCCTCCTACAGGAGATACTTTTAGTTTTATGGTAAGCCTGGTGGGAGTGAGATCAAATAATAATATAAAATGCCTTTTCCTCGCTCACTGTGTCACTTGCGACCTGGTAACCTGGGACAAGAATCTTCAATTTCTGAATCAAACACAACAGAAAGGGAGTGAAAAATACAGAGCAATGAATCTGGCAGAAGTGCAAAGCTGGTGGGCACCAAATCTTGAAAAAAGACTTTTTGATCTCAAAATGACAAATTCCCTTCCTCCTTGGGGACAGGGCTCAGTGGGTACTGTGTACCCCATGGAAACACTCAGGGTAGGCCCTGAGGATGCTGCAGACAGATGGCTGCAATTTTCATCTCTGTTGTGCACTCAGAAGGCTGGTCAGAAAACTCATCAGCTCCTGCATGGCTTCTGTGATGTGTTTTGGACAAGACACTGAGTACTGACACTGTGACAGAAATCCAAGGTTAGATTTGCAGGTGGGATCAGCAATATTTCTTACTCAGATTACAGTTATTTTAGAGGCATGGGTCGCTAAAGTGCCCAATGAAACTCATGGCTTGAACAATTAAGACAACCTGCATCGGGGTTGAGTGGTTTTGGCCTGAAGAACAGAGGAGCTTAGTGAGGGAAGGAAAGCAGCCCAATAAACCTGATTCTAGAAACAGTTTCTGCAGACTGAAACCAGAGTGGGCTTTTTTGCTCTCACCTACTGCATTTTTAAATCTGTAATAGTCCGAATTTCTGCTGAAGAAGGGATTTTTGAGATTAGTTGGTAAAATCAGTTATTTACATAATCATGTTTTTATTTGCAGTTTTCTGTGCAAAATTGCATGCATTTCCCTGACATTTTAACAAACTGGCTCTGTTTTGCCTGGCTAGTGCAGTGTGGCCAGAAGCACTAGCCCTGACCAGATGTAAGGGTAAATCCTGGTTTAGGTACCGCTGCTGACCAAGTGAAAGCTGATGGTGAGGTCAATCCTGTTCAAAATTTGTGGCTGGGTGCAGAAAACTCTATGCCTTGAACTCCAGGTGTGTTTACCCCTCTTCTTACTGGATGTGGCCCCTGAGTCCTACTAACCACTCTGCAAGTAGTTTGGGCCCAGCAGCACTTTCTAAGACACTGTGGCTTGTCTGCCACCAGTTTCCCTGATTTTGAATAGTCTTCTTCTTGCTAGCTTTCCATTCAACTGGGTTTATTGCACTCTCTTTCTTGGGCCACTGCCAGAGCAAGACCTTCTTTTTCTTCCAAGTCAAATGCCTTGGGAGACAGTAGGTAGGCAAGGGCATGCACAGTCATGCCTCCAGTGGGGGGGACCAAACAAGTGCCTCGGCTTAGAGTATCCCTCGCATCCTGCCCCTCCTTGTATACACACAGGCACACACCCCCTTTGCCGTTGCTCCTTGGCTGACATTTCCCCAGCACCTCCTCTTCTCTCAGGCTGGTCATGCCCAAGCCACGTGCTGGCAAAAAAAATAATTGGCACAGAACCAATCATGCCTTATTACGAGGAGGAATGCACACCGAAAATAACACAAGCTAGCAAGGTTCGTGTGCCCTTATTGCCCAGGTAATCATCAACAACATCAACCCTTGTCAGTGTGTCGGGGCAGAAAAACTGAACTTTAGCTCAAGATAATGAAGTACCTCTAATGTTTCCTGGGTTAACGAGTCTTTTGTCTGACCTGGCACAGATTGTCAGCTCTCTCCAAGAGCGTAGCAAGCCCCACAGGAGATCTGCAGAGGATCAGAACATGGTTCCCCGGCCGTTCCTGCTGGATTAAGAGATACTTTTGTTAGCCAGGTTTGACACAGGTCAATGTCATGTCACTCAGCCTGAGCAGCCTATTAGGTGTCGGACAGTTGTTAGGTCCTATGGGCAAAGTACCGATTTTGTTAATATTATCAAACCAAGTCAAAGAGTGTACTGACCCGCATCCTTGACCCTCTCCTGCAGGGAAGAGTTACAGTGAGTAGGAATTCATGTTTGCTGCTAGTTTAGCCAGACCTCCAACTTAGCAAGTGTCTCCCGTGATCCACAAAGATCTGGAAGAAAGCAGAAGTCTCTTCCAGTCAAGAAGTGGAAGAGACTTGACAGAAGGGCTAATGCCAGAGATACATTCAGCCAATACTTCCAAGACAGCATTTTCAAGCAGAGAGCATCTTGTAACCACCCGGGCAAACATTTGCACCATGTAAAATGACAAACACCAAGCGGTGCATGCAAGGGTGGAGGGATGGTGGGGTGCCTGGCTCCAGCTGCTACAAAATCTGACTGTGTGTTGGCAGGTCTGCTGTTCACCACAGCAGGATTGTGTCTGTGGCCTGATACAGAGAAAGTCGTGCTGACAGCTGGTTTGGTAGTGCCCAGGTTTGGTATCAGTGGCCGCTTAATCAAGCCCCGGGAGGGTAAAAAAGCAGTTTCCTGTTTCAGAGAAGTGAATGAATGATGTCTTAATAGAGGGTATGATCCTCCCAAGGAAAGATTTAATAGCTGAGCAGGGAGTGGATGTCCTTGTTTGCTTCCCCTTAGCCACATCACACTCAAGTCTGTAGGCATAAACGTAGGTGTCTGTGGACTGCTCACTTGCTGCTATCTGCCTGCAGTTGTATACCCTCAGGTAACAAAGCCTCCATCTGCTCATGCCGAGATGTGTTAATTGATTTTGTAGAAAGCAAAAAGTGGATTTAACTGCTCATCAGTGATGCAGGAAGTGTGATTACTAAGACAAGAAGAGGGCAAGGAGTATTTACCACAGACAAAGAGAAAACTTACCCTTAGCATTGCAGTGCCATAGTGTTAAAAGACTTTGCTCCCAATACGTTCCTGGCCAGTAGTCCTGTTGAAAGTTGTTCACTCTTAACACTTGTCTTGCGAAGAGCCCAGACAAACATATGCCGAACAAAACAGATTGGGAGAGCAACATCCAAATGGCTGATAATAACTGCTGTGGATTTTGATGAAGCAGGAGGAAAGAAGTGCTGGGGAAGCCCAGACTGAGGGTGCTGGTGTGAGTTGTTCCACAGTTTGGCTGTTGAAAACTTTTTCATCTGAATTAAATGCAGACTCAGCTGTATTTGGTAGCCTGGAGCAAGCACCTGGGTCCTGGAGAGGGAGGGGGTTGCTGAGTGGTTGAGGGTATTCATGTCTGACTTTTTCTCATTTATTCCATAATAGCACAGTGCACTGTGAGAGAATAACAATTTATTTTCAGTAGTTAATTACCCAAACTCTGTTCTGCATTGTCTTGTGCCAAGGTTCATTTCAGATTTTATTCCATTCACCCAGGGTCAATGACTGATGTGATTAGAAACTCATTAGAGACCTCTTGGCTCTTTTTTGCTGTGTATAAACACCTCAAAGATGAAGGGTGAATCATTGCTGAGTGGGGATCTGCTTCTGCCTTCCCTCTCCAGCAGGTCACTTCAGCCCTTGTTAGCTGTGTTTGTCCTAACAAGTGCCATCATGTGCATAGGGCTCAGTCCAGGCCCGGTCAAAATCAGTAACGACATTCCTCTTGAATCCAATGAGAGAAGGATGAGATCCTTCATGGGCTAACTAGCACCATGCAAACCTGGACAGAAAGGAAATTTGATTAGAACACGGCTACTTACATTAAAATAATGTTTGCTATTACATCCTTTTCTCAGGAATCAATGACTTATTTGGGTTGCTATGGTTACTTGGTGCTGTTATGCAAACCCAACTCAGCCTATCATTGAAATGGTAGATGTAGGCAGTTTGAAAAATAAACACAACAAATGCCATGTTGATCATGCCAGAGCTCCTGTAACTGCCTCAGACCCATTAAAAAACTACTGCTTGTGCTGAGGGGTGTGTCTCACTTGGTTTTGTTTTATGGAGCACAGTGTTTGATTATAAGGAGAGTGAGGCTAATTAATATTGGCCTTGTATCAGGCTCAATAAATACAAGAAAAAAAGTGAGTGTCAGCATTCCTCTGCAGGGGGTCTTTGTGGGTGAGGTGGGCCAACAGAGACATATTTTAGGTACTGTTTAGTGGCAGTTTGTCTATTCATTACCCTTATTTACAGTTGTAGGGCACACCTAAATCTTGCAAAAGCATTAGGTCTTCCAGCCCTGTTCTCTTCCCCCTGTCCCAGGCATCGCCTGAGTAACAGAAGGTGCTTGTCTACAGTGTCCAGAAACCCTTACTACCATAAAAACCAGTATCTAATTGATGACTGCTAAGCTACACTCAAACTAGGGCTTATGTGATGAAGTATTTATAGAGCTAAGCTTCATTTTTTGTTTAAATGTAACAATATGCCTGGTTCTGATACAGATACCCAGTTTTGTATGGTTTCCTCTCTACCAGTCATGGGCTGGACCCAGAGCTAATCCCCACACATCCTGTTTGCAGACCCCCAGGCTTCCTTGTGGTGGGTCCTGGCTGGAAGTGTGCTGCTTCCTACCCATCTCTGAGCTTCCTAATTCCAAGGGGCAGATGCTTTCTATCTGTTGTTTTTGTCTCAGGTTTCAGATTGCTGAAACCATTCACTTCGGGCATTTCCCCTGTGGCTTTAGCTTTCTGGTTCTGTTCACATGCTGCTCGCTCTGAGTATCCCTAGAGAAGGACACCCATTCCTTTCCATGTTCCCGGGATGGTCTCTCTGTCTTCTCACAGTGGATGCTGGTCTATGTAAAATGCCCATTGCTGGTAGTTAGTTCCTGGTGATCTTCTAGTTGAGGGGGTGACATCCCACCATAGTGTTTTGGCCGTTTTTTAATTGAACCACCCTGCATCATTTTGCCAAAGATTTTGCTGTTGGTGTTTGTAAAGTGGTGAGAATGTGAGGGAATGCAAGCTTGGACTAACAGGTAGAGCATAACCCAGAATTTATTGTTTATTTGGCTTCCCAAAGGTATTTAAGGGCCCAGTTTGGCCAAAGTTTAGCCAGAATTTCAGAGTTTTCCCTGTGTTGGACTCAAGTGGGGCTGTCAAAGGATTCATTTCCCGGGTGCACACAGAAAGAATGCCCTCCTTCCACATCTTTCAGATGGTGTATACACAGGCTTGTCTGCTGCAGCACTCTCTCATCAATAACCCCTGTCCTTCAGGACAGTCTCCATTACCCTGCTGGGGCACACCCCTCTCAGGGCCTTTATAGCCAACAAGGAATAATTAACACTTATCTGTGGCTACCACAGCTTCGTCATGGGGATTTGGGCAATGTTACTTGTCTGAGGAGAAATAGTGCTGTTTTCTTGTAATGCACCACCTGCTCCATGGCATCTGTGTTTGTTGTTCTGTGGTAAATATGAAGGATCTTCTCCCTCAGAGAAGGAGGGATCATACACTACACCTGGGGTAAGGGCACCCACACAAGCAAGTAGCCATGAGGCTTGCACATTATGGCAGAGCTGGGCTGTGAGCTTCCAGAAAATAGGTTCCTTCACCCATAGCCCTGAAAGACCACACAAACACTGTAGATTGAAAGTACCAGGCTGTGTAGAGACAACAGCTGGTGGCTACCTAGTAACTAAAGGCGAACCTTCCCCACAGGGAGTATTTACAGGCTGCCTTATACATGACTCCAGAGATTTAAGAACTCACATAACAGCTGTATGAGTTAGAGCTGAAAGATTTTCACATAGCAGTAGTGCTGATACGGTTGTTCACAGAGATAAAAATTGTATTTCTACATGGTGCCAAGCCATAGTTTATTAAAGACTCAGTCCTGTTCATGTAAGAGAAGTAAGCCAGGCTGTGGGCACACAAACACCTCACTCTGGGGCAGGGTAAGGGGACAACATGCCTGACATCAGTGGCAGCTCATCGCCAAACTCCTATTCAGAAACAACTACAGTAACTTGCTCCTTTTTTGTTTAGAGAGATAAGCACTCTGTCTTTGCTTATACAACCAGTTACCAGGATGTAACCAACGGGCTATAAGTTCACAACCACCCTTGTTGCTTTGTGTCCATCCCTGTTCCAGGATGGCTGGACCATTTGCTGGAAACTTTCAACACATTGATAGCTCCAAGGGCATCAATCAGTCTTGATCTAAGAGCACTGAGCATCAAGGATGAAGTACAGAAAAGTGCACTTTGCCTATGCCTCTGACTCTGCTGCACCAAAGTATTTTCTCTATCACCTGTGGAAATGTTCTCTACCACTCAGAAATGAGTTTAAAAAACAAGATTGTGTTTCTGATTTGACTGTGTTCTTCTTCCACTACAGCTTCTACCATTGATCCCTCTCATGCCTTTCTCTAGTTTGCAGATCGATTTTTCTTTAAATAAACACTGACTAGCTTTTGTCTCTCTTCCCTTAGCACCTTGTATCTGTAGGCAGAATTCTGCTGGTTCACACATAAAGCCCAGAAATGGCATCCATCACAATAAGAAACTTTTACACGTGTGGCAACTGTTATGCCTGCTCTGCTCCTGAAGATGTTGCTGGCCAAGGCATCTGTAGTCACGGGGTTTTATCAAGCACCTGTGTGCTCTGTCTGCCCAAATTGCAGCTCCCTCCAGCAGCACATTTTAAACACAGTGTGGAAGAGTGTGGCCGCAGTAAGCTGCATCTCTGTGACCTTGACCCTGATTGCTGAAATTAGCTTTACAGATGGTTAAGCTCAAAAGCCTCTTTATAGCTTCTGCCAGTTCTGGCTGGACAAGGGAGTGGGGTGGGAGCATATCCCAGTGCAGAGCTGTGAATCCCCCATTAGCTTTTAGTTATCTTCAGGAGAAACTTATTAACTGCAAGGTCTGACGTTTAGCACCACTGGGAGAAGTTACCTTTTAATGCCTTTCTTTGAAGTCCAGTGAAAGACAAAAGCTGTGTCCCAGAAATCAGCTTCGTTCAGAACAAGTGGGAGCACATGTGAGCTGAAATGTAAAGTACATCCACTTTGTCTAACTTTCTACAGCATTTCTGCACTATTTCACCTCTGATATTTAATCTCCTAAATGGTATTCACAGTCTTGATTGCCCCTGGGGTGACTGGGTCACTGCTGTTGCTGGTGAATTGATGTTTTCTTCACTCTTGACCTGACATTTAAAGTAGTCTGAGGACAACCAGCTCTAAAAGACTAAAATTGAGGTTTTCCTCTCTTTATCCTTCTTGTCTTACATCTCATTTGTCGTGCCTTAAAAGTAATTTCAAGCTGTCTTCTTTCCCCATTGTGTTTAGGGCTGCATGTGATCTTTTATTGGTCTAACTGTGTTACCATATGGGTTTGTAATTTGGCTCATAGTATCGCAGCTTTTGTCCAGCTGAGAATATTGTAAAGAAATAGGAGGAATATCTTCTGACTCTAGGCTTGTTGTGAAAAGAAGTCTAGTCTAATATTAATAAAATGAAAAATGAAAACAATACAATAGGCCTAATAGAAATATGGTAACAACAAATCTAAAAATTAATGAACTCTAAATAAATAAATGAGCAGAGAACAAGGGACTGTGACCTGGGAACAATTATAAATGTCCGTGTGACTTCTGTCCCATACTATGGTTATTATAATCTTCTCTGAAACATTTTTCCTTGTTATTCTGGGCTTTTCTGGCCATATTAATCTTGTATAACTTTGGAGATAGAAAACACTAAGCATTTTCCTTCCAGAGAACTGTAAATGTCTGTTTTATGTCAAATAAATTGCCAGTTGGAGGACTTGCTCCCCACCAGCTGTAGTGCGATACTGATACTGGAAGAGATTAATCTCACCTAGCAGACAGTAAAAAATAGTGATGATTCCCTGCCTGCCACCCATTCCCTATTGTGTTCCTTTTGATGGCTGGCCTCACTAACAAGTCACATAAAGCAAAGTTTAACACGCATGAAAGACTGTGAGAGAGACTGCTGTGATCATTACAATTTGGAAGTCATTCACCGATATTTGAGTGATCTCTAGAAGGATGAGATTGGGGAGCAGCAAATATCAACAATATGGGGCAAGAAGTCCCGCTTCTGCTCTCCACACCCAGAATATAAGTCCTTAAATTCCTTGCTGTGCTAGCATCCCATCCTGGAGATACTGACCCTAGCTGCTTACGTTTTTGATCACTGAAGCTCCCTAACACCTGAAAGATCAGCAGTGGCAGGCAGTGAGCTCTCTATGTTGTCTCTCCATTGCTGTGCAGTCCTTTTCCTGTCTGCCCTGAGGGAGACCAGGACTGAACCCAGATCTTCACATCCCATGTGTGTCTATCCCTGTGGTCCTGCTGGGGAAATGGAGGTATGGTTTGCTGCAGTTTGAAGAAAGGATGCCTGTAGCATTTGAGGATTTGTTCAAAGCATCTAGTTTGCTGTAGATGATGAGATGCATGCAAATGTAGTTAGCAACTACTTTTGTGACTGGGTGCTCTGAATATCTAGTGATTTCTCCATTCATTCCATTGATCTGATGTCCTTACCCATTTTGGGACCTTCAGTTTTGCTTTACACTTCAGTAAGCCCTGAAGGACATACTGATGCTAATGTAAATGTCATACAAACTGTCTGTCAGACTCTCCTGATCTGCTGAACAGGCAGCTTTACATAGGAATAATACATGGCATCTCTGGGTGGGGACACCATGTACTGTTGGCTTCAGAGGATGAAGAGTCCTATTTCTTGCTTTGAGGAAGGAACTCAAAAATGCCAACCTACTTAGCTTTCAAAATAAAAGGCTAAAAAGCTTAACTCAGGGGAAAGGGTAAAATTGCCTGCCTAAGCAGACTGCGGTGTCTCCCCACAGTCCCAGGAAAGGTACCTGGCTCTGAAATGTTAACAGCACTTGAGATTTGCTTTGACACGTAGGATCATCTGTTAGCTAACTCAAACATCTACCTACTCGCCCTGGGGCTGGTGTGAATCCAGTTCTTGTGAACTCAGGTAGGTTCATCTGGCAAAAACATAGACCTCTGCCATTTGGTCAAGTCCATCCTTCCTAGACCCTCAACCTCCCTTTGGAGGTGGTCAGTTCGATCTATGGAGTTTTGGGAGTCCAACCTTACAGCAGATATCTACAATAGGCAGATGACTTCTGTGTATTAAGTGCCTGGTTTTCCCTCACTGATTCTTCTAAGGGAGCCTGTACTGACTGGTTCTGTGGGAGGCTCTGCGCTGTAGTCCTACAGCCGTCTCACTGGGAGCCATGGGTCTTACACCTTCCTGGCTGGTATGAGCCTGCTGTGGCTGTTGTGAACTCTGTCAGGAGACTAAAAACACGATGTGGCAACATTCAGGCTCTTTCATATATCTTCTGCCCAGAAGCTTTTTGCACAGTGGTGGTGTCTGTTTAGAAATCCTGTAAATTACCCGATTTAAGACATGCTGAGCAATTTTGAGTGGTAGTTGTTTTCATTTCCCATAGTCAGATGTGATACGTGTGAAATGCATACTGTGATTACAAGTACAGTACAGTGCTGCACACTTGGGACCATACAGATAAAGACATCAGTGTTTCAAGAGAGTCTTCTAAGAAGATACTCATGATTACTCTGGAGAGTAGGTGCCAATTTAAAAATGAACCAATTATTAGCAGATTTAAAAAAATATCTACTGCACTTAGTAAGAAAGTAATGATGAGAGCAAAAATGAACACAATCTGCTACAGTTATGTAAGAATGCCTTTAAAAGATTATGTGCTACTTGATTAGTGGGCTGGCATGAACTTGAGATACTCACAGCAACTTTAAATATAGACTAGAGCCTTAAGTTTTAGTATGCAAGGCATGAAGAGGGAGCTTTGGCACGGGCCACGTGAAAGCTGAGAACATCCAGATCTGTCAGAAAAAAAGAAAAAATAAAAGTACCAACAAGGAAAAATGCTCAGCATGGTATATAAATCTCTGGGTTAGTATTTAAAGTAAAACCATTTAGTTGATTCTCCTCTTTATCTTTTTTTCCTTACCAGTTTTAAATCACTTGGTTAAATAAACCATCCTTTTAAAGATATGGCCTATAAGGCCTTTGAGCTTTTGTTCATAAACAGCAGGAGCGTGGTTTGTTGGGTCAGAAGTTTCAGCCTCTGGCAACTGCGGACTCTAATCTCCAGAGTATTGAAGTGAGATGTTCAGACACTGGTTGGATTTACAGTTAATGTCCAGGCACATTCCACAGCTCAGGCATGTTTATTGGGACCCCCTGTTTAGTGCTAAGTCCTTGCCTTTGTGTGTGTGTACAAATATACATTCTGTCAGATGGCATCAAAAATAAATGTAGCACAGTTTACTTCTAAAGTTAGTAGGGACTAGTTCTGTCAATCAAAGCACGTTTCTTTGCTAGTTGTCTCAATTCTAGCAAATGAGCTGCCTTCAAATAGCTGATAGGTTGAGGAAAGAGACTTTCTCTGTCTTACAGAATATTCAAATTTGCTATTTCATTTTTGGAATGCTGAAAGTATGCAGGATGTTCTGTAGGGAAGTTGAACTGTGAACAAGTTGCCTGGTCTTGAACTATTCATGGAATGAACTATCACAACTGCAGGAACAGACCCTTGTGTTGAAGAGACACCCTCCCTGATGGTACAAGCAAGAGGGAGCCATAAATCCAACCCTGTTTGTAGTCCCAATGTAGCAATCCCAATGGGCTAAATCCCAGAAATTTGAGGATAGGCAGGCAAAGATCATGTTATATTTGCTCCATTTCTGTATCCTTTCCCTGTAATCCCCTACGAGCCAGTACATTGGGTTAGGTGAACCTTTGTTCTGGTCCACTAATTAATTCTTGTGATCCTATATGCTCTTCCATGGTCTCCTGTAAAATCCACACCACAAAACTGAGGGAAACATCAGTGCCTGTAAAGAGAAAGGCAGCATATGCAGGAGTTAGGGTGCTTATCGTGTGTGCTGGTAAATGACATTTATAGCTCTGTTTCCCTACTTTGAAGAAGGAAACTTTTTCAGCTCTCATGGATGAAGTCCGAGATGGAGGTAAACTGGGAGAGAGCAAGAAGGGGTTCCCTGCCAGCGTGCAAGTACAGATACAGGCTCGGGGACCAGACCTGAAAGGTTCCACTTAAAGAAAGACTTTTTGAATTTTCTGTTGGCAGAGAATAAAATAAACCCCAAGGTCTCCAAGATAAACAGCCAAAGCGGAATGTTTGGGCACCAATGTATAACATTTAATAGTTAGGATCAATGACACTCACATGTTTCATCCTTTTCCTGGTGGATATTTGTGTCATTCAAGGTGAAGTGGATTAGCCATTGCATGAGAAATCTGAGATTTCTGCTTCAGAGAACATGCTGGGGAAGGGAATAGGCTAGAGCAGCTTCCCTTCATGTTTCCTGCTTCCCTTGGGCAGAGGGGAAACATTTCAAATCTGGATTTCCCAAATCCACTGTCAGTATGGGAGAGGTTTGCTAAAGTTTTCCTTGAGAGGATGGGTTTTGATGGCACAACCCAGCAGAGCATTCATCACAACCCTACCAACCCACTTAGGCATCTAGTCCTGAATGAGGTGTAGGTTAAGCCTTTGCTCTTTCATCTGTGTATTTTAGCACAGGACTCCTGGGCAACATGTTTGTGAAACCACTGCCTGGGTGTCTAGGAGGGCAGTGGCAAGGCAGCTAGGCCAATGAAAGGGAAGATTTCTGCTGTTTTGGTCCCTCTCCTACCTCCAGTGACTGTGTGGGCAGGCTATTTAGGGAGATCATCCAGCACAACCCAAGAAACCCTCCCTCCCACCCCCTGGTTACCCACAGCTATTTGTTTTGTTGTGTTTTTCGTCGGGTTGGTTTCCAGCCAGCCAGCCTCCCTCACCAGGGGCATCATGCTGTGCTGTGAGGGTGGGTGGTGCTGCAAAGTGTGAAACTTGGGAGCTGATGGAGGGGGACTGTCACAGCAAGCTTGGAGCCTCTGAGCTACACTATCTCCCAGCATGCCCGAATATAAATACAAAAGGCATCAGAATCAGTAAATGATCTGTATAACATGTATCATGTGGTGTTTGGCAGAGAGAATAAGGCCAGTGTTGTGGATTGCCTTACACACTTAAACCTGATCAGGATCCTCATGCCCATCTGGCAGCACCAGGCTGCAGAAGTGACCCCTGTGACTTCGGTGGAAATACTCGTATCATTCATCTTAAGCAAAGGCTCCAAGTGAAGGAAACCCACAGCAACACGAGGCCAGCAGAGTCTGCTCCTGGTTCAGTCCAGCCCTCTGTGCTGAGGCTCTCTTTCAGCTGGATTGTTTAAAAGGAAACAAATAGCCATTTATTTTTGTTGACGATGTGTAGCAAGTTCTAGCACTGCCTTGAGCAAAGATAAGACGATGTGGGGAATTACAGCTATGAGCACAGAGCAATGTGCTTTCTGGGAAGAAACACTGCAGGGTGGCAGAAATACTTCTGTGCATCATAGTATCATAGAATCGTTTAGGTTGGAAAAGACCTTTAAGATCATTGAGTCCAACCATAAACCTAACACTGCCTAGTTCATCACTAAACCATGTTTGACAGTTCTGTCTTCCTCCCTAGACACAGATTCCTGACATGCTGAGAACCTCAGGGCAAAGTGAGTCATTCCTGCAACAAAGATCTGGCCGTCCTCTGCAGCCAAGGAGGAGTCCCTACTCAGGCAGGTAGACCATTAACATCAGCATTGAAAACTGATGAGGGTGAGTCAGTGGCTCTTTAAAGCAATGGACTGTGCTTTCCAGACATCCTAGTCCCAAACTTTTCTATCCAGAAAATGATCCTGGATTTCAGTAGTCTGTATTTAAATGCAAAGACTATTTTGTTCCCATTCACTTTCTTTCAAATGCTTATGAACTTGAGAAACTGTGGGAACTATAGATATATAGGACAGCAAGAGCTGTACTGTACTTAGGAAGGTAACTATATAGAAAGGGCTCCATACCCTGGAGAACATCTTAAGAGATGCTGACAGACTTCTGCAGGTGGCTCTTTCCTTTCTTTTCCCCACATTGGGCATGAAGACACCAACAGGCCAAAAGAAATTCTCATAAAATCCCTTTGAGTCCCAAGGGCTGAATGCAATTCTGCTTTTAGCACAGCACCATGTCAGAACTAAAAGAAGCAAACCAGCCCACAGAGCCCACTGCATAAACAGCCTGAACCAAGTCCTGCAGCCCAGCTTAGTCCTTTTAAAATATTTTGGGGGTGATGTCAGCACCTGGGTTGCCAATGCACTTGTTGCTCTCCTCCCTCAGCCTACTTTAGTATCCACACAGGGACAGGGCATCCAGACCGAGTGGGAGATAAGCAGAAGCTTGGAGGGAAATAATATCTGCAGTGTCCCAAAGTCCAGAGGCTGAACCACTGGGCTCCATTTACCTCCTCAAGGTAAAAAAACTTGGCTTACTTATTAGGTCAGATTTTCTCTTGTCCAAGGACAGAGAAGGCTGGAAAAACAACTTGGGAATGTAGGAATTTGTTAACTGCATGCACTGGGCTTTTAATATTTAATCTGCAAACTAAAGCAGTTTCTATTTAAACTCCGTCTTCATGCTGGTATGGTCCCACAGCTTCTCTTGTTTGCACCATAGATGTTACAGCCTAATCTGACTTCTCTGCTGAGATTTTAGTTGTGCGGCTGAAATTCTTTGTCTAGAGTTTTTGCCTCATTTATTTAAAGGTTTGTGTTTTATTTACATGGCATACAGACGAGTTAGGGCATGATATTCATGATAAAGTATTCTTATCTCTCTGCAGGAACTCCAAAAACATAAAATTCAAAACTTGCTGTGAAAAGTAAATAAAACCAATAACCAAGAGAAAAGTTGTTGAAATACAGCTTGAATCAGATTTCTGGAGTAGAGAGATCTATAGCAGCTTGAAAGTGCAGGAAAGTCAGGAGGAGTTTGACAAACTGTTATTTCAGCTACAGACTCGACTCACAAAATTTATGAAGTTCTTTAGAAATGAAAATGTTTAACCTTAGGTTCTCCCTTTACTTTTTGTGGTAAGATGAATAATTCAGATTTATTAGTCTGTCTTTATAAGAGAATAGTTTGGACCTATTTCCTTTTTTAAAAAAAAAGAAAATACGCAAACAAATATAGGAATTTAAATAACTCCAAACAGAAGTATATTTACAATCTGTACCTCCTGAAAGTAATAAACTGGGCTTGGACATTAATTGTTTGAAAATGCTTGTACAAAGCAGTGCTAATATCCAAGGACTGCTCAGCCCTGCATGGTGTATTTTGGGGCGACACTGAGAATGCTCCTTGTCAAATGCTGGATATCAAAGAAGGTGATAAATTGCCAGAGATAGATTTTACTTTTTAGCATCCTCAGCAATTACTAACTTCTAGCCACTGAAACAACATTTATTTACACCAGCATAAGTTGCTCTGCTGAACTTGCCACCTTCCTGCATCTGTTCTTCATGTATTTTTCTTTTTCCTTAAAAGAGCCCGTGACCTGAAGGTTGAGCTGAAGGACGCGCCCAGCACGTCACTGAAGTTTTCCCCTTGCTCTACCTGCTGCCCTCTGCTCTCCCCTGAGTAATCCCGAAAAATGGAGAGGTCCACGCAAGAACTTTTCCTCAACTTCATGATTGTCCTGATTACTGTATTGCTCATGTGGCTCCTCGTGAAGTCTTACCAGGAGTAAAAGACAATCAGAAACTCTGGGAGATGATTTAGGTGTGTGTCTCCACAGACATAAGTAACACCCCCAGCACACCTCTGTGATTAGTTTTCCATTGAGAATGTCATAATTTTTTTTTACTCTCTCATACCTGTTGCCTGTGCTAATGTCTGTGATGGGTCTATGATGGTGTAATTATTTTATTCAGCAATGATCCAGCTGTAAAATGTAAAATGCAAGATCCTTAGGAACCGTTTGATGTGCTGTCTCCTCCTGTAGTTACTGTGAGTGCTGTAGCCCCTGCCTACCATACCAGCATGCTTGGTGTCGGTGTTGGTTTCTTGAGGGTATAAAATGGCAGGATGCAATGTAACCATCTAAATGAACCAGCACAAGAGGCACAAAATCGCTTAGCAGAGAGGAATGAGAAACCTCTGCTTTCACTCGCTCATTTCACTTAAATAAAGAACACATAAAACCATTTTTTGTAGCATTCCTTATCTCTCTCATGGCCTGACTGCTGTTGACCGACAGACCTGCCAATAGCTGTGGAACTGTGTGCTGAGCAAGGCTGGTGGTTTGCTTGTTCCTCCCACATGGATTTTTATTTGTAAAGTTAAAAGAAATTGTTGTAGATTGGAAATCCTGCAGGTTAACAGATGTGTAGCCACATGAATGAGCTGCACTTTCCTGTCCAGGATGAATCGCACTGGAGGTACTGTGGATGTGGACTTCAAAGAACCTCTGTCCCACTGGGGCACTGTCAATAATTGCACTTTCTGAAGCTGGGTTTCAGGCAGGGATTCCCATGATCCTATTTTTGGCCAAGCTATGCTTGGAGCAGTGCCCAGAGGGATGAGCCTGGGTCAGTTGCAGGCGTAGGTGCCTGCTGGCGCCACAGCCCTGCTGCCAGCCTTGCCCAGGGTGGCAGTTCCTCAGCGTCCCCTGGGCATGTCAGGCACCACAGCACAGCTTCCCTCTGCCTCAGCAGGATAAGGTGTGAGTGTGTCTGCATCGCTGTGATGGTGTCATCACCTGCTAAAAAATCTCGAGCCAGCTTGAAGAGCTCACAGTCCCTGGGTTTGTGAAATCAGTAATTAAACTCCTCCTAGGTATTGCCCATCTGTTCTTCTAATGGCTTTAGCGAATCAGTCTTCTACAACACAAAGCTTTCTGTATGAAGGCAGGTAGGTGTGTGCCACGCTGCTGAGACAGGTCTTCTTCCCCTCTGGGAGCCTGCAAGGAGGAGGCAGGACTGTGGGACTGTGCTGAGTTACCCAAGGCTGTCTCTGGAGTGTTTAGGTGGAGCAGTGCTGCCTGTGACAGCAGTGACTCGGGCCTGAGCTTTAAGGAAAGGCAGTAAACACTGTGGTAGCACTTGTTAAGTGTGTGTGCTGCTTAAAGATTGCTAATAAATGACCCCTTGCTCTATGACACTTGTGCTGTCCATCCAGCTTTGACACCCCCACTGCAGCTGGTGTCACTCATCCTCCCAGTCAAGCCATCACCACTCCAGTGCAATGATAAAAATCACCTCCTGCTTACATCTGGCTGTGGCTGAGCAAACCACCTTCCAGCTTTTCCAGGGATGGCAAATTTTCTGCAAGAAAACAGAGATGTTGAAATGAACTTTTGCCTTGCACCAGATGCTGCTATGTTTTCACTAATTTACACAGTTGGTTTGTGTTCCTAAGCTTAACTGAGACATGCAGCAGTGGCTGGAGAAGGACACGGAAAAATCTATTTTTAAATACAGTGAATACTTGATAATTCAGCATGAAAGATTCTCGTCTTTCACCGGCTGTGCCTCCCTACCCCAGCTGAACATGGTGTCTTCATCCAACATTATCAGACCTTCCCTGTGGCTTAAAAATAGATTTCCAGAGTCTCTCGTGCATCACGGCTTTCACAGGGGACATCACTGCTGTGCGCCGGGCCCACCTAGCAGGGCTGAGGCTTTTCTGCCAGTCCCAGAGCACAAGGCCATTGCCTGGGAGAGCAACGTCATGAAAAAATCAACACATTTTGGCTCATCTCAGGCTGGCAAGGGGAAAAGCAGAGGTGTGGGCTTCACTGTCTGTGCAGAAGTGGTTCAGCAACAGCTCAAGATGAGCCTAGCAATATTCAGATGGAAAAAGAATTTGGGCTGTCCACAACTTTTAAGTTGCTAGAAGTGAGAATACCAGTCTAAGCAGTTCTCTTTTAAGACTTTTATAATTTTTAATCAGCTTTTGAATGATGAAAGTTATTTGTCCAAATCACGTGCCTAAAGGTGCAGAAAAAGGCCATTCAGCTGTTAGTGCTGGACACCCTGAAGAGACAGCACCTTGCAGGTGCACAGGCACATAGTGTCAAACAGATGCATACAGGCAAAAATTCCCAGTTTGAGGGACCAATGTAGATGTTTGGTGTGTCCCTTGAATTTCAAACCCTCTCCATTATGTTTCTGCTTGCCAAAGAGGCCTTCTTGGAGGAGAGGTGGCATTCTGGTGATATATGTTACCTGTGGTTTCCAGCTCTTTGCAATGTTAGGGAGATGAAGAGCATCAGAGGACTTCTGGGTTAACAGTGATTTGTGTTTATCACAAACTGACACTAACAGTGTTTAGTTATCAACAACAGGCAAGAGTTTTTTAAAAAATGATGCTTTAGAGTAAGTAGCTGCTCCAACTCCTCCAGCCTCCCTGGGCAAACTGTTCCAGCACTTGACCACCCCTACAGTAAAAAGGCTTTTTCTTATATTTAAATATAATTTCTGCATTTCAGTGTGTGTCCATTACCTCTTGTCTTGTGATTGAGCAACACTGAGGAAAGTCTGGCTCTGTCTTCTTCATTCTGCCCCATCAGGTAAGATCACCCTGAGCCTTCTCTTCTACAGGCTGAACAGTCCCACCTCTTGCAGACTTTTCACAAATGTCAGATGCTCCAGTCCCTTCATTGTGGCCCTTTGCTGGACTCCCTCCAGTATGCCCACATCTCTCTTGTACTGGGCAGCCCAGCACTGGACACAGCATTCCGGTTGTGTTTCACCAGTGCTGAGCAGAGGGGAAGAAACACCTACCTCAACCTGCTGGCAATGCTCTGCCTGATAAAGTCCAGGAGGCTCTTTTCTTCTGCTGCATGGGTCCATTGCTGGTTCATCGTCAGCTTAGTGTTGATGAGCCCCAGGTCCTCTGCAGAGCTGCTTTCCAGCTAGTTGGCTGTAGCCTCTCCTGGTGTCTGGGGTTAGAAATTGGCATTTCCCTCTGTCGAGCTTCATGAGGTTCCCATTAGCCCATTTCTCCAGCTTGTTGAGAAGGACAGTACTCTGGTATATCAGCCGCTCCTTTCAGCTCTGTATCTTTACATCTTTCCATACATACATTTACATCACTTTAATTAACCCACACCTATTTTGATCTGCAGATTCTGCTCCTTCTTTGTGGTCCTTAACACATTATGAATGATGTACTGTGAAAAGTACTTAGTATGCAAGCTCTCTTTTACATCTGCAAGATTTTAAAAATAATATATTTATTTATATATATGTATTTATACCTATGTATGTTCGTATATCAACATTTGACCTGCTATAAGTTTTGCATGTAGTGGGCGCAGGAATGAAGGAGCAGAGTACCTGCTCATGGAGAGGATGGCCAAGGTGACATTATACTCGCTCTGCTTCCTCTCCCATCCCACCCACTCTATGTAGCACCTTAGGAACTGGCAATGACAAATAAAACCGTGGTTGCTCATGACTTTGACCTGACCTGAACAAGGCAATTTTCATCCTGGCATCTAAGTATAGATGAATTAGCCTCACTCAGAACCAGAAGTTCAGCAGTGGCCTTTCCGTTCACTTTACTGGGCTTTGGATCAGACTGTAGCTACCTAATTTTAGATGTTCAGATTTCAAAAGTTTGGCTCTAGGCCTGGTAATTCAGAATTGCTAAGCACTCAGCACTTCACTCAACAGAAACTAGAGATGAACACAGGATGTTCAACATGCTCTGGGGAAAAATCAGATCACTAGTTTGTGTGCCTGGATACCAACCTAGAAACCAAATTTTAGGTACCAAGATTCGAAACTTTGGCCCAATATTAGAACATTTTTCAAAAAGGTTTATCAAAAGGCTTCTGTCAGACAGAATCATTTTCAGCTGAAATAGGCTTCTACATTTTTTGCAAAAAGAATATTTTTTCTCAAGGAAAACTGAAATTTGTGAAAGGCAAACACCTGATTGAAAACCAACTGTGTCCGTTTTATTCTTGAATAATGTCATTGCTGCTGTAAACTGTGTGGCTTGTGCCTTCTTTCTCCTTTATTGCCCAGGTCAGGCAGGTTCTCTGTCCTGTGTGTCATAACCAACCATTCTTGTGACATATCACCTCCAAGTCACAAGGTAGGACCCTGCCATGCAATGAGAGATGCATGGAAAAAAAGTGGTTGACACTGAGGAACGACATGTGCTGCATATCTAAGTGGGTTGATTACAAACAATTTCTTGCTGACATTCTTTTTTTCAATTATTTTTTTCTTGTTCCAAAAATTCATTCCAAATGCCATTTTCTGTGAATAATTTGCATACTGTGTAAGCTCTGTGTTTGCATGTTGTGTGTGTGCTCAAGATGACACAGAAAGAAATGGAAAAAATGGAAAGGCAAACCACAAGATACTCAGCCGTATGAAGACAGCATTCCTGTATATGCACGTGAGTTTTCTCTGGACAAACCAAGGAAATGTTAAGCATATATAACTTCCTTGCTACGTAGCAAGTCCAGCACGCTTCTATTTATACAACTGTGTTTGGAAGTGTCCCAAAGGCAATAGACACCCTTGCAATTCAAGAAGAACTTTACACGACAATTATCTATATTTTAGTGCTGCAGTGAGCTGGGAGGGATCAAGAAGACTGACAGCTGCTGACACCTTGGGATGCCATTGCGGGGGCTCCTAAATCATTCTTCACCTACACAGCTGAGCTGGTTTGCCCCTTGTGCATAGGGTTTACCCACAGATTAGCATCTTGCAGATCAGAGCTGGAAAAGCCTTTGGCATCTTTCCCAGAGCTGTATACAGCTGGTGCTCAAGCCAATCAACTCTGACCTCTTAGCTTAACAGTTCAGCTGTCAGCTTCTAAAGAGAGATGACAGCATTTTCAAGCAGGCTCCATTATGCTTATCAGCTAATGCTAATCTCAGCTTGCTTTAGACTGATCCATGTGACAGTACAAAGAAACGTAAATCAATGCAAAATGAATGGAGATGGTCAGTTTGTGCTGGTGTGTGTACCGTGTACTGTATTGCACTTGCACTTGCCAGTTCTTCACTGCAGTGGGTGGATGAGGGAGGTGAGTAATAATTTAGTTCTTGCAGTGGCTGTTAGTTAAGTGTATGCCTGTTCTTCCTTTTACTCCAGCTTGTAACAGCAGGGCCCAGAAGGGCATTTATGTGGTGCATGGATATGCTGTGATCTAGTGGCATTGTATATATGTCTCTTTGTGTACCCAGAAGATCAGCTGTTTCTTTCTTCCAAATGACTGTTTTCCTTGCATTTCACAGCTCTCCCCTTGGGAGGCCTGCAGTGACCTTTATCTTCAGCCTGATAGCCAGAATGGTAGATGTTATACCCTGTTCACATCTCTGCGCTCCTGTCTCTGCCCATGTCTATGGAGGCCTGGAATCAGTGTGGCTCAGATGACCTGTAAATCAAATTGATGGGGTCAGACTGTTCATGATAACACGGGTATCTAAAGTTTCTTAGGAGGGACTTAGTCTCTTGTAGATATGTGCCTTGGGAGAAAGGCTCCTGGAGAAGATGCTACCCTTGTGCTCATGGAGATCTGCACATTTCTACATGTCCTTGGCATACCTTTGGTTTTGCACATTACTGTAGCAGACTGGCCTAGATGCATCCTCCAAAACGTCTAGTGGGAGTGACCCAATTCCTTAGCCAAATCTATGGAACATGCTGTGCAATAAATAATCTAGAATGGATTTTGCACGTACCTCTCTTCCCTGCTGTATTCAACCATTCTGCTGTTCAGCTTCTTGCTCACAGACATCTGTTGGCCTATCTGAAAGCAGGGACATAATTTTTTTAAACCCTGCAGGGCAGTTTCATTGGTGACTGGCAACTTCAGTAGGATTAACCTGAGCCTTTCAACTGGGTTAGGAAAGATCTGCTTCTGCCTGCTGAAGCCATTTCCCCAACAGACTTCAGTGGAGCTGAGTCTGGTTATATCAGACAAGGATCAACCCCTTTGCGTTTCCCCAGCTCCGATACGCTGTCTGCAAAAGTAATTTCCAGTGTCATCTGGAAGTGATACGCCAGAAATCGTTTTTGATTTTTCACTCAAACCCAGTTTTGAACAGAATAATTTCCTTATAAGAAATATTACATCTTATGTTTATTAAACTATATTAATTGATGCTTTAATGAATGGAAGATTTGGAAACCATAAGCCTCACATTTTAAATCCATGACTGTATTTTAAACTATATCTTTGAATTGCTAGATTCTGAAATTTATTGGGCTATGAACAAAATAAGTAATAAAAATTAACTGAGTTTAATATGTTGGGGTTTTTTTGTTTTTGTTTTTCCAACAGATTTAATTTTACAGTCCTGGTAGAACTTTAAGTTGTTTTTTTAATGATTTGAAACTAAGTGAACTCAGAAGATAATAGTAGTGAAAAGACTAAGCCTTAGGTGTTTGGGTTTTTTTTTCAGCCCAGTATACTTCACTCCTTAACTATGCCTTTGGGTATTTCAGCTGCGTTTTCAATTGTGCATCAGCAAAAAGTTTAAACTGAAAATATTCAATAAGATGCAGTCAGCTCCATGTCATAATGAGGCCAGATAAATTCTCCTGTGAGAATAATAAGTGGGAACTCCTACCTGACATGCTCCAGCTGCAGTCTGAAGCTGTATTCACCTGAGCACTGACAGTTCTGAGAACTTCCTTACAGGGTTGGGAAAAGCTTGTCTGCATAAAGAGCCAGCCCCACAGCTATGGTGCTCATCTTCTAGATGGCAAATCCTATCATACTATGTCCTCCGATAAGGAATAGGATGGAAGTCAATGAAATTCAGATGGGAAACACAACAAACAGCAATTTCAACAAATAAGGCCTATTTAGCCAGAATCAGACCAAGCCCAAAGATAAGCATAATTCCACCCCCACCCTGAAATATTAGCCATTACAAAATGAAGTTGAGTAGACTGGAATATTTGGCCTATAAGAGAGGTGGTGACTGGGTGACAACCAGTAGGACATGGTGATAATGCAGATATCAGGTACCAGTAAGGAGGGGGCAGCATACATTAAAGAGAGCTTTAGAAAAATAAAATGGAAAAATGTCATTAGGAGTAAACTGTCAACTAGAATATCATAGAATCATTGAATAACAGGTTGGAAGGACCCTCAAGGATCATCTGGTCTAGCCTTTCATGCCAAAAGCACAATCTAGACCAGATGGTCCAATGCCTTCTGCAGCTGAATCTTAGAAGAGTCCAGTGTTGAGGAATACACCATTGTGATGGGGACGTTATTCCAGTGGCTGATTGTTCTCATTGTGAAAAATTTTCCTCTTGTGTCCAATCAGAATCTCCCCAGGAGTAATTTGTACCTATCACCTCTCATCTTTTCCATGTGATTCCTTGTAAAAAGGGAGTCTCCATCTTCTTTGTTGCCACCCTTTAAATACTGGAGCACAGTGATAAGGCCTCCCTTAAGCCTACTTTTGTCAACGCTGAATAAACCCTGCTCTCTCAGCCTTTCCTTGTGGCAGGATTCCCAGTGTTTGATCATCTTTGTGGCCCTTCTCTGGACCCTCTCCAGCCTGTCCACGAAGCCAGAATGACATAGGACATGCTACAGGACACCAGCAAGGTTGTAAATGAGAAAGCACTGTGGTAATGGAAAACTCCAGTTACACAAAGTAGGAAAATGTCACACTGGGCTCCAACTCATGCTTAATTTTTTAACAAGGTAAAATTTTGTTTCTTGGGCAGTCAGACATCACAGTAGGAGAAGCCATGCAACCTTGAACAGCACACAGGATCAGCATCAATATGTTACCTTTGAAAAATGTTGGTGTGATAGTGACCACAATGTGTATGAGTGGAACATATTTTTGGGAATTAAAAAGTGGTGCACACAAGTGGTGCTCACTGTGGAAGGGCTTTGGAGGGTTTCCACACTAGAACTTTTATCTGCAGGTAACAACTTGGGGAAATGGTCACTGCTGAAGGGCCAGAAATCAATGGAGAATGAACATCGTTATATCAGCAGAATCAGATGATGTTCACCCAGTTATTTTAAAGGAGCTCAGATATGAAATTTCCTGCCTAGTCACTGTGGAGTGTAACTTCTCGCTCTTTCAGACCAGAGGAACAGAAGGTGGCAGATGCAATATCAGTTTTTAAGAGGGCTGCAGAGAACAGCTGGGAAGTTGTTACAGACCATGATGTTTCATTTCCATATGGGAAAAAAAAAACCAACTTAAACCACAGAAAAGCAAATGGGTAGAATTCATAGGAAATGGAAAAAATCAGCAAGGCTTCTGCAAAGGGAAATCCTGCTTTTGGTATCTATTACAAGTCTCAAAGAGTCAGAGAACATGTCAGTAAAAGCCAGCTGTTCAATACCCTTAAAAAAGCCATAATCTGTCATGGGACTGAAAGGGAAGTTCTCCCCTTAACTGGTTGAAAGGTGGAAAGAAATGGCAGTGAACAGTGAAACTGCATAATAAAAGGAGGTCCATAAGAGACTGCATTGTTTAACCTTACTGGAAAAGTTGGAGGATTGCAAGATATTCTGGTGGTACAAATGACATGGATGAAAGGTTGTAGACACCTCAGTACCAAATGATAAGTAATAAAATGGTAGAGGACATTAAAGGGTGACAAATGTGAAGTAATAAACTATTAGGGCTGATGGTTGGACTTGATGATCTCAAGGGTCTCTTCCAACCAAAATGATTCTATGATTCTATTTTCCTGCACACAAAATATTGGGCTTGAATGTTAGCAAAGGAGATTTCAGAGCAGTTTTCTTAGTCTAATAGTGGGTTTAGTTGAGTACTATGCTACACTGTTGGGAGAGGTGGGGCTAGTAGTTTTTAAGAATGGGTTCAAATATCCATTAGAAATAGTTTATAGCAGAACTGGCCTAGCTTGGAAAGGGGTAGTATCTCTTGGGGTGCTGCCATGGTCACAGTCTCCCCAGTCCAGCTCAATGAAGAGGACATTTTACACTGGAGATGAATGCTAATAGAAAGTTGCTGCAATTTGCTTATGGCAACTAAACCTGAGTATGCAAATAGGCCAAATCTGCCCTTTTGACTGACTGACTGACTCCTTTCCAGGCAACGTGACATGGTGTCATGGAATGGAATCACAGAATATTTCAAGTTGGAAAGGGCCTATAAGAATTGCTGAGTCCAACTCCCTGCTCCTCACAGGATTGCCTAGAGCTAGGCACATGATTAAGAACATCATCCAGATGCTCCTTGAACTCTGACAAGCAGACTGAGTGAAAATGTCCCAATACGGTTCCAAACCCCTGAAGGGTCATAGCCTCAACGGATTGCCAAACTCTGATTGCCACCAGAAACTCAAGTATGATTCAGTTTGATTAACAGAGTTTTCTTGGAGACAGTTAAGAAGGATCCCTACTACTGCTAGTGTTCCAAAAGCCAACCTGCAGCAAGGAGCTGAAACCCAGGGGTAGAAGCATGAATATCAGGGAGCTTGCAGGTAGTTTGTTGTGGTTTAGGCTCTGCTGGCCAGCAAATGAATGACAGGTGCTCTCTTTTAACATCTCTCCCAAAGAGAGGGGAAAGGGAATAAGGGAGAGAGATAAGGAATTGAAAAGAAACTAAACTAATGAAATATTAATAATAAAATTTGAAGATAATAGTATCGATAAGAAAGTAATGAAATACATACAATAGATACAAAACCAGTATTGAGCTCCAAAGGATGGTGATCACATCATCAGCAGGCTTTGGGAAAATCCCAGACTGGACTCAGAGATGGACAGAAACTGGATTCTGGATCTGGATTCAGGAATGCACGGACCAGGATCAAAGGCAGATGGACAGAAAGGGCCGGATGTTGGCCACTGAAGAAAGAAGCTCACCACTTTGATTCCTCAGCTTTTATACTGAGCATGGGGCAGATGGGATGGAATACCCTCTTGGTCAGTTTTGGGCCACCTGTCCTGTCTGCTCCTCCCTGCAAGTGTNGCGCTGTCCAGGGTGCTGCAGCCGCCGCGCGGGGGAGAGCGGGGCTGGCCCAAACCCTCGGCTGGCGGCGGGTGTGTGCGTGTGTGCATTTTGCACAAGATCAGAAGGCTCTTCCTTTTCCGGCGCAAGGTGCTTTGGTTATAAACCCGGGAGATCATCTAGAAAGCTATTAGTGTGTTGTTGTTCTTAAAAATATTTGTGCTCTTGGCTCTGAGGTTGTTTTTTGTGGGTATTTTTTTTTCCTTTCCTTGTGACCTCAAATTCATTGCACGGTCAGATCTCAGCAGTGACAACTAGGTTATGGGGGCCTTGCAAGAAGAAGAGTTTTGAAGGGGGAATGAGACTTTGGTTTGAGCAGGTAAGGATGTAGGTGAAAAAAAATAGATAAGAAGACAAGAGGAAGCTGCCCTCCTTTGCCTGGGGGATCTGACCTTCTGCATTTGAATGTCACTTAGCAGTCAGATTTAAAGTGATGATGTAGTAGCTTTAAACAAGACAAGACAATTTCTTACACGCTTGATTTATATTGAGTAACACAACCTTCAGCCATGTCAGAGAAGTGGCTGTTACAGTAGCTGAGTCAAGATAGTGAGTGATAGTTACCTGCCAACTATAAAACAATGCATTTAATTGTCAAAGAAATTCTACTTGTTTTTTGGAGAAGGCTTTCTCATGGCTGAAGCAAGGTAGGAGTGCTTGAGAATTTGGACCTATCCTATGTACAAGCATAATTAAAACCTAGATTATTTTCCATTGTACCTCATTTCCCCCAAAATGATAAGTAGGCATTATTTGTCCATCTATTTGGTTTTTGTGAAGCTGTAACCCTTCTGATATGGAAAGCATTATTTGCTTCCGTGGCTGGAACATGGCTATTGGGAATCAGTTGCACAACAACAGCTTGCTGAGATACATTGATATTACGTGGGCTTGTTAAGAAAAAATTGCTCTCTCTAAAACACAGTACCTTTTCTCAGTGTGGTGTTTGTTACAGGTAAATTAATATGAAGAAAAGGAGTTTATTACAACTGCTTTGATCCTAAGAACAGTGAGTTGAAGTATCCTGGAATACAAGGATAGCAGAATACAAGACCAATGTAGAAGTCCATTGGTCTCTGCAGGTAATGCATCACTCCACAGTTCCCAGCTGCCTCTGTGTGTGTTTCAGACTCATCTTTTTGTAAACAGGTACATGGTCTTGTAAACATTTTTGCTGAGTGGTTATCTCCCTCTTTGAAGTTTAGGCATTTGATATTTTGTTTATATTGTTAATTACCTTTTAATTATATTTAAATAGAGATTACATTTAATTGTATTTATTACATAATATATATTACCTTTTATTATATTTAATTATATTATGATTTAAATTTTCAGTAGCACCATAAGACCTAACCCAAATGGCACAGGCTGCGCTGCCTCCCGCGATGCTCTGCCCCAAAGGCAATTCTCTCTCTGTGAGGAAGGGAGTCTCTAACTCCCATCATTCAAATGTTGGGCAGCTGTCATTGCTGTGCCTGAAAAATAATGGAATTGAGCTGTGGCATAGAAGTTAATTACCATTATGCATAAGACTCATAGGCAGTGATTACAGAAGTTCATAATAAATTTAAGAGGATCACAAAAGAGATGCTCTTGCTAGACAGCGATGTTTAACTTGCATTTATAGGTGCAAATTAAAAATCTAGAACAAAGCACTACGCCAGCATTTCTCTCTGTGACTTGCAGTTCAGACAATTCCAAAATGACTTGAGCTGCTGCAGGTTCCCAAATGGACTGCACAACCTCTCTGTAGCTCTTGGATCTCTATTGGAATTAGAAATGAGTTTAGTGCTCCAAAAGCACCAGTATTTCTACATGATAAGAAAGTCACTGATGGCTTTTCAAGTACTCTTCCAGGATACAAATGCTTAGTCTAGCTTTTAATAGAAGGGCATTCATACCACCAATCAAGGAAGATTTTTCTGACCCACTCAGTAGGTAGCTGATGCTCACATCTCCTTCAGACTTGCCTTTTTATCCAGCAAATGAAGGAGAGCACCTTGCTGGGATTATAACACCTGCTGGGGCTCAGGTTGCCCTATTCTTTGCTGTTGCTGGATTCATCTCTTCTAGACAGATTTGGAGCTGGTATGAATTCGCACTGTTTCATAGCAGACAGGCATGACTTATGCTAACTGAAGCCTCTCTCAAGCATGGACAAAAAATAAAATAAATTCTCTTATATGTGATGGAAGCAGCTGATTCTCCCTGGAGAGAGTTTGAGGGTGCTTTAGGGGTGGAAGGAACAGCCCCATACACCAAATTAGCTGCTGAGCTTGAGCAGGTCTGTGGTCCCCATGTACCCACATGCTCATGTCTCTTTCCCACAGCCCTCATGAAAGGGGAAAAGCAATCAAAGGCAACAGCCTTGAGATGGCCAAGCTCAGAGCAACCCTCCTGCCCCTGTCACAGTGGCCCCTGCAAGCTGGAATGGTGCAGGATGGAAGGAGGGGGCTCACCAGGCCAGCCAGTGCCTGCTCAGACCTCTGCTCCTATAGTTCTTTTTCTGCTCTTTCTTGGCCACAGAGCTATGGAGAGATGACATGCATGTCCTCTGCCAAATGGTTCTTTGATGAATTTGTGTAACAAAGGCTGAAAGTAAGAGAAGTTGGAGGGGCAGTTGGGGCAGAGACATGTAAACTCAAGGCAAAGTGTGTCAGTTGGCTTAAATTCAAGCAAACAACTCCATGTGAATAGAAAACAGGGACCAAGTGAAGAGGCAGATGATAGCTTAGTCACAACAGCTCAAATGAGTGAGACCATCCAGAGCCAAATCACCATCACAAATATCCCTGGCAGAGAGAAGCAGCAAATTGTATCCTCACGCCTTCTGCATCCTGCCCTTTGGCATCCCCCCAGCAGGCAAGTCAAACGGGGGCAGCTTCACCAGGGTGAGTGGGCAGGTTTCATAGGCTGGATCAGCCCGAGATGTCTGCATCCCAAGGTGCAAAACACATGCTGTTCTCATCAGCTAGGACTGAGTCAACTGAAAAAAATCAAGTTGTTCCCAGGAGTCAGTCTACAAATTGGCAAAACTCGCAACTGCCATTGAGCAGGCAAGGAGGTGTCATGTGCTTGGGTAATGCTTGCTAATTTAATGAGTCTGGCCAGGAGGATGCCTCTGTTTGAAAAGGGCAGGGGGTACAGCTAAGGGACTGAGCTGATTTACTGCTTTTGAGGATTTTGGTACTGGTTCTCTTGGGGGTACACACTGCTGTGGTGAGACAGGCAATGCACGAGTACTTGTTGGATGGATTAGAAGGACTCCACTCAGGATAAAGCGCATCACCTGGGAAGAGACAGAGCACTCGGCTGTCAGATAGACGTCTTTGACACAGGTGACCACAGCCATTTTCTCAAGTTTGGTCTCCCCTTGGTTTCTGAGACTGTGACTTCCCTGCCTTCTGCCTTTCTGATCATTACTGATACAAGCACTGTGGAGGATTCTTTCTGTCCATGGAGGTCTCTGTAGGGTTCTCTCATTGGTCTATTCTTTATTCCCGCTTCAACATTTTCTCTTTGGTTAATCTTGTTTGCAAGCACAATCTTGACAGTTGATGTTGATGAGTCACAGAGTTCTCTGTGTTCCAGACTTTTTTCCTGATGTCCAAATTACAGTCCCAAGTTGTTTATCGTTTCCTAACCCTCCTTCCCAGCTTAAACCTGATGTGGCTACAAAGCTCTTTCCAGCTGTGTACAACACTCCCAATTTTCCTCTAGACCATGACCAGGGACTACACTTTTGTCCCTAACTTCTCTTCAAGGCTTTATACATAGGCTATGTCCATGTCCTGATATTGTCTGACTGCCCTCTTTTGAAAAGCACAGCCTTTCTTATCCATCCCTAGAAGTAAAAATTGCCCCCAAAATCTTGCCAGGCCCTGGATGATGCTGTATTGTCCTGCTCAAACCCATTCAGGATCCTGGCACATAGGCCCTGCCGAGCTCTCTGTGCCAACTGTACCAGCCCCATGTTTATCAACCAGGATCTCTCTGTATCCCCCTTTTAAAATGCCTCTCTCACATCAGACTATGTTTTTCTTTCAGGAATGTTCCCAGCTGTGTTATATCTTCCAGAGATATGTTGGTCCTCATTTTTGTATGTTACAGTGCCATGCTCTGTGTCCATTGGTTAGGTTTTTCATAATCATCTCCACGTGCCTTTCTTGCAACTGGGAAACATTGCCTGCAAACAAAGAAGCTTCCTTATGTTCCTTTTTCTATCTCCTCTTTTGCTGCTCTGCTTCTCTGGGCTGCCAGCTGCAGTGGTAGGTGTTGAGCCCATGCCCCCCTCCCTTGTTTAAGGTTGTCAGGTCTTTGGGGCACTTTTAAGTTACATGCTTTCACAGTCCTTCAGTCCAGTGGAGCTCAGGGTTAGGAACATGGCAACACAAGCAACAAACCCTCTGCCCTTCCCCATGGTTCAGTTTGATCCAAGCTGCTGTATTGGAAGTTTTAGAGCTAATTCTTTTTTTCTAATTATAGTTCTACATAGAGAAGAATGGTTTCCTTTACTAAAGTAAGTAATGACCTGATTTCTATATGCGGTGCTCAGAGGGGAAAGCACAAAGCCAGTCCTGTTCTACATGATCGTGTAGGAAGGCTCCTGTCTAATCTTTGGCAAGTCTTATAGAAAACCTGCACTGCCTCAAACTAAGGAAAACAATGAATAATTCATTTTCTTATCTGTTTCAGGATTGTTTTCTGTAAAACATCTATTTTAATAATTCATGTGATTTTTAGCTGCACCATGCTGCAGATGTAAGTATACAGAGGAGACCCATGCTTTTTTTCTCAGTATAGCCTGGAGGGTTCATTAATGAAAAATTCCAGCTCACGTTGGACCAAATCCCAAGTGAGGAGTGAGAGGTGAAAATCAGGGTGGTTAGGAAGATTCAAGTAGAACAATTCTCCAAAAATGAGAGATTACAAGAGTCATTCACAGAGAAGTCTTCCTACGATGACAAGATGGCCATATGTTGACAATATCAAGAGCCAGCTGGGGGACAGAGGGACATATACACAGAGTTCCCATGTTTCCCAACAGCATATACAGAGTTCCCCTATTTCCCAACAGTACTTGTCAAACACACAAGTTTCACATTTATAGAGTTGCACACAGTTGCCATTTCAGGCTGTGACTGATTCCTACCTCAGTCAGATCCATCCAAATGGCAGAGCTGAGGATCAAGGTTTCTTCTAGAGCTCTAGCAGGAATGACTCCAATCTGCAAAACCCCACCAGTGGACAACCCTGCAGTGCTGATTGCCCCCATGAAAGGGTCAAAATATTCAGGTCACACTATGACAAAAATGGTCAGGTCTACAAATGAAATGCTAAAAGCTACCTGTAGCGCATGAAGGGCAGTATCAGGAAGGAAATGATGATACCAACTGCAAAAGAGGAAACCAGTGTGTATGTTGTGCTACCACTGATCTTTTGGTCAGTAGTGGCAGATCTGGGTCCTTTAACCCAAGCACCATCACTCTGTTCACATGCCTCCTGCTCCACCAACCAGCATGTATTCCAACTGGGAACATACTGAAAATCTTCCACTTGCAGCAAAGTGCTCCAACCAGCACTGCTAACCTATCACCATGCAGCTATGCCCCACAGGGCACACAGCACAGACTCCACAGCAGACACTGGTGCTTTTATTGATTGTTCTATTAATGGGGAGAATGGGTTAATCCCCTTTACCCTCTACACAACAGGAAATTTTCCAATCCAGCTTCAGTGCTGCTCCAGAAAACACCCAGGAGATAGTTCTCCTAGACAAACTGCATAAAGGACTTTGCTTCCAGAAACAGTGCCTAGAAATACCACCAGCACCAGCATTTGAACAAGTATCTTCCAAAAGAAACGTAAGAACCACAGCAAAAAAAAAAAAANATTTTTGCTGAGTGGTTATCTCCCTCTTTGAAGTTTAGGCATTTGATATTTTGTTTATATTGTTAATTACCTTTTAATTATATTTAAATAGAGATTACATTTAATTGTATTTATTAGATAATATATATTACCTTTTATTATATTTAATTATATTATGATTTAAATTTTCAGTAGCACCATAAGACCTAACCCAAATGGCACAGGCTGCGCTGCCTCCCGCGATGCTCTGCCCCAAAGGCAATTCTCTCTCTGTGAGGAAGGGAGTCTCTAACTCCCATCATTCAAATGTTGGGCAGCTGTCATTGCTGTGCCTGAAAAATAATGGAATTGAGCTGTGGCATAGAAGTTAATTACCATTATGCATAAGACTCATAGGCAGTGATTACAGAAGTTCATAATAAATTTAAGAGGATCACAAAAGAGATGCTCTTGCTAGACAGCGATGTTTAACTTGCATTTATAGGTGCAAATTAAAAATCTAGAACAAAGCACTACGCCAGCATTTCTCTCTGTGACTTGCAGTTCAGACAATTCCAAAATGACTTGAGCTGCTGCAGGTTCCCAAATGGACTGCACAACCTCTCTGTAGCTCTTGGATCTCTATTGGAATTAGAAATGAGTTTAGTGCTCCAAAAGCACCAGTATTTCTACATGATAAGAAAGTCACTGATGGCTTTTCAAGTACTCTTCCAGGATACAAATGCTTAGTCTAGCTTTTAATAGAAGGGCATTCATACCACCAATCAAGGAAGATTTTTCTGACCCACTCAGTAGGTAGCTGATGCTCACATCTCCTTCAGACTTGCCTTTTTATCCAGCAAATGAAGGAGAGCACCTTGCTGGGATTATAACACCTGCTGGGGCTCAGGTTGCCCTATTCTTTGCTGTTGCTGGATTCATCTCTTCTGGACAGATTTGGAGCTGGTATGAATTCGCACTGTTTCATAGCAGACAGGCATGACTTATGCTAACTGAAGCCTCTCTCAAGCATGGACAAAAAATAAAATAAATTCTCTTATATGTGATGGAAGCAGCTGATTCTCCCTGGAGAGAGTTTGAGGGTGCTTTAGGGGTGGAAGGAACAGCCCCATACACCAAATTAGCTGCTGAGCTTGAGCAGGTCTGTGCTCCCCATGTACCCACATGCTCATGTCTCTTTCCCACAGCCCTCATGAAAGGGGAAAAGCAATCAAAGGCAACAGCCTTGAGATGGCCAAGCTCAGAGCAACCCTCCTGCCCCTGTCACAGTGGCCCCTGCAAGCTGGAATGGTGCAGGATGGAAGGAGGGGGCTCACCAGGCCATCCAGTGCCTGCTCAGACCTCTGCTCCTATAGTTCTTTTTCTGCTCTTTCTTGGCCACAGAGCTATGGAGAGATGACACGCATGTCCTCTGCCAAATGGTTCTTTGATGAATTTGTGTAACAAAGGCTGAAAGTAAGAGAAGTTGGAGGGGCAGTTGGGGCAGAGACATGTAAACTCAAGGCAAAGTGTGTCAGTTGGCTTAAATTCAAGCAAACAACTCCATGTGAATAGAAAACAGGGACCAAGTGAAGAGGCAGATGATAGCTTAGTCACAACAGCTCAAATGAGTGAGACCATCCAGAGCCAAATCACCATCACAAATATCCCTGGCAGAGAGAAGCAGCAAATTGTATCCTCACGCCTTCTGCATCCTGCCCTTTGGCATCCCCCCAGCAGGCAAGTCAAACGGGGGCAGCTTCACCAGGGTGAGTGGGCAGGTTTCATAGGCTGGATCAGCCCGAGATGTCTGCATCCCAAGGTGCAAAACACATGCTGTTCTCATCAGCTAGGACTGAGTCAACTGAAAAAAATCAAGTTGTTCCCAGGAGTCAGTCTACAAATTGGCAAAACTCGCAACTGCCATTGAGCAGGCAAGGAGGTGTCATGTGCTTGGGTAATGCTTGCTAATTTAATGAGTCTGGCCAGGAGGATGCCTCTGTTTGAAAAGGGCAGGGGGTACAGCTAAGGGACTGAGCTGATTTACTGCTTTTGAGGATTTTGGTACTGGTTCTCTTGGGGGTACACACTGCTGTGGTGAGACAGGCAATGCACGAGTACTTGTTGGATGGATTAGAAGGACTCCACTCAGGATAAAGCGCATCACCTGGGAAGAGACAGAGCACTCGGCTGTCAGATAGACGTCTTTGACACAGGTGACCACAGCCATTTTCTCAAGTTTGGTCTCCCCTTGGTTTCTGAGACTGTGACTGCCCTGCCTTCTGCCTTTCTGATCATTACTGATACAAGCACTGTGGAGGATTCTTTCTGTCCATGGAGGTCTCTGTAGGGTTCTCTCATTGGTCTATTCTTTATTCCCGCTTCAACATTTTCTCTTTGGTTAATCTTGTTTGCAAGCACAATCTTGACAGTTGATGTTGATGAGTCACAGAGTTCTCTGTGTTCCAGACTTTTTTCCTGATGTCCAAATTACAGTCCCAAGTTGTTTATCGTTTCCTAACCCTCCTTCCCAGCTTAAACCTGATGTGGCTACAAAGCTCTTTCCAGCTGTGTACAACACTCCCAATTTTCCTCTAGACCATGACCAGGGACTACACTTTTGTCCCTAACTTCTCTTCAAGGCTTTATACATAGGCTATGTCCATGTCCTGATATTGTCTGACTGCCCTCTTTTGAAAAGCACAGCCTTTCTTATCCATCCCTAGAAGTAAAAATTGCCCCCAAAATCTTGCCAGGCCCTGGATGATGCTGTATTGTCCTGCTCAAACCCATTCAGGATCCTGGCACATAGGCCCTGCCGAGCTCTCTGTGCCAACTGTACCAGCCCCATGTTTATCAACCAGGATCTCTCTGTATCCCCCTTTTAAAATGCCTCTCTCACATCAGACTATGTTTTTCTTTCAGGAATGTTCCTAGCTGTGTTATATCTTCCAGAGATATGTTGGTCCTCATTTTTGTATGTTACAGTGCCATGCTCTGTGTCCATTGGTTAGGTTTTTCATAATCATCTCCACGTGCCTTTCTTGCAACTGGGAAACACTGCCTGCAAACAAAGAAGCTTCCTTATGTTCCTTTTTCTATCTCCTCTTTTGCTGCTCTGCTTCTCTGGGCTGCCAGCTGCAGTGGTAGGTGTTGAGCCCATGCTCCCCTCCCTTGTTTAAGGTTGTCAGGTCTTTGGGGCACTTTTAAGTTACATGCTTTCACAGTCCTTCAGTCCAGTGGAGCTCAGGGTTAGGAACATGGCAACACAAGCAACAAACCCTCTGCCTTTCCCCATGGTTCAGTTTGATCCAAGCTGCTGTATTGGAAGTTTTAGAGCTAATTCTTTTTTTTCTAATTATAGTTCTACATAGAGAAGAATGGTTTCCTTTACTAAAGTAAGTAATGACCTGATTTCTATATGCGGTGCTCAGAGGGGAAAGCACAAAGCCAGTCCTGTTCTACATGATCGTGTAGGAAGGCTCCTGTCTAATCTTTGGCAAGTCTTATAGAAAACCTGCACTGCCTCAAACTAAGGAAAACAATGAATAATTCATTTTCTTATCTGTTTCAGGATTGTTTTCTGTAAAACATCTATTTTAATAATTCATGTGATTTTTAGCTGCACCATGCTGCAGATGTAAGTATACAGAGGAGACCCATGCTTTTTTTCTCAGTATAGCCTGGAGGGTTCATTAATGAAAAATTCCAGCTCACGTTGGACCAAATCCCAAGTGAGGAGTGAGAGGTGAAAATCAGGGTGGTTAGGAAGATTCAAGTAGAACAATTCTCCAAAAATGAGAGATTACAAGAGTCATTCACAGAGAAGTCTTCCTACGATGACAAGATGGCCATATGTTGACAATATCAAGAGCCAGCTGGGGGACAGAGGGACATATACACAGAGTTCCCATGTTTCCCAACAGCATATACAGAGTTCCCCTATTTCCCAACAGTACTTGTCAAACACACAAGTTTCACATTTATAGAGTTGCACACAGTTGCCATTTCAGGCTGTGACTGATTCCTACCTCAGTCAGATCCATCCAAATGGCAGAGCTGAGGATCAAGGTTTCTTCTAGAGCTCTAGCAGGAATGACTCCAATCTGCAAAACCCCACCAGTGGACAACCCTGCAGTGCTGATTGCCCCCATGAAAGGGTCAAAATATTCAGGTCACACTATGACAAAAATGGTCAGGTCTACAAATGAAATGCTAAAAGCTACCTGTAGCGCATGAAGGGCAGTATCAGGAAGGAAATGATGATACCAACTGCAAAAGAGGAAACCAGTGTGTATGTTGTGCTACCACTGATCTTTTGGTCAGTAGTGGCAGATCTGGGTCCTTTAACCCAAGCACCATCACTCTGTTCACATGCCTCCTGCTCCACCAACCAGCATGTATTCCAACTGGGAACATACTGAAAATCTTCCACTTGCAGCAAAGTGCTCCAACCAGCACTGCTAAGCTATCACCATGCAGCTATGCCCCACAGGGCACACAGCACATACTCTACAGCAGACACTGGTGCTTTTATTGATTGTTCTATTAATGGGGAGAATGGGTTAATCCCCTTTACCCTCTACACAACAGGAAATTTTCCAATCCAGCTTCAGTGCTGCTCCAGAAAACACCCAGGAGATAGTTCTCCTAGACAAACTGCATAAAGGACTTTGCTTCCAGAAACAGTGCCTAGAAATACCACCAGCACCAGCATTTGAACAAGTATCTTCCAAAAGAAACGTAAGAACCACAGCAAAAAAAAAAAAAAAAAATCTCCCTCCCCCAAAGGAAGAAAAAAGCTACAATCTAAAAAGTGAGGGGAAGCTGGGGCAGCACTTGGTCTCCTCCTGGCTGGAATCCAAACCCCAGGGGCAGATCCTGTTGGGGCTCACAGCCCCAGCTCCACGGGTGCTGATGGAACACCGAGGTTACTGAAAACAAATTGGTGCCCACCTATGCTCATGAAGGAGCCCTGGCAACAACTTAAAGTCACATAGGCCGGGACAAGGGTGCCCTATGGTCTGGGCAGTGACTGCATCCAGGCCACCCCTGATATTTCACTGAGAGAATTAAAGAACCACAACACCAGGTACCCCTTTTTTTGCTGGCTTTAAACAGATTGAGGTATTTGTGTATTTTAAATCACATGCAACCTGCCAATATAGTGTTTTAATCAATTATTATGTTTTCAGCTGCCTGCCCAAAGTGAGGCCAGTTCTACAGCATCAGGACACTATCTTGTAGTTTATAAAGTAAATTAGCAGCTGCGTCTTTATAAAACACCTTGGTTACCTGGCCCTCCCAATGTGAGTTAGGTGCCTGAGAAAATAAAACCTGCTAAAAGAGAAAGGTGCCAAAGAGCTTTAGAGGCTGGGCAGGCAGCTCTTGCTGCCCAAGCCCCGCAGGACTGGGGATGGTGTTTTCCCAGCAGCAGACGCCTGGCCGGCTTCACGTGAGCCTCCGGGAGAGGAGATGTCAGGTGAAATGCAGCAACCAGGAGGCTGTGGGAATTTTTCCAAGAGATCCAACCTAAATCTTCTCTACTCTTAATTAAAACAAAACTTGCAGCAGATATAAGCATTGATTCTGCTTTCTCAAAACAAATTTTTACACACTTTTTGTTGCTGTATTCATTTTTTCCTCCTTAGAAAAAGCAGTTTCCAGCTCCTCGCAGTTTAGTTTGGACATAAATCAGTGATAGTGGAAATTCTGAATTTTTAAAAAAAGTTTAGGTTTGCATCATGGTAAGAGGCCATTCTTGCGGGAGAAGGAAGGCAGACATCCTCCCCCAGCAATGCCCAGAGAGTATGGGAGTCACCAGGGACGTTTTCTACCCCAGGTTCAACAAGGCTTTTGAGAGTAAAGATGTCCCAGGCCAAAGCTGGAGCGCAACTGGGCAGCATGGTATGATCCATAGGCACCAGCATGCAGCAGCTCCACAGAAGGAGGAATTTCACACTTAGCTTCATTAAATCCATCTCCCTGCAAGCCAGGAAAACAATGACCCAAAGCCGCTAGGTTACGGTGATGCAAGCTGAGAACGAGCCAGATGACATTTTCCAATTTTATTTGAAGTTGACACCTTGAGACAAGGCATAACAACTAAGACGATCACATCAGCAGGAAGGTAGCAGGGACCTTTGTGTCCCCCTTCTCCCCAGACTCCATGAAAAATAAACCAGTGCAGCCTATGAAATTGTAAAAAGGTATTTAAGTCAGGGTGGGGCAGGGAAAGAAAGCAAGGGAGAGGTTTTAAACAACTAAATATGTTGCTAGAGACTTATTTTAGATGCTTCAAGAGCAATGCCAAGAAGTCCTCAATTATAAATAACCACTTTCCAATCAAAGATAGTAAGTTAATCATGCACAGATTTTATTTCTTGCATTTTCATGCAAAATATGCAAAAGTTAATATTTCCAAATTCATTAGAGAAGACTAATCATCACAACACCCATAGAGTTTTGCTGATTAACTCAGCGATGAGTGCAAATTTCCAGCCCTGCAGAGAAGTCCCAATCCCAATCTCACACTTGATCGAAGAAAGGAGATCCAAAAAGAAGTTTCTCCAAAGGCAACCACTCCCATTGCTTTTTTTTTTCCTTATTAAATGATGGCCCAAGCAGTAACCAGAAACAGTATAAAGAACATGATCTGAGAAAGTACAGATCATGCTTCAGATCAGGGAAATACCACAACAAAGCCAGTGCATCCCCATTTACTTGTCCCATTAAAGAAAAATAGCTTTCATCTGTGTTACTGCATATCTCAAAAATAAAACCCAAGGTGCTTCAGTTTAGAATGACATATAATTTATTCATATAATTCACAAGTAGTTGGACACTACTCAATCTCCATATGCAAGTGATTTACACAAACATATAATACTAAAATTGATTGCTTAGAAGGTAAAAAATACCATGGGTATGAAATGCCATGGTAGATGCTGTTCAATATACTACACAATCTTAGCGTCAGACACTTTTACTCATTCAGTTTTCTTTTTAGAAAAAAAGGCAGTTTGCCATTTTTAATTTTTTTTTTTCCACAAGTGGTCTGGGAAACTCAAGTTTTGCTCTAAACCTTCTAATCAATTATTTCTCCCAGGTCTTCGGAACTGAATTGACAACCAAAGCAACATTTTCAGTAGTTGGAATAAAAAAAGGAATAGATTTTTACTCCCTGAATTCACGAAGCACGATGTGACCAAACGATGTTGTCTTCCAACATGCGACACAAGATACTAACCGCTGTGGTTTTGGAAGAAAGTGCAGGAATTTTTACCATTCTTTAGCATTAACAGTGTTGGTGACAACAGCCTCATGATACAGTTTTTGGCCCCGACAGCACCCAGTAGTTGTGAGTGTGTTTGCACCAGCATCACCCAGACCATTTGGTATTCATGCAGCTGTGGAGTCTGATTGTAATTCTGTATAAACTCTCCTCACTGAAACTTGTATCTCATAAGCCTCATTAATTCTGCATTAAGCATATATGGCTGCATGGAGAAAATTGGACTTTAATGTGTTTGCCTGCATCAGATTAAATTACACACATTATCTTCTAGACGAGGTCCAAACATATATTTCGCTTGAAATGCCAGTAGTTATCTTAAAACATACCAAGAAGTTAAAAAGCTTTCACAATACAAGATCCAGCTATTTATTCCACATATACAAAAACACAGCTAGAGAAATACAATTCAACTGTCAATGCTGAATTCATGAGGAAAGTCTAAAAAAATAGAAAAACTCTGATACTCAGACATCAGTTGAGAATGTAACACTGCATAATGCCGCAATATGAGCACCCATTTAACATGAGAAATCCCCAACAAGAGAAGCGTAAGGGGATCTAGTACATGTAACCAAAAAAACAAGAAGAAGAAAAAAATAGAGATAGGTGAATACTGCATCAGAAACATGCATACAATCGCCATGGTCATTCAGTATGCGGTGATGGTCTAAACAGTGATCTAACACAAGAGTGAGATAGTGTTTCCAAAGGAAGTGAGTGAGTAACTACATATTGATTAAACTTTCTGACGCAGCAAAATGAGGGCACAGAGCCATCTCCGGGTTCTGGAGCTGTTTCAAGATTCGCTTGTGAAATTTCTCTCTGACACGGTTGAACTCCATTATGTCCAGCGGGTCTTCTTCAATCCAGAATTTGTGGAATTCATGCATTAGGTAGCCTATAAGATCACAAAAACAAGGAGAAGAAATAAAGGTAAATAAGGTATGGAAAGGTCACATACAAAATTAGGAAAAAACCTACCACAATTATGATGTGCACCGAGAATCCTGGTCACTGGTGTCTGACACCTCAGAACACTGTGTAAAACCAAACCCATTTCGGGCAAACACAAAGTTTGCTGAATACTATTGATTGGCAGAACTTCCCCCAGGAAATTACTAAGTGACTTGGCATATGGCCATGTGAACTAAAACATTAAACTGATGAGTATAAAAGCAGGGGAAGACGCTGCTGATGCTCCACCAGCCTTCTGTTTCTATTCAAGTTCTACCTCATGGGTAGTTCCTCATGGGAACATTGCTTGCTCTCCGTTAAAAAAAGAACACACTGGTAGGCAACTTAACAGTTACCATCATGTCTTTCTGTATTAACACTTCCTCCTCCTGCACAATTTTACCTTGTGTGATGTTGCTGGAAATATTTAACATTTGTGCTTGTGATCCTAAAAAGATAAATGATAAGGTGATACACAGAACCACTTGCTTTGGTAAGTTATCCCTGTTTTAGGAATAAACTTGATCCCAAAGTGGTTTAATATACAGGCTCTGATTAAGGCCTTTACCATCTCAGTTCTGTGCCATCCCTGGACTCAAAGAGGAACCACTGACAGGAAAAAAAACCATTACATCCCGCACTAGGACTTCAATAAACTGGACCCAGGCCCTTGACCCTAACTTCCATAGCAGATGAACCACTGAGGAAATAGTCTTTCATCCCAACACAGTGAGATGTGCAAGTAAGTTTTCTGTATTCCAGAAAGCTGGGGCACGTGGAAAACAGTACATCCAGACTCTGTTATTAGCAGTTTCTTGCTTGCACATTGAAAACTATTAGAAGTGTCGTTCCCACTGTGCAAGGATGCACAGTAGGTCTGTGCTGTGGAAAGGATGCTCTAATACAGGGGAAAAAGCTGGGAAAGCATTATTTTGAGGGGGGACAGCTCTACTGAAGGGTGGAGTGTAATGCTTGAATGTAGATCCAAATTTTTTAAGACAGTTGGATTTATGGGGAAGAAACCTCTAGCAGCTCTTTACAGTACCTTTAGTTTATTATTATTATTTAAAACCAGTCTAAGAAGACAGGAAGGCCACTTGGTCAGGCCCTTGGAGGTTTTTTTTTGTTTGGGTTGGTTTGTTTTACCCCTTGGTTTGGTAGAGGCATCCATCACAAATAAGCACTGAATCTAAGTATCCTAAAGAGAGGAGAGCAAGACCAGCACAGTACCTTCTGTGCTGGGTCAGAAGGATATGTTTAATTTTTATTTTTTTTTTAATTATAGGAAGAACAAAGGAATTTAGAAGGAATACAAGTTATGTATTCTTTCCTTGCCCCCCACCCCAACTTACAGAAGGTCTGCTGGAAGTGAGTTAGTGTTGGTGCTTCTGGAGCAACATTGTAGAAATGGGTCTTCAGAGCTCCACTCACCAGCAAGTTGTATGCGAGGTCTGTTATGTTAATGCCCACGATAGCAAAAGAGTAACTGTAAGAAAAAGCAGCAGCTACATTTGTGGAGTTTGTCTTCTTTCATCACACTATATGAAACACTGATGACACCACCACTGCAGATTGTGTGCTACTGAGGTGTGTTAATTCTCTCCCTTGTGAGCTTCCAAGGTGTTGGGGGGGGGGAAACAAGAAACACATTTATCTCCTGCCTGCTTGGAGCACCCTAATGGCAGCGTTTCTCTTGTGAAACATATGGTCACAGTGAAAACAGGAGTTTCATCACTGTGCCAGCATTTTCAGTGGAGCAGCACTGATTCATTCCTACAGCATAAGAACAAGCTCAGGCATCTCTGTGCTCCTGCCCTTGCCTCTGACACGGGGCAAGCACTCCACACCGTGGCTGTGTCTGCAGGGTGACCCATCATCTGGCACGTTAATCCATCTGCCCTACTGGAATTCATTAACCCACGGTTAGGAACATCAGGTTTCAACAGTCAGTCCTGTAAAGTCCTATAAAGACATTAATCAAGTTAAAAGCAAATCCAGCTGAGTCACCTCCAATGCCTTCCTAACAGAGGACTAGACACATAGGCCAGAAGACAGACAAAACCCTAAATCTGAGCATGCTGGAAAAAGTAATAAGAAAAATCAGACTCATGAAGCAAACCCTGTCATATTAACAGAGAGCAACAAGGAACAATGTTTAGGCACAACAGAAGTCCAAAATTGGAAGTTATTTCTTAATTTGTGAGCCTGTTGCATAGAAGTTGACATTTCTGGGTGTGACTATTTCCCAGGAAAAACATATGATGTCCCACACTGACATTTAATGATAAAGGCGAACTTGTTTAGTTGCACACTGATTTTTTTTTCCTCCTCCAAACCCAGCTGTCTTTTGTAGATTATCCTAGGCATATTTTCAATGATCTTTATGAACTGAACCAAAATCCATACTGTTTTGTTTTGTTTTTTAAACTTTTGACATATTCCAGGAGGAAATAAAAAAGGAATCCAAACGTTAACTGCAGCATGAGGCCTAATGGCAATTTGCACAGAAAAATGGAACATAGGTATGAAAATGTTGTATTCTAAGTTTTCAGATACACTCCTAAGAAGCATCCAGTTCCATACTCATTGAATAAGGCAGCTAAACCAAACCCACGGTTTAGGAAATAAAAAATCCTCACTACTATCTCTTTCCTATTATGCTTTCCTGAAAGCAGATTAGAGCCTGTGTCTGACAATAAGAAGTGAAACTTGATCACATTATGCGTTAAGAATTAAATAGATATTAATCACTGCACTATTCATAGTACAGAGGAAAAGCTTCTTGCTACGGCATTCTTCAGTTATTTTTTTCCTAATTCTTACTTCAAACTGTTTTTCCTGTAATCTTTGATCAAAATCAAGGCGTGATTAAGACAATATACCTTAGTATATACACTTTCCTTTAGAAAGTGACGAGGAGACACCTTTTCCCCCTTTGAATATACAGCATCATTGTTAACTGTTGTGTTTCAGGCAGCTTTAGAAAGATTTTTAACTTACCCAATTGCCTTATCAAACTTTTTCTTCTCCCATTCAGCTTTGCTGAACTGGCTGGAGGGGGGTAAAAAAAAACCAAAACTGATTAAAAAAACTCCAGATATTGCCATGCACTGGTAATTGACAAATATTTTCTTTCAGTTTCTTTGATATTAATAACAATGACTTAACAGGGTATTTTACCTCCGTTGAGATGGCTAATCACATTTAACTCTGCTTTTGACCAAATGGATTGATACAAGTGCACTTGAAATGGGTAACTGGCTTTATAGTGTCCCTGGTAAACATCTCTCACCATTACAAAGTACCACCTACATCAGTGCTCTCAGTAAAAGCCAGTCATTTTCTATGCTGACCACAAACGTGATGACCACAAACGTCAATTAAGTCTGGAACTACACAAAAAGTTGAAAGTATTATATTACTTTTAATTAATCAAAGATTATTTTAGCCTTCTGTGTTCTTGAGGATATACATGAGGCTCATCACTGGAGGCACAGTTCACCTGAGCAGACAAACATGGAACATATTCTTCTACTAGAAAGGTTTTATATCCAGCCAAACTGGAAACCACACAACAGCCAAATACATGGAACACTATTTCCTATTATTTGGCACAATGATATAGAGGTTTTCAAGGACACAGAAGGTCCCTCCCTTAAACCAGAGTTACTTAGGGAATTATTTACTTTTAGATAAAATTTCTGTTCAATATTTTCGTTTAATAGAGCTGCCTGATGAAACCAGTCAGCCAACATCCCGCTAACCAGGCTTTAACTGTACCTACTTGTATGGAGCAAGTTTAGCAGAAATCACTGCCCACATTTATTATTGGCTAAAAGCAGGCAAGGAAACAACCCTAACCAGTGACAACTTAGATGTGCTTGTGGGAGTTTTGCATTAGTAAACCAAATCAAAGTTTGCAGGGTTTAAATCCCAAATTATAGACAACTATGTGTGAAAGTGTCTGTCTTGGACTGCACTTGAACTACAATAAGTATTGCACTACAGAGAATCCCCTGAACTTCACATAAATATGGTATTTTAAAACTGCTGCTGTTGTGTATTAAAGGTGCTAATTGTTTCATACCCGTCCTGACCTAAGTGTTACCAGGTTGCATGTGTGAGGACAAAACTTCTCCTCTCAAATGGCCTGGTGTACAGGAATACACTAATTCTCTAAAATCTTTTCCAGCTTTGTAGGCTGTGGCATAACAGCAATTAAAAACACCCATGCAAACATCGAATAATAAAAGGTGGCACATGTAGGATGTGGACAAGCAATACACTTCAACAGAAATAGAAACTACATGGTTCACAATCACATTGGAATCCAGCATGGCTGCTAAGCAACCACACCAGGAAGAGCACCACAGGCACCGCCTGTGGCAGCAGCATCTATCTTCTACCAAACGCTCTTTTAAGGGATACTAATTGCACATGCTCACACAGCACCCCAGCGTGGCCCTTGGTAATCAAACATGTAAATGAAGAACACTATGAGGATTCCCTGCTTCACAGTCCCAGCACTGAATATTCTCACCTGGGTACTACAGCTTGGTTCCCCATGTAAGAGTTCAGTTAAAAACCCTGGCCATTTTCTATAATCCTGCTTAAGCATCATGACAATCTCAATTCATCAGCAAACATAATAAAAATTATCCATGGGCAACACAATATACAAAGGCAAGAATAGAATTGTGAGAGGTGCTTGTAGGAAGAGAGCAAATGCCAAGCATAAAAGGAATCCCAAATACACTAAATTGGAGAGCTGACTCTCAGGCTCAACATATGTTGGTTTACACCCATCCCAACCCTCAACCTCCCAAGTCCTTTTTGTTACAGAATTATCATTGGTCACCCAGTCACAAAATTCTGAGATCAAAAGCTTTACAGGATTCAGACGTGGACCTGCTAACACTACTAGCAAAAATAAAGAAGTTCTATAAAATTACTATGTGACTGGCGACAAGGCATTTCCAGCCCTCTTCAATAAATATGGAACAAATCTCCTACTCACAAACAGTTCACAACAGAGAATTTTTGCCACTTGAAAAAATGTGGTCTCTCAACCTGCCAAATCAGTACATTGGACTAGCCAGATCAGACCTATTATTAAGTCAAGGCAGCCAGAGTACGCGGCTATAAATCAAGGGGCTCTTATGGTAACAAACCTTTGGCCTAGGCTACTTCTGATTACCAAGTCAGTCACAGTTGTTGTGACCACAGTGGCACTGCTTAGATTTTTTTTTTTCCTACAGGTAAGTCACCCGAAATTTGCTGGTTAAGCCTGTCACTAAAGAGATCTAAAAATATAGTGCTTTAGCTACACCTGCTAATTTCATTCTTTACATGTAAGCATGCTCAGATGTACCCAGTGCTGCACCATCAGCTACGTTTGAGTTAACTTTAGAGAAAGGAATTGCAACAAAGACTTTCAGTTTATAACATGCCAAACTGCAGTATGGTTTGATCTTTATTTACATGTAGGGTCTCATAAAACTAAGAGAAAAGAAAAAGAAAAAAAAAATACCTTAGTTCCTTCTTAGTGACTTCCCTTCATTATGAAAAGACAAAAAGAAAGGTAAATAAAAACACAAAATCACTTGAAATTAGAAGTTAAGTGAAAACATTTAACACTAAGTTTAACTATTTCTAAGATTTAATATACAAGTTTGTCTCTTGGATTTGATCAGTTTTCAGGGTCAGCACTTGAAAACAGATAACGTGTGACAATGCCCAAGCACATCCCCCCCAAAAATACCAAAACGAAAAACCAGTCCCCTCCCCAAAACATCAGCTAGCACAGTGCTCAAGTTACTGTTACTATCTCAAGTATTACCTGTATTTAGGGTGAAGAGAATCAGAGAGAACCTGTTGAGCTATCTCAGTGTCCCATTCAGCAAAATACCTGCACATATATATATATTTAAGTTGGATTTTTAAAGAAAAACAACAGCAACAAAAAGCATCCTAAATCATACTAAGCTGTCAATAGGCACCCTTTTAAAGGTCACTACATGAATTATGCAGTATGAGTAGTATTTAATGTGTTAAATTCATTAAGTTACCACTCAGACCCCCAAAGTGAAAGTGAAAAGCAGCCTCAGGCGTCTTGATCTTGCAGATTCATTAAGCAAGATAAGAGCCATCCCAGGAGATTAAGAAATGAGATACATGGTAGGGATTCATCTCCAATGGAAGTTCAAAGCCAGAGTCAAGACTCCAGATTCTCAGCTGAGGTTTTCTAGAGAATGACATGTCATTTATGTCCTTCAATCTGTAAAAGCGGAACAATATTTCAGGGAGGTTTTTTCCCCTCATAAGGGGAGATTATTTTACCAAATGTTTTTAAGTTATGTGACTACCTGCAGGGGATATAAGGGCTGCAGGAAATAACAGGCATTGAGCAGTTCCCAAATAACCAACCACAGACACGGTACCAACACCTGGTGTGTGTGAGGCAGCAAGGAATAGTGATGTAAACTCACTGCTTAAATTTTGGGTACTGACAGAAATTGAAGCAGTCCAACTACAGAAGTCTACCATTAGCAGCTGTATTTCAAGTGTTTTCCCTAAGAATTCAGCACAAAATTCACAAACACTGGGTAAGCTGAGCAGTAATGTTACCCTTCTACACACCCACTCCCAGAGCATTTTGTCTAAGGAGATCTAGATATTGATGAAAACATAATTTAAAGTTTCTTTCTTGTGGGAAGAAAGCATTAACTTACTGTCTCACAGAGAAACTGAAAAAAGCTTTTACTGAGCTGTATTACCAAGTTGCATTAGGAATACCCAATGAAAGGAGAGCCCTTCCAGAAGAGGAAATCCCCCCCAAACTGGGCTAGAAAATAAATTCTTTCAATTTTTGAAGTCTATAACAGTTTTGTAAGTTATTCACAGACGTGCTAAAAATCTTTAAGTAATGCTGCTTTGCATGACTTCAGACACACATAAATCCATCTACAGAGGAACATACTTACACCAAGTTACATAAGCCCAGGAGACCCATCCCTCTAAAGTCTGTTTTGGGATCATCACCTTGGAAACCAATTTCACACCACTGCTTCGAAATCCGAGCCTTCAGTGGTGAATTGGGCTTCAAGCATTTCCACAACTAGGAAGATCACAGGTAAAATATAATTAAGCTTCCACACATTAGTACAGCTTTTTCTTCTTTTTAAACCAAGTTAATTTCTTGTGTAACATCATGGCATTGCTATCCCAGCTACCCAAACATCAGAGCAAATGAATTTCCCAAAGGCAAGGAGGGGGAAATCCCAAGCCACTCTTAAATATTGCAGATGTTTCAATCCTATAAGGCCCTTCTGACCTTATCTGCAGCTGCTATAAAGCCTCACACAAGGACTTGTTTTGTTCACGCTGTGCATCAAACTAACGTCTGCCTCCATAAGCACAGAGACAGGAACGGGCTGGAATTTGGTTGTAAATCACTGACAGAGCAGCAGGCAATCAGCCCTCAGGTCCCTGAGGCTCTGCAGCAATCTTTTCTCCGGCATCTTTTGCAAGTCTCTGGAAGGGTTATAAATCAAGACTGCTGACTTGGCTATCACAGTGCTGAAAAGCAAATTGAAGAACATAAAAAAAATAAATAAAAATCCACACAAGAATAGTGTGTGCCACCTTCATATTTAACTAAGGAGTGAATCACTCATTGATCTCACATAAAAAAAAGATAAAGTGATTTAACAAGCCAGATCCTCAGCTGGAAAAATAAATCCACTTAGCTGCACAGGTCCAGCAACTCCAGTGCCTAAATATCATGTTGCTAGGCACCAAAAAGCAGCCTAAACTAACATATCTGACAAACACATACCTTTCCCCACACCTCACATGCCATATTATAAACTTGCCTTTCCAAAGTGTATTAAGCAGCCAGGTGTTCTCCATAAACCATGATTTTGAGTAGGGACTCAAGAAACACACTTAGACAGAGCCTACCCAAGGGAAAGAGCTGTATGCCCATTTCCCAAATAAACAACCCAGAAATCTTACTAATTTTTGCAATTCTATCTGCATTTAAAATAAAGTGCCTTAGGAAGGTTAAAACTTTAATGATTTTACTTTTTAATGACTGCATAAAGCATCATTCTTTAAATCATATTTGCTATTTTTCTTGATCACCCATCGGCAGTAAATACAGTATTATTCACTAGTTCAATCACATTAAGTTAATCTTCCTCTCATCCACAAAGTACCCTCCTGATAAACATGAATAAATAATAGACATTAGGAACTTGAATTACCCATCGCAGAGATCGCTTAGCAGAATACCTAGATGCACCGAAAACCAACCAGACTATTCTTCCCCAGCGTGGGCTGGAAACCAAATTAAACCCTTGGACATATTTCCATGTGACATGAGAATTCGCAAAAGCGAAGTGCCTGCTGTAAACAAGTGCTAATACACAGGTTACACTGGAGGCAGATGGTGAAACAGATACTTATTTCAACATCACAAATTTTACAGTATAAGCTGTGCTATTTAATCCCCTCTTTGACAAACACTCAGTTTCCATTTTGCTTTTATTCTCATGCAGTTATGTTTTTAAAGCACTTAATGTAGCTACACATCATTACTGACATGCTTCTCAGAAGCATCCAAGAACCAGGACCTCACCCTCACAGTCTGGATGGTTGGGAAGGAGACCACAGCCAGCTCTTTGGTGCTTCTCACCTGTGATGTCAACCTCAGAGCCAACTCCTTGCTCTCTGGACAGTATAGACGCCCATTGTCTTTAGGAATTTCCTGGAGCCAAGGGCAGTTGTTAAACCTGCAGTCAGGTATTTGGTATTTTCAGGGACCAAAATTGTTGGCTGACACCCGGACTCTCGCCTCCAAGACATAGGCTTCCTCACTGGGTAAAATCTATGTGTACTTTTAGTTAAAGCCCATTCTACTCCCAGAAGAGTAGACTTCCCCAAGTGCTTTTGGCTGCACAGGGGCAGGACTTGAAGAGGAAGAGTCCATTTTACTTGGTTGCTAAAGCAGTGCTTCAGGGGCAACTCTAGATTTTGACTCCTCCTCAGCAAGTCTCTCACCTCCCAGTGAGGACCCAACCTTAAAGACAGCTTTCCAGACACCTGCAGGAAATATTTGACCATTTAACACATTTTTTTTAGAAATAGTTGCTTATTTAAGATGCATATTGGGATTTCTGGAAGCACCTGGAAGCCCAAGTAGCTAAGGCAAAATTTCTAGAAACTCCCACTGTAACTTGTGTAAAGCACTGGACTGCAAGCTAGAGTATGATGTAAAAGTTCCAGCCAAAGTCACGTGGGGAAAGAAGCACAGGTAGTGTTTATTATTTTATTTTTTTTTTTCAAAATAATTAAAAAACCCTCCAAATAGATGGTATGTTTTTATAAGATGTCTGAAAAGTCTGTAAGAAGGCATTTTGCCTGTAGATAAGCTTGTTATCACTATTACTATTTCTCTGAAGCATCTTGCACTAACTATAGTCAAAAACAGGATCAGAAGAAATGCTGGGACTTGCTTTTAGACTGTTTTTCATCCCCCTTTACTCTCTCCCCAATTCCTTTCTAATATAAGAGGTCTTTAGATGTCTTGTTTATGGCTTTGAGATCATCTTCCCTCAAAAGTACTTTTATTACCTGTGCCAGTGCATGGTCTTGCTGAAAGCATGAAGTTAAAAGTAAGATTTTCAAAGTTTTGCATGTATTATCTAAAGATTGCTTTCACTTAGTATTCATATGAAAACATATCTAGTAAACATAAACATGCAAGTCATCCATCCTCTCCTGCCCTTCCATCCCTCACAATGAAAGCTAGAGGTTTGCCATTGGGATACATAGACAAGTTCTTCAAAAATACAAGAAACTGAAGAAAAAAAAAAAAAAAANGCTGAAATAGGATGTAGGTTATTTTTCCAGAGCTCATAGCACAGAGCTGTTATCTGCAGTAAGAGCTGGGTATCCACTGCCTAGATACAGTCCAGGCAAGAGATGCGCATTCATTGACCAGGGAGCGAGCTGCTTGCTTGGCAGGTCTCACATCAGGACCAAGTTAAAATGTGTTTTAGCCTTATCTTAAAACATAAATACGATGGAGGAAGCCGGCAATATACCTCTTACTGTTTTACAAACCAGGTTGCTTGGAGCTGATGTGAATAAAAGGTGCCCCTCTAAGTATCTCTGAAGCACCTACCTTCAGGAGCATTTCCTCATGTTGCGGATTCTCTGAATCGTATGGCTCTCTGCGCAGCTTTTCAACCTCTGCAATCAGATTTCTGTACCCCACAATCTGCAGCAGGCATGCCTGGAGAGATACTCCCAACCTCAGGGGGGAAGGAAGGAGCAACATAATCCAGGTCAATCATACGCAGCCATGAAGCAACACTCCATACCCATAGTACAGACCCGTTTAATTCACAAGAGCAATGCTAATCAACAAACTGATAGTCTAACACTTTAATTGCAATGGGAGAATTTCCCAGAGATCAGTATTACATTAAACAAGGCCTTGTGAGATGCACACTCTTATTTAGTGCCTTCCTTAGATGATAACATTTGGGATTTTTTAAAACTCTGAGTAGTGAATTTTCACATTGAAATTTCATTATAACTAGACAGCTGCATTGAACACAAGTGGCACACCACCGCCTCCTTCCCCTTCTTCAAACGGCATCTTTTCAAACAATGCCCTGAGACCAGAGATGTGAACTTAAAAAGGGATGAGGGGGAAAGAAAACTCAGCAGAAAGCTAAAAATATGCATTTTGCTTTCATGCCACAAAAGCCAGCATAAAGCCAAAACCTGAATAATATAGTTCAAAGATCTGCCTCAAGGCAGCTTTTTTATGGTCTCATGTTAAGAATCACGACAATGGTTCTCTTTTCATTATAGTGCAGATTTAACGTTTTACAGAGGTTAAGATTTTATAATATTAAATACAAGTTATGCAGCACACAACTGCCACACTTATAAGAATATTTAAATATATATGGGAATAGACCCTTTAATTTTTAATAAAGTCTGAAATTATCTGAATGCCTAGTATGAATTTGGAGGGTACAGCTAAATCTGTACCCTCAATTCCTCTGAGAAACACAGGCTGCATTGATATGAAGCTGCACAAGTTCCTTATTTGTCTTGTTTGATATACAGAAACATTTTGTTTTTTCCATAATGCTGTTAAATTTTCTGAGCAGAAGGATTTTCACTACTTATCTTCTGAGATTAATCTACAGAATCAGAGATGTCACCACTAGGCCATTTCTCTTGCTACAATTTCCTATTATTTGTGGCTAAAGCTCTTCCAGAGTAACCTAAGCAGTAGTTTTCCTCCTTTGCTGTTTTGCTTTTCAGTTGGTTTATTTTCCTATGTTTGTTTGGGTTTTTTTGTTGTTGTTTTGCTTGTTTGTTTCCCCCCCTCACATGCTTCACTTGCTATACCCTACAGTTTTACAGAAAGGCTGCATTTCAAAGAAAACTGAAAAGCCTGACAGAACTGCATGTGAATTGCTGTAGTGCATCACTAAAGCACAACCATAATGTTTTTAACTACTCTATAACCTCAAAGTAGTTTAGAGCAGAACAACCACAGGCAGTGGCAAAGCAGAACAATTTTATATTAAAAATAAATACATCTTTAAGTTCCGATTCGCATCACATACACAAAGCTAGTCATGGTTGAGCTTTATCTAAAGCCAGTCAAATGCTCTGTGCAATGTTCTTTGTGGTGGGAGGGTACAATTAGTTTCCCCACTCTCTTTCTTATAAAGCTTTTGCTCTCCTCCTTGCCAAAAAGGGGATGAGGGTGAGCTGCTAATGCCCACACCTCCTCCCTGACACCCTCGTGCACAGGAGCAACCTACTTGGGCTGGTACAGCCACCATACTCAGCTCCAGGTGCTCCATGAGAGAGCTGACTCCAAACATGGGAGCTTTGATAGTTAGTGTAGACCACACGTCACCTGGTTATTCAACCTACTTGCTCCCACCACTAAATATACATGATTATCTCAGGGGCATTGATAAAGGGAAATTCTCCTCCTCTTCAGGTCATGACAGCCCACAGCCTTCAAGAACGGCTCGGTACAAACACCCCTGGGATGCTAGTTCAGCTGTGCAAAGATGCTACATTAACACAAATGACTGCATACAGATTTGCAGAAACACATATAGTATGACACATGTCCCTTTGTCCTTACCCCAGGAGATTTCAAGTCTCTACTACTCAAGGGAAGGGCAGAGCCTCTGAACAAGACAGTCTGGATGCAGGTTTTATTTATGTTCAAGAGTAGGCAAGCCAGTGGATTTTCCTTAATCCTGTCTAAAGAAATAGCTGACCTGCTTCTGCTGAAATTTCTCCAGAAAACAGTAGCATAAAATAAATGGCTCACATGAAACTTCAGTACAGACACTTAAATTGTTTAGCAGAACTATGATTAATTTGAAGTAAGGAGCAATTTAGGGGCAGCGTGTGTTTGTATCTATGTGCACATCCCAGGCCCCCATTCCTCTCTGTTTTTTAAATATATTTCACCAATCGGGGGTGGATGGATGGTACGAGTTTTGTAAAAGGCTGAGTACAAGGGTTCTAGTCCAAAACCAATTCAGCACTTTTTCTGTGCTAAGCACATGAACACCACCTGGATTAAGTAAAAAAATAGGTCAGGAACTTTGGGGGGTGTGTGGTGTGTGTTTGTGGTGGTTTTTATTCCTCTTTGGTTGCTGTTTGGATTTTCTTCTCTTTTAAATACTGGAACCAGATCACTCAAAGTGTAACTTAAAGTTCAGGGGCCTGATTCAAGCAAGCAGAAATCATTTGCACCTCTGCTCCCTCTCTTTGGAAGAGAACATTTCTTCAGAGGCCAAAGGCAATGCCACAAGGAGAATCAGATGGTGATCTCCACCACCACACAAAACACTGTTTTAACAAATTCCTTGTTTTCTCTTGGAATTATTCCACTCAGTTGCCCAAGGGTCCAACACTGAGAAATGAGTACTCAAGTCAGCCAGACTGCTAACACCACAGTTACTGATGTCCACAGGGGGTTGTGTGTCCTGTGCACATTTACATCCTGCAGTTTTTCCTCATGTCACCCACACTAATTTTGCTGTCACTTTGTTTTGTTTTTTTTTTAATCTGCATTTCAGCTATCAGCATCCTGTGCAACACAAGCATGCCAGAGCTGTGACAATCCTGAGATGGGCAGCCTCTCAGCATGGCCTCATGTCCACTTGAAGCACCTGCTTTCATCACCTTCCCTTTGAAGGTCATGTGGGCAAGTTCCTGTGAACTGACACTCCTGGAAAAGCTCTGGGCCCACTCCAAGAACTTCATAGTTCTGAGAAGGAGGAGTTTACTTGGTTTTGTTTCTCTTGTTTTCTTCCCATCAATGGCTGGGTTGCCATTTTTCATTCCAGGTGGACAGTGGTCACGCCCTCAAGTTGGACATCCAGTGTGCTCTACTTCCTTTATGATCAGTGAAGCCCCATTTTAAAACTAGGTAATTACTGTCCTTTTCACCGGGGGTAGGGCTTCAGGGTCATAACTGTAATAAGACCAAAATATTTATATTTTTCCAACCAAGCTTTTGGTTTTTGTTGTAGCAGCAAGACCTTGGGACCACCTTACCTGGGGTTGGAACTCAATGATCTTTAAGGTCCCTTGCAACTCTAACCATTCTATGATCCTGCTGCCCGCTTACAGAAAAGAAACTAATCAGTGTGTGGACGCCCCTTTGGGATTATGTACATCAATTTCAAGTTTGGGAAGAGGAGTGAGCCTCAGACCGATCATCTGAATGATTAACACAACCCTCTATATTTCTCCCAACAATTCCTGACCTACAGCATCTGGCACCTTAAGATAGGGGCCAAGAGGTAAGGCAATCACAAAAATGTTATCACTTACTCTCGAAATACATGCTTGTAAATTTAGTGGTTTGTTGTCAATCACTCTCGAAATACATGCTTGTAAATTTAGTGGTTTGTTGTCAATCACTCTCGAAATACATGCTTGTAAATTTAGTGGTTTGCTGTCAATCTCTTCTTACCACTAACATCTTGTAGCATTAAAATATATCAACTGTGTCATATAATTAAAACTTATGTTAGGATAATTTAAAGCAGTTTTAAAATGTAAACTAGTATATACCATTTATATCAGTTGCAACAGAAAGATTTCTTCCCTACTCAAAAGACTGTGTACAACCTTGGTAAGAAGCCATCACTGTCACTGCCAGGACCACCTGCTTTGGTGGTACTTTACCCCTGGACAAGCAGCCCCCATAAATCAATGCATCAACAATATACTAAGACAGCATGATTCAGGAAGCAGATAGATAAAGACACTCAGAGCTTGCCTATTGCAGTCACCATAAAAGGTCATTCATTTTTCCATCAGCTTTTTGACAGCAAAGCTTAAGCTGTAGTTTTATACTGAGAGACAGAATTAATCTTCAAATTGTGTGCCATGATAGATATGGAGAACCAGTTCTCCATGGACCTAGGCACTGAAGAAATCAATAATTCCCATTTGTTTTGTAAGGAACTCATGAACTTACTGTGGATTTATATCTGGATTAATCCTTTTCAGCTCCATGATGTCATCAATAGTTTTTTCAATAGCATCAGGGTGAACACTTACTGAAGTTTGCAGACGCTAAAAAGAGGTTTTAAACACATTAATTCCTATGGAAGCCATTACTCAATAGAAGTTAACAACGGTAAATTTGATACCCAAAAGCTTTTAGATTAAGAGCCCAGAAGACCCTATTTAATATACATACACACCTTCCCAGTCTATTCAACCCTACTGACCAGATTCAGAGCACTAGCCCAAACTCGAGTTGCTTCCCCATACCCTTGCAGTCAGTCTACTGCATTTCTGCAGCAGCTGCCAGTGAAGACACATCTGCACTGAGGCCTTCAAACAAAAAGCAGCCTCAGACCATCTGCCTAATTACACTGGAATTGCTACCCTTCATTTTACACTCCCTCTCTCAATAGGTTGCAGTAACAGGGCAAAATACTTCTCCGTTATCTTGTATGTCACGGCACTTTGTAGAGATGTCCCTGGAAGTTCAGTATCCCCGCCCAAAAATCAATGTGTCAAAGAATTAAGAGGCTGAACTTTCCGGTGCTTTGTCTCAGACCTACACAATTGCTTACATGCAGGCTTTTAAATAAGACTGTGCCTTTTTGTTTGTGCTAGAAGCGTGTTTGGAAGCACCATGCAGAACTCTGAGCTATGTGACGTTTTTGCTAATGCTGAGGCGATATTTTCAACATCACTTATTCTCATACCCAAGAGCAATGAATGGTTGAATGATGCTATTTAATGTACAAAAATGCTTTATGAAAAGCATTTAGGTTAGTACAACCGGTGGTACAGTGAAAGGAAGAGGCGACAGAGGCTCTTCTCCGTGAATGTATTTAAAAGTAAAGCAGTGTCATATTAGTGAATCAAGAATTGCTGCCTTCTATCTCTTTTATCCCTGCTTTCCAGACAAAAAAAAAGAAAAACCCTCATGTGTAAGTGACTGACCACAGATTACAGAAATTCTAGGATGGGACAAGGAATCAAGCCAAGAAATCCTGAATTACAACACGTCGTTGTTGTCTCCACCATGACCTGCTCCCCCTTGATTCCATCAGTGCTATAGGATCCCTGCCCCCGCAGCACAGGTCACACTCCCTGATTTCGTGAGATCACCTGCTTCTGCAAACATAAAACCCTCTTCAGTAGGGGATGATATTAATACAAAATCACATCAGACCCTAAAGCGACTTTTTTGTGGTAAACAAACAAGAGACTGAACAAAACGACTGCACAGGACCCAAGGTAAAAGGTGTTATCTTTCACTCACCTTACTTTTTGAACCTTTCAGTGATGCCTCTGCAAGAGAACAGTATTTGAAAGCATCATGTCAGACAGACTAAGCTCATATTGGATTCATTTAACAATTTATTAAGAATTAAGTCATATTATTTTTAGAACATGCAGAAGCGTACAAAGGCATGCAGAAGTAAGTATTTAGTAGTTACCTATTTTCATAGTTCTGGCAGCTCCAGGTTTGGTATTGTAACAGATCCTTTGCAATTCACATCGACCTGTTAGTTTCCTGACCACAAATTTCAGGCAGCGCCACAAGCATTTGCAATAGAAGTACAGGCATACCTGGACAAACATCCTGGCAAAAAGAGAGAAGCCTGAAAATAAAAGCCTTGAGCAGAGTTTGTTTCAACAAGGTCACCACAAACAGAAGGTAATTCCTCACCACAAATTCCCTTTGCCTGAGGGCACCTTTAAAGGAAAAACAGCATTCACACTGCAAATGTTTATCCTGGTAAGTGTTAGATCATGCTTTTACTCAATGACAAAGCCACGCACAAAGCACCAGAACTGGAAGCACAAAATAAATCGACTCCAGAGTAATCAAAAGAGTATTTCTAGAAAACTCTTTGCCCCTTAAAATAAAAGGCTGTATAGTTCCTATTGATGTTTGAGGAAACAGGTCTACATGAGAAGGGACAACAGCTCACCCTGTTTTCATGGCTGCTGAGGATGGCTTAGCTTTGCTTCTGCATCGAGCTGCTCCAAGCAGAGTGGCTGGTTATCCTGACAAACATGAATTAATACTCATGTCAGGTCCCTAAGAGTGACAATTAAGGAAACCAAAGCTTCCCTCCTTCAGGAGAAAAAGTGCTTAAAAACCTATCCTGAGGACTGCCAGTTCTTCCCAAGATCAGTTTTTATTACAGCACTAATTTCTCAGAGTATAAAACTGAAAGTAACCCCCCAACCCCCTTATTTAGATACTGCATCCAGTTTTGAGCCCCAGCAATACAAGACAGACTTTGATGAGCTGGAAGGTTTTAGCAGAAGACTCCATGACGGTAGGGCTGTAGCACAGGCCCTGCAAGGAGAGGCTGGGAGAGCTGGGCTTGTTCAGCCTGGAGGATAGGTAGCTTCAGGGGAACCCAAAGGCAGCCCCTAGTGCCTGTGGGAAGATCACGGAGGAGACAGTCAAGCTCTTCACAGTGTTGCAAGGCAGAAGACAAGCTACAAATGAAAGATTGGATGTGGTGTTGAGGGATATGGTGTAGGAAAGAACTTGTAGAGTAGGGCTGATGGTTGGATTCCATGATCCCAAGGGTCTCTTCCAGCCAAATGATTCTACGGTTCTATGATAAGAGGCTCAGTCTAGAAATAAGGAGAAGGTTTTTCCTCCAAGAGCACAGTAAGGTAGTGACACAGATCGCCCAGAGAGGCTATGCACTCTCCTTCCTCAGAGATTTTTAAGCTCTGAGTGGAAACAGCCCTGAGAAGCCCAGTCTGACCTTAGAGCCTACCTACTGTGGGCAGGAGGTTGGATCAGAGACCTGCTGAGATCCCTCACAGCTGGAACTATCCTGTGATACTATGAAAGCCTGAAAAAGGCTGCAGACATGAGAAATGCTCTATTTTAAAGTTTGCTAGCATTGCAGATGATACCAAAGCCCACATACTGCTACCACAATTACATAAGACACCCCAAAATCAGATTTCATGGGCTACAACTAAATTTGACACAACTTAGCTTTCTCATTTCTACAGCTATGAAGGCGCAGATCCTACCATGTTACTCCAATGTAATGTTACCTTGAGATAAGGGGCAGGATTTATCCAGGGTCCTTGAGTTCAGAAGCACATCTCAAAAATGGCAAACTACAAAGACCTGACAGCAGGAACTTTCCCATCCAGACAGTCCTGGGCATCTCCTGGTCCTGCTACAGCAGGAGGGGTGCACTAGATGACCTACAGAGGTCCCATCCAACCTCAAGCTCTCTGGGTTTATATTCTATTATTATATTATGAGAAAACATAAATACAGCTTTGATATGTTAGTTTGCCACTAAATGGTCAGAAATAATTCGGTCCATTATGTTCTAAGCCTGTGTGTATGCATATTCATCATTAGCCCATTATATCCACACGCTGTTGATGCTTTCAAAGGACAGTTATTTGTTAGGAGACTATGTATTATCCTTTTCAATGGAGCACAGTAGTTATTCTGAAATAGTGAATTCCAGAAACTCAAATCAGTTACAGCTTTAATAAAGCTTAAAGAGCTCCATCACTTTCTAAAAACATCCTGAAGGGCATGGTGTAGAAGGACATTTGGGGAAGGGAAGATAAGTTAACTCATGTTAATGTCCACACAGGAGTTTAATCTGCTTTATGTTCACTTGCGCTTAATCTCCTTTGAAGGAGGATTAAGCTAAGGGAACTAAAGCCATTTTAGGTCTAAATAGAGAGCATCCACACGAGTATTTAACATGTTTTAAAAGCATCCACTTTATCTTCACACTTTTTGTTAATTCACTTAACACTCCCAAAAGCCTGCATGCAAGCAGCTCCCTTGTCTTTATGCAACAGGAAGCCTCTATTTTAGATACAACCTAAAGAATGAGGAACAACTCCCATGCTGGAATCAAATTTTTCCCTAGCAAAAAAGTTTCAGCTGCTGACATTGAAATATGAGTCCCCCTGCCTTCCCTGCAAAATGTGCCAGAACACACAACTGTGAGTTCATAAGCGCTTCACACAGGTGATCAACCTCAATATTAAGACCATTTACCAGACAGCAAGTCCATCATCAGCCACATAGCAATTCTTTAAGTTTCCAAGAAGCAGTGTAAATCAGTTAAAGAGTCAATTGCATATAAAGTCAACTAATGCTTCCAACTGCAGCCTTTAATAGTTGCTTGACAAACTCCACAGGCTAACATTGGGCATTTTGGTTTTCCACTAGACATTTGATATCAACCTTCATAGATTTGACTATTCCACCATCCCTGAAGAATCCAAGCACAGACTATAGCCATCCCTCAGCCTTCTCAGCACACTCCAGCTCTGTACTCAGGCTGAAGGTCCAGAGAAATGAATACAAGAGATTAATGCCAAACTGGAAGGCAGAGTGTGGTAAAACAAAGTTCTAGGGTCTCACCATACATTTGTAGTAGAAGTTAGAGGTTTTTTAGCCTGCTTTGTTTCCAAAAGTTAGGTCTCTGTTAGAGCAACTCACTACACTGAGCTCCCATAAAACCCAAGTATCCTTTAAGAAAGTTGATGCCTACACTTAATTGCCTCCAGGGCTGAAACAACACAACCCATTTCATTACTCAAAACCTTGCTTCTTACTGTACTGTCGGTAAGTTTTGGGCAGGTGCTAGGTCTATTTGAATTGCATTTTGCTGCCTTTAGGCTCAATGACAGATTTGCAAATCAAAGGAAAAACCTCAAATGGGCTAGAGTTGTGGCCATCCATGGTTGCAACCACCTTCCCCACTAAAGTTTTGCTTTGGTTGTGGTTTGCACTAAAATTAATTAATAATGCATCTAATTTTGTGCAACAGCACAAAAACTGCATCTGTGATTTGCTAAAATATACTTAAGCAGCTATTACTAATAAAGCAAGCAAACACTAGTTCTGAGACTAGGTAGCTCATAGAAGCAAGTTAGCCTTTGTGGATACCTTCAATTTTCTACTACTCTTCCATCTCAAGCTTACAACAGTTGAAATCTTCCATTTGTAACATGAATGGCATAAAAAGCAACACAAGTTCGTTTTCAAAGGGTTGCTCTTTATAAAAGGAAACTCTTGCTTGCAGAAGTCCTGTAATAAAAGCACACTAGTGATTAAATAAGACAAGTTTTATGCTCTCTGCTACACACTTCAGTTTATGTAAGCACAGTGGAGATGCTGGCAGCTATAAACCAAAACAGCATATCATGAACAAGAACCCACATGGAGGTATACCATGAACCACGTGTCTGACTACAGCCCCGTGGCATTAGTGTCTGGTTTGTTTTGGAGTCTGGTCCCAAACCTTTCTGCTCTGGTTTTGTTGTTTGTTTATTTTCCTGCTTGCCTTTGCAGTTTTTTCTCAGCACAGAAAATACTGTGTTTCAACAGTAGTTTGTGTGATCATGTACAACAATACTTCAGATCCTGAAATGAACTTTAAGAAGTATGAAGGTGTTCCTCTGAGACTTGCACTCTACTTTTCCCCATCCCAATACAAGCTCCTTCTCCTCTTGTATTACATTCAACTGTACAGACCTACAGATTTGTGTTTGCACACACAAAGCTCATTACTTACAATAGAAACCTTTATTCAGGTAAAACAAAGAAAAAAATGCATAATAAGTTGCTGATGCACACAGGCCCAATCAACAGGCAGTTCCCTTGTGAAGAATGCTGTATAATTGGAAACATATGCAGCCATTCTCCCAGGGGAAGTCAGGGTTATGCATTCCCAGTCATTGATGTCCATCAGTTGGATATCAGAAGCTACCTGTTAGCTCCTGAGCAATACCAACACAACCCCACATACTTCTCCCAACCTGGCTCACAGAAAGAAGGGTCACTGAAATCCGAGATCACTGGTATCAGAAGGAGCATTTTCACTTGGGTTCCAAGAAAAAAACATACAAATACTTTAGGAAAAATGAAAACTTCAACTAGACACCCATTGGTAGCGAGTAGAGTTCAAATGGTGGAAAGAAAGCAAGCAAAAACCAACACCACTCTCCCCTGCAAAACCATTAGTTTAAGAAAATGACATAGAAGTCACTGAATCTATTTGCACTGAATATATTCTTTCCTGTGTGTCCTGTTTTAGGTCTTACAAATAGGGAAGACACTCACACAACTATTTTCCTGAAGGACGGACTCAGCTTAGAGAAGAGAGCATTACACATCGATGCCACCTTCCTGAGAGTTCTGACTACAGCTTGAGAAGTCAAGGACACACAAGTTGGTTAAGGATGACGAGCTGTCCAAATAAGCAGACANTCTGAAATAAGCAGACAACGCTACCCTGTTCGGAGCCAATTACCTTGACTGTCTTTGGTTTATTTGTAAAACTTACCATCTTTATACAAGGTCAACCAAGAAGTAATGCACTCCTTCTGCCACAGGCAAACCTGCTATTAGCTCCTTTCAAATACAAGAACGTTTTTTTCACTCTGTGCCTTCGCAGACTTGACAACTGAAATCCACCTTGTTTCTCCATTTAGACATGAAAGCAAGTCACCGTGGCAACGAAGGAAGATATAAGAGTAGCTTTTAACAGGAGCTTTCTACACTTTCCCTGCTCTTGCTTTTTTGCTGACTTGATTTTCATTTTATCTGATGTGACTCCAGTAAGACAGAACTTATGTTTAAAATCTGCTTGTGCTTACAGACTGTTTTGCAGTGGATCGAGAGAAGGTGTCAAGTTTCTAGGTTTTATTGAAAAAACCTAGGTGTCTGCTACAGTTGGTTCTCAAAGTTGTTATCATTTCAGATGTTTAAGGTAAGTTACAGTCAAAGTGGAAGTGTCACTGACAGACTTCTCAAAACCTCTTTACAGAAAAAGGAGAGCACTGAAAGATTAAATATCTCACTGAGAACCAGTTTTATTATTTCATAAGTAATATTTCAGACTTTAGGAATAATTCATATCAGAGCAAGCTGAGAAAGAAAAGAAGTATAGAACAAACTAAAACCTATTTTCATGTAGGCATCACCTTGGATTAGAGATATGAACATAACAGTCCTGTAGTTTACTGACCAACAGCAATCTCCCTAAATTTAGGGATTTAGAGCTATTCCAAGTACTGGACTGTCTATTTTTAAAAGAAGCTTTTCCTTTCACTGAAAAGCAGCAGTGGTTGAAAGCAGGTAGATGAAAAGCCAAGTTCTGTTACATTAAGGATCCCTCAGTCTGAAAACTGTATTCTTATAAAAGATCTACATGTCAAAGTAAGCACATTTGTGCAAGCACAGACCCTTTCTTTGCTATTCAGATGTGCAACACAGTCCTGGGGATTAGAGAAAGTAATTCAGACTGAGAAATGAGAAACCAATTCAATTTAGGAATTATTTTGTTCATTAAATGATTAATTTAACTGATTTAATTTAAATGATTAATTTAAATGATTCGTTAATTCTGTTCATGCAAAGTAGTCTTACTACATGGCACAACATGTATCTTCTCATATCTTTTTATTGTCTCACTCAATGGCTGAAATTGGTGTTAAAAATGTACTTTTTAAAGTACAAAATGTTTTAAGTTAAAAATGTACATTTTTAAAGTTTAGTAAGGGGGTGGGGTGGAGGGTGTGTGTGGAATCACCAAATCACCACAGGGGTGTTAGCCAGGCTAAATGTGAATCATTAGATCACTGGACCATTATCAGTGGATTTGGTGGAAGACCTGGGACTATCCAGGACCTGGGCTGCAGGGGCCAATCCTTTCCCTCCTAACTGGAGCTTATTGGGGTGGTGATATCTCCAGTGTATAAGATTCTTTGCTATAAACAATCTAAAAAGAGAGAACAATATAGTGACAGATGCTCTATACAAAAGCATAGGTGTCAGCCCTCTTGGAAAGGTTTTTCCCATCCAGACAGTATATAATTTATTTGGTTTATACACAAATTACGCTCTTGATCTGCGTTAGTTTCTAGGAGTGCTCAATGCTCTCCACTGGCTACAGAATGAAGACAATGTGGGCTTTCTGCACCTACGGCTGGTGTCTGAAAATCCCCCATTCTGCTCCTGGTTCAGAGAGAAATAACTGCAAGTCATATGTAAGAGCAAGTAACAGAAATTTATCCCCAAAATGAGTACAATTGGCTTCAAAAACAGTTGCACATCTTCACCAAACATCTCTCCCTTCTCCACATTCACAAATAACACTCCAAAAATT
>VZTM01011679.1:81517-98418 GCA_013400555.1 Jacana jacana
ACAAGAGCAAGGAAAAAAAAAAAAAATTCCATCCAAAATTTTTCAAGCACTGTTCAGTGATATTGTTTCTCCTATTCTCCTCCAATGTATGAGGCACTACTGATACATTGCTGCACCAATCTCATAAGACAGCTCCCACATTCTTCGCTTCTACGAAGAACTGGAAAGGAAATCCTAATTTAAAAGAGCTTTAATTAAATAGTGAAATCTAGGTGAACAGAAAGCAATCCAATATAAACTAGTTTACAACTTCTGTACTACAGGTAACAGCTAAAACACTTGACCTCACTGCAGCATAGAAGTAATTGGAGTAATTGAACACTTGAAAAAAAGAAAAAAGCAAAAAAGAATGGAACAGTTACCTCAAGAAGTGTTTCATGGTGACAGTCTTGTTTGTGTTGCTGCAGCCGTAATCTATTGATCACTGATGAGCTCCTCTTTGCAGGTGATATCAGCGCTGTAGAAATAGAATTGAGATTTATTTTACTAACAGGAAAAAGAAATCAAATTGTACTTCAGTTTTCCAAACTGCTCTCAAAACAAACATTTATGGAAATACATAAGAAAGATTGACCTCATGTCAGTAAAAAACAAAATGAAAAAGCATAACTTGTTCAGACTCTTTGGCCAGAGCACATACTTTGAGCAGACTATGCTATCCATGCCTCTTTTCAGAAGAGAAATAATTCCACTAAGAGCACAGAATTGAGTGAGAAAGCTTGAAGAAAAAATTTCAAACACCTCTTATGTTCTTCAATCATGTCCAGTTCACAGCAGCTTCCAAGAGGCCTTTTCAAGAGAAAACCAGCTCACTCTGCTGTTAAAAGTCCCCAGAATTTACAACAGCATTTGGAGACCTTGGGTAAAAGTAGCATGTAAGCAAAGAGCTACTATCAGGTCCTGATCTAATTCACTACAGGTGGTTCAGGTAATGAACTTTCTTGGTGACTAACTTCCTTTTTAGATCTCATATGTATAATTTCATAGATAGAGTTGACCAGGTTGACCATCCATTCTGACATCTGGTGCCCTACAGTTAATTTTCATTATGATTACTATTTAGTCCCAGTAGAAGAGAGAAACAGGAAGAATTTGGGAAGAAACATCATAAATATACTCCTGCTCCTGAACTGCAGACTCTCCCCACTCATCACCTCTGTACTTCAGGTTTCCAGATAGAGTATTCACATCACATAGAAGTGATATTTAACTAGAATACAGACTTCTCAGTTTACTGCTGTTGATATGCTGTAAAAGGCAGTAAGACCTCTTTACTTGCTGCCAGAAAACAGAGGACATGTTACACATCAGCTATTGGATCAGCTTCATCCAAGACCTAAAAGGAACAAGCCCACGCTTTCAAACTCTGTACTAGTACAAAACACACACAAAGGCCTGAATGAAAGATGCACTATTCAGAAATCATTTAAGAGTTAATTTTTCAGCTGCACTGCATGCAGCATGCCGAAAAATACCTGAAGGCCTTCAAAATCTGGCCTCTCTTGTCATAAAGTAATAAACCTAAAGAACCTCAAATATATTTTCTTTCACAGGACCTACCAGCACTGATAGGATAAAAATCTTCTTCCCCTACCTTGTTCTTATATTATTTCCCTTTTGTTAACTTACATTATGCTGTTGCTTGCTGACAGGAACAGAACAAGCATTTAAGTTCAGAAAAATGCAGCTATCCAGTTGGATTATATCACATACAGCTTGCTAAAAATATATAATCCCTGAACTGTTAAAGCTTCATTCATTTATATTGTTTTTGACTGGCTGAATCATGTTGCTGTCCCCCGAATACAGCTGTAATTGGTGCTGGCTGCAGTGACACCTACTTGCAAGGACAGAGATGCTAACATCTAACTCCCATTCATTAACAAACACAGTAGGCAGGCTCCTAACACTTCCTGCTACAGCTTTTGATAGGTCTTCAGCAGCAGCAAGCACACATTGCACAGGAGATCGGCATAAACTGGAGGGGATGTAACCTGCTCCCCTTCTCCAGTCTAATAATTTGCCGTTTAAAAGATACAGTTTGTGAAAGATTCTCACAGCTGAGTCTCAGCTTTTTAGCATCAACTTGAAGAAAGTAAGCTTCACTGCAATATCTGACCTATGAGGGCAACAGTGTAAGGAACACACCAAAAGTGCCAGGAGCTCTCAAATCAACCCCCCTTAAAAATGTGTGCTGGCCTCAGCCTCTGAGGTCAGCTCCTTCTTTATTCTGATCTACATCCTTGCTGAAAAGGATGCTGCTTCTTTACTACTGCTTTAAAGGGAAGAGAAGTTCCACTTAGCTGAACTCCTGAATTGGATAATCCAAGTGTGGCACAGTAGGAGCTTCAGGATACAGTTACAACCTTTCAAAAACAGTTACAACCAATTATAAATTAGTTTTGAATGCTCATTAAAAATTAGACTGTTTCAAAACTTTAATTTAAGAAGTCAACATTGATGTTCATAAACCCCCGCCTTCTACCCAGAAAGATAAACTCCAAGGAAGGTTGTTGGTTGCAAAGAAAAAGCATAACTAAGTGACACAGCAAGTATGGCAGCAGTTAGGAGTGCCAATTTTGGTTGTCTTTAAAAGCCCACCCTTTAAAAAGCCACACCTACAAAAATAATTCTTGTTCTCTCCCATTCTATTTAAAAGAGGGCAGGGTGTAAGTTGCAAGAAAGAAACTATAGCTAAAGTCCCAGTGCCATGGAAGTCCTCCAGCTTGGAGAGGAACAGTTCACCCTGCAGGCTTCCTCACAGCATAGGTCCAGCCAATAACTAGGTCCATTGAAAAGCTATGTCCTTAAAAGCAGTTTCCTCCACTGGGGCTTAAAGCAAATTCTACCTGACTCTACCAGAAAGGTTTTCAAGACCTAGAGGCAAGACTTCCAGTACAAAGAAAAGTACAGACAGTCTGTACTGCTTGGTTCATAAGGTAAAAACTTTACCTCAATGTCTGGCAGCCAGACTTTGTAAACGCTGTCATCTGCTAAGCACAGGGATAGAAAGTAAAGTCATTCTCTGTGATTCTTGCAATGATTCACTTGTGTAATTGTGGTTTGGGCTGGGTTGGCCACTGAGTGGTTTTGTTTTACCTCAAACAAGGACAGTGAACACAATATACACATGGTATTTAGCTACTGACATCCAGTCTAGACCAGAAAAACAGAAAGCAAGATCAAAAGTGATCAGAGGACTGGAGCATCTCTCCCATGAGGACAGGCAGAGAGTTGGGGTTGCTCAGCCTGGAGAAGAGAAGTCTCTGGGGAGACTTTGTTGTGGCCTTTCAGAACTTAAAGGAGGCTTATATGAAATACGGGGACAAGCCTTTTCTGAAAGGGGCCTTGTGATAGGACAAGGGATAATGATTACACTAAAGATTTAGAATAGACACAGAAGGAAGAAACCTTTTATGATGAGGGTGGTGAAACACCAGAACATGTAGCCCAGAGAAGTGGTAGATACCCAGTTCCTGGAAACATTCAAGGTCAGGTTGGATGGGGCTGTGAGCAACCTGCTCTAGCTGAAGATGTCCCAGCTTATTACAGGAATGTTGGACTAGATGATCTTTAAAAGGTCCCTTCCAACCCAAACTATTCTATGATGCTAATATCTACCAACCTCTTTTCCTTGGAAAACAGATTTCTTCTAAGTGGAAAAAAAAATCTATACAAAATAAACTAGCACTGTATTTTACTTCCAGTAAAGCTGTTACAGCATCTCAGTCAACAAGATGAACAGCTATAGCTTTGGAGGACATTTACATCACTTAAGAGTTTGCCCGAGAAATTTAGGTCAATTGCCATTAGGTGTGCTTAGGACAAAAAGGGGAAAAAAATATCTGTGGTCAGGAAGAGGGACTTGACTTACAGCCTCCTGTTTCCTTAAGAAAAGATTTTCCTCAGCAAGATGGATGTCTGCAGGTCAGGAAGGTTTTCAAGGTCCGCTTGTGGGAAAGGAAGACACTTAGTCCACAAGTGACAGATAATCAGACTAATGAATGTTTGTGAGCTTCTTGAAAATATACTACTTTGTTGAGAAGCTGACAGCAGTCACAGATTTGGAGAGACAAACACAAGTGTCTGAAGACAATTTCCTGCACTTCTGAAATACCACGTTCGTCAGAAAGTGCCAAACTTGCAGCAGGATACCCAGAGCCAGCAGGCACCTAGCGGGGAGCAACCTGCTGGCCACAGCACTCCCCCACCACTCTGAGACCCTGAGTTTGCAATTTTACATGGCTTCATTCACATGACCTTGCAGCTGTATTTCTCTGCAGCTTAAAAAAACATTCCAGCACTAAGCTATACACATATTTTTTCACTGAGGAACCTGCATAATACTTCCCCTCTTCTTTCTTAGGCAGCGTTTCAGCCGTTTCTGATTTTAAGTCATGCAGCTAGATTAAGCCTAAAAATGAGTGGGTTTGACTTTGTTAGCTATCCTTCATTAATTATCTAGAAATAGCTTACATCAACAAGACAGATGCACCACTGAAAACCTCTTGGTTTAAAATTTGCCCTTTGGCATGAAAAGACTCATGTTCTAAGGCTCTGGATTGAGGATGATGGAGCAAGGGCACAGTCCGGATCTCCCATATGCTCGAGCTTCTTAAAGCATATTCGCTTCTCAAAGGTTTAGTCTGTCTTTAAGAAAGCTGCAGATACAATTTAGGGAAACAGTTGTGTTATTTAGTATAAATCAGTGTATTTACAGAGCAAAATACAAAGGAAAGGTACTTTTCTTGACAGTATTTGTTTTGCAAGCTAATGACTCACCTGGCATATTGCAAACATTTTTAGATGGTTTATATTAAGAAAGAAGAGCTGCGCTGAAGAGACAAATGACTAGAACCATTAAGAGGAACAGGCTGAATATAGGGCTTTGTTTATGTGGATCATTAGATTACAGTTCATCCAAACTTCCCTCCTCACACTAAACAAAAAGGAGATATGTCTGAAGTCAAAGGCAGTAATTGCATCAGTCATCTTGAGTGCAGAGGAAAAAAAAAAATCATTTATTGATTTTTAGGTTTAGTTGTTACAGTTTCAAAGTTGGTTCTTTGGAGCTGAATGCCACCAACTACCATCACGATAGTGATTTCAAGATGCAACTTTTCTTTCCAGTAGCATTCTAGGTTGCCACCTATCCCTTATTCACCTCAAAAGTCTACAAGCAATTACCTATGAGGGACAATTATCAATGCCGCCTTATGTCACTGGGAGTGCTTTTATTTAGTTATTTTTTAAATGGGAATGTTAACGTTTCTCTATCCTGAACGCCAACCTGGGATAACTAGAATTAGAAAGGGGAAGAATAGTTGATACATGTTATGAAATGTCCTTTGAGGTTCTGGTGGACAGAATCATAGAATCATTTAGGTTGGAAGAGACCCTTGGGATCACCGAGTCCAACGATCAGCCCTACTCTACAAGTTCTCCCCTACACCAGATCCCTCAACCCCACATCTAATCTACTCTTAAACACAGTCAGGGAGGGTGACTCCACCACCTCCCTGGGCAGCCTATTTCAGTGATTGACCACTCTTTCTGTGAAGAATTCTTTCCTAATGTCCAGCCTAACCCTACCCTGCTGTAGCCTGCAGCCATTCCGTCTCATTCTATCACTAATTACCCGTGAGAAGAGACCAGCACCAATCTCCCTACAATGTCCTTTCAAATAGTTGTAGAGAGCGATGAGGTCTCCCCTCAGCCTCCTCTTCCTCAAACCAAACAGTCTCAGCTCCCTCAATTGTTCTTAAGAGTTATGCTTCGTTGCCCTCCTCTGTACCTGCNATTCCCACCAAGTCCCTCTGTAGAGCTTCCCTGCCTTCATGCAGATCAACATTCCCACCTATCTTAGTGTCATCTGCAAACTTATTGATGGTGCTCTCTATATCCTTGCATAGATCATCATTAAAGACATTAAACAGAAATGGCCCCTATATTGAGCCCTGAGGAACACCACTTGTGACCGGTCAACAGCTGGATTTAACTCCATCGAGCACCTCTCTCTGGGACCATTCTTCCAGCCAATGCTTGATCCAGCAGATCATACACTTAAGCAGGCCATGAGCCAGCAGTATGCAAAGACAGACAACAGTACCCTGGGCTTCATGAACAGAAGCAGAGACAGTAGGTAGACTGAGGGATGACATTTTGCTCTATTCATCACTCTTTGGACCACATTGAGACAATGTCTAGTTTTGGGCCCCAGCAACAAATAAAATACACCAATTAGCTGGAGAGAGTTAAGCAGAGACCACTGACATGATGGGCAAAAGGTTGGGAAAGATGGGCTTATTCAGTCCAGGGCAGAGACAGTTTTGAGGGGACCTAACAGCACCTCCAGTGCCTATAGAGAGCCCATCGAGAAGTTTTAAATGGACTCTTTGCAGAAGTGCGGGACAGGAAGGTGTAAAACAGGTATAAACTTAAAAACAGGGGAGGTTCAGCCTGGATATGAAGTGTAAATTTTACCACACCCCACACTCCCCACCCAAGAAGACAGTCAGGCAGTGGCACAGGCTGTGCAGTTTCTATCCTTTGAGGTTTCAAGCCCCCATGGAATGAAGCCCTGAGAAGCCTGACCTCAGAGGTGATCCTACTGCGAGCAGGAGGTTGGGGTGGAGACCCTCTGAAGTCCCTTCCAGACTTTGATTCTCTGCTTCCCCCATAGTAGCTCCTACAAGGAGATCTCATATATCCTGAGCTATGCCCAAATATTTTATACAAAAAACAGAGTACCCAAGTCCTTACTATTTCATTAGTTTAGGAGCTACCAGCTTCTCTCAGAAGTCCTTTATAATTTGCAGTGCTTCCCATGAAAGAAGCTTAGCTTCAGGATGGAACAAGATTACTCCCTCTACCTCATTTCTCCCCACTGCTCCCAGAGCCTCACCACTCAATTTGACCATAAACAAGACATTAAGAGACCTACAAGGCCAGAATAAGTGTCTATAAGAATCCTGCCAACATCATATAACACACAAGCCCCCTAAATTCAAATAAAATCCCAACAACTGTAGGGACTCAGTTTGGTCAAGCCATACTAATTATCAGCAAATATTGTTTATCATGCTATTGCATGGAATAGACACATACCTACTTCCACCTTCTGACTTGCATTCATGCCCAAGGTGGAATAAAAGTAATGTAAAAATGTATTTTAAAAGCCAGTAAAAACAAAGGATCTTTGACCACTTTAATTACAGCACAGTCTTTTTTAGGTCTTTGAATGAAGAAGAGTGTGTAGACCTCTCCAACTCAGAACACATCCTGGGAAACTGCTCTGTTTCCAAAAGGGCTCTCAGGAACAGGTCGTCTCAAACCCCAGATCCATGTAGTTCAATAGCCCTTTGTGTTGACTCAGAAGTGGCTTTGCCTGACACCAACAGATACAGCTACCTGCAGGACCAAGCTCAAAGGTCAACCCTGGATGCCTGTTTGGTGTGAGTTCAGTTTCTCCATCTCACTACAGAAAGATATTTTCATTTCTGGGTGCCAAAGACGAGGCTGCATTCAACTTCAAGGCTGTTTAGAAGAAAGTCTTGGAACAAAATGTCACAGTTGAATGATGAAGCTAATAAGCAAGATTTGACTTCAGTTACACTGTCCCAGGTAATTTTTTTCTTCTCCTAATCTCCATCACACATTGACATTTTATGCTTCTGTATCTCACTATGAGAATGAGCAAAAGGCTAGACACAAAGTCAAAATTCACTGAATTTTAGTTATATCTAGAAGAGCCTGTGATCATGAGCACATACAACACAGCTAAGCAATACAAAAAAGGATCCCCGAATAAAATGACAGCAGAGCTGGGGGCAGGGGGAGAATACCAAAGGCCCTTCCCTTAAGCCACAGAACAGTGCCTTGAAAACCTTAATTCTGTAGTCCCAACTTAGCACTTCAGTCGTTTACTGCCTTTTAGAGAAATAGGGACCAGATATAAGACAGAAACAAGGAAGCTTCAAGAGAGTCTTAGAATACCTGTAAGAGACAGTCACGTAGGACAGACTGCATTTCAGATCTCACATGGCAAGTTACCTCCAACACCATCCAGTTCAGCCTACTCACTGCAATTCCTCACTAAATTTTTGTTCAGTGATAACGCACAGGTTGATGAAGATAACATCAACCCAAAACTCAGCATTACAGAAGAATCTCCACAGTTCATTGTTGATCTCTACCCTTGAAAAGAAAAATGTTATGGTTCCACACTCAGCTTTTTAAAGAAAACTAAATCCCGACAATTCAAGAAAGGAGACATACATGCATACAGACATATTTTGCATGCAGTACTGTGGCAATAATCTATTTTTTACCAACTGCAATTAGCTCTGCTCTATTACAATGTTGAAAGAGGTTTAGGATAAAGTTCTATTATGTCATTTCAGGTTACCAGTAAAGACTTCAGTGGGTACATTCTATGTCCAATAATAAATATGAAGTTAAAAGAGCAGAGGAAGCTCTCCACACCCCAGAGTATTGTAAACTTCTAGAAATTTAATCAGATGCTTAACTTCAACAGGAATGTAGTATCCAAGTGTTATCTCCATCTATAATATTTCCATTCTTAACAAGCTTATTTATTGAGCAATGTGCACTTCATCCAGAATAGGCCTGAGTAAATGATCTATCAGCTAAAAATAAAGTCTCATGCTTGAAAACAGCCCTCAAAAACTTCCCCCTAACCCCTTCATGCATTATAGAAAGGCATAACTTTTATCCAATCCTCATCCAGTCCTCCTTTGACTTGACCACTGGTGCGTTCATCCAGGAGAACAGCAGCATCATCTGAAGACTGTGAAGAAGAACAGGATGTTGGAGTGTTGGTCAATGTTCAGCCAAACATGAGTCAACACTGTGCTCAGGTGGCCAAGAAGGCCAATGGCATCCTGGCCTACATCAGGAATACTGTCATCAGCAGGAGCAGGGAGGTGATCATCCCCCTGTACTCAGCTCTGGTGAGGCCACATCTCCAGTACTGTGTTCAGTTTTGGGCCCATAGGTACAAGAAAGACATCGATGCCCTGGAACATGTCCAGAGAAGGGCAACAAAACTGGTGAGGTGTCTGGAGCACAAGTCCTGTGAGGAATGGCTGAGGGAGCTGGGTTTGTTTAGTCTGGAGACAAGGAGGCTCAGGGGAGACCTCATCACACTCTACAACTTCCTGAAGGGAGCTTGTGAAGAGGAGGGGGTCGGCCTCTTCTCCCAGATAACTAATGATAGGACTGGAGGCAACGGTCACAAAGTTGCACCGGGGGAGATTTAGATTAGATGTCAGGAAAAACTTCTCCCCAAGAGTGGTCAGGCACTGGAATGGCCTGCCCAGGGAGGTGCTGGAGTCACCGTCCCTGGTGGCATTCAAGAAGCATCTGGATGAGGTGCTACAAGACATGATTTAGTAGCTTAGTGGGTAGTATAGGTGATAGGAGAACAGTTGGACTAGATGATCCTGTAGGTCCTTTCCAACCTTGTGATTCTATGATTTGGGTGACTTGGATGGGCCTATATGGTTTGCAGTGCAATGTTTCTGGCCTACTTGCTCTGCTTCCAGACACACTGTACAACAGCTTGTACTGCAAGGAAATGTGTTCTAAATAAAACATCACACTTCGTAGCAACCTGCTTTCAAGTTTTGAATAAATCCTACAGGACTGGATGCATAAAATCACAAGAGGCTGCTTGCTTAGCTCCCAGACTAATTACTGCAGAAGCTCCATGGAAAAAAACCTCAAAGTGACTATTTCCAAAAGTGAAAGGCTGATGCTTGTTTGCCTTTCCTTCTTGGTTTCTACCTCATTGCCAAGATGAGAGGATGGTAGAAGGTAACAGGCAAAGATGAAGCATTCACTTGCTACCAAAATTAACTGAAGTCCAGATTTGCTTTAGAGGCCTAGCAATTGTCAACACACAGTATCTTATAGGGAAGAAACCCCATCCTATCAAGGGGTCACCAGCAGATCTGCTGTGTCAGAAGAATTACACCAGAGAGAGATGCTTGCTCTATCCTTTCTCCTACCTTTCTGACACCTGTTACATTTGCTTGGACCAGCTATGGTTAGTTAATTCAGCCATTAAATCAACATGACCTCACACAAGGCATCAGCTTGAAAACACGTGGAGCTAAAGACTTTCATATATATCTTGCTAACTGACAAAGAAGGAAAAAAAAGGATAAAAAAATACAAGGACATCAGATGTGTCAAAAAAAGGCCAGACAAGGCTTTCAGGTTAGAGGGGCATAAAGCCCAGTGAAGGTCAGACACAATCCATACTGATCTAACAAAGAATTGTTCCATGTGGTTCCCAGTTTTCCCATCACTGCATCCAGATTACTTCAGCGTGCAAGCAACAACTTTTCAATGGATCTGAGACAGACACACAAAAGCAAGACACGTAAGTTTCTACGTGTCCTTCTGTAATTTTACAGAAGAACTGTTCCCTAAAACAGAGTTAAGAATAACAATCCCCTGAGCAGTAAGCCAGTTAGACAATGTCATGAAGCACATTTGTGAAACTGAGCACCCTCTAGCAAGCATTATGCACTATTACTGGCCCAAGGTCCTGCAGTCTGCAAAGGGACCACAATAAATGAGTAACACACTTAACCTGCAATCAAGAGGACTAAAAATCCCACTGCAGGTTTTTTTTGGTTTGATTTTTTTTTTTCCAAATCTCATGGCCTACTATTTAACCTCCTGTTCGCTGTTCAGTGAGATGTTCCGCATCTCAAGGGGCAGGAAACCAGGACAGCCCCAAGTACATGACCTTGTTGGAAGTTCTGGTTAAGTGCTTGCTGCCCAGAATGACATCTGCAGGGTAGATTGCTCTGGTTTTACTAATGCCTGGGGTGAGGAGAAACAGAAGAAAGAATCTCTTTGCCCATAGAAATCAAGAAGTTTTCTTAACTTGTTGCAATAAATACTGCAAACTCCATGCCTTGGTTGAAACAGGTTTAAGGCCTTCAGAGAAAAATTTTGAACAGTAATATCGTTTAAAAAAAAATGAAAATCTCTTTAGGAGCATCTTCTCTAGTCTGTGATAGGACTTTGTACCAGCAGTTATCAGTATAATCTTCAACTTGAAAATTCACAAGTATTTTATCAAATTTTAGTTTCTACTAACAAAGATTGTGAACAACTCTAGAAGTTATTGTATTTAGACTTACTTCCCTGTTCTGTAGTTTAAGCTAACTCCAAGCAGCAACAAATCAAGCACTCCTTCTACAAGTAATGGAAAAAGAAAGCTAGAATGGAGTTTGGTGTCAGGGACAGTCACAGTAAGGAGAGATACAGTAACACAAACGCTCCTCTAACATGACAAAGCAAAAGGAAAAGGCAATGAAGATCTGCAAAATTAAAAGATAGAAAGAACAGCTGGAAAGTCAATGAAGTTATATGAGCCAGTAAACAAGACTGGTGAAACACACTTGCAGGCATGGCACAGGAACCATCCTTCTGTGGTAGTTGCAGGTGGCATCCTTTCTCAACCACGTAGGAAAAAAAAAAAGTCAGTGACAATGGAAGTGCAACCCACGATGGTGCTTTTCTTCCCTCTGCCACTTCCTGCTCAGTCCCTGCTGGGCACTTGCTTTCTTCTGGGTGTCCACTCTCAGATAGAAGACGATGCTGAAACATTTGATAGCAGAACATTGAAAAAGGTGAAGAAGGCAATGATGGGAGGAGACATAAAGACCACTGGAAATTGTTCCTGCAACACCATTACCATGGGGAAAAAGAACAAAATAGAGCCAGGAAGAATACAAACTAGGACAGGATGATTGGCAGCACTGCCTTAACACACTTATTCTTAACACAATGCAATGCTGAAAGTCTTCTTCCTTCAGCATCTCTTTCTACTTAGAATAACAGGGCATACATTTTTGATAGACCTACTTTTTACCTCATAAATGTGAAGTGATAGTTAGACAAACTTAAAAAGAAAATAAATAAAACAAGTTTTCTCAATGCTTGCAGCAGATACACCTATAATAATTCAGTCATATGAACTTATCCTTGAGACAGTAACCTGTATGATACAGCACAACATGCAGATGGAAATTTTCTCCAGATTCAGTGGGTTTGTTGGTTGGTTTTTTGGATTGGATAGCGACCACAATCTCAGCTTTCATGCTTAGATCTAATCCCAAGTTCCAAATTGCTTGGTTCCTTCCTCATGTTAACTGGACATTCAAAATGCAAAAGAGCAAGAGCACTCCCCCTTGCTCATGTTGCACCACTCAACTTCCCTTCTAGAAGGAAGTTGTATAAAACCAAGAGACCCTGACCCAAAACACTTGGGTGGTCAAAACAAACAAGGTTGAAAGAAGAACCTGACTATCTTAGATCCTTGGAGATGTCATTGTGGTCCCCCACCAAATAGTTGGGGCAGACCGCATGGCTTTTTCTTATTTTATGCAAAGGATATGTCCTGTTTCCCATATCTTCCTCTGGGAGCACCATCCCTTCCTCAAATGGTTCAGCAAGAACTCCTCTTTCCCTCCTTCAGTCCATCTGTTCTCCTCAGGCTGCCTTAACACTGACAGCGTGAAGGCCTAGCAAGACCAAATTAAGAAAACCCACATTGATCTTAGTGTTTCAGAGACACAACCTGTTTGATGGCATGCATCCAAGCCAGTGTTGATATGGATGTGGCTTTGTGAAAGCAGAGTGGGAGAGGGAATAAGAGATTTGCTCTTATAACTGCCTACCAGAGCAATGGAAGAGGACTACAGTTTCCATGACCACAGGACTGCTTTGTACTAAGGTGCTCAATTCCCATCACCTGCATTTTCACCTTGTTGTGCAAGTATTATCAGTTTGCACTTATACAATTGTTTGGGTTCAAAGGGACCTTTAAAAGTCACCTAGTCCACCCCCTTTTGCTAGACCATTGACAAGTCTCAATACCTGAAGCATCCTAGAGGACAACGAAAAGTAAGGATTTACTTTTGTTTTTAAATATATAAATAAGACTACTACTAAAACCAAGCAAACAAACAAATCAATGGCAAAATTTCTGTTCCTTGTAAATGCAATCTGGAACTGGCTAGAGGACCCCTTGCTCAATGTGCTGATCACAGCAGCATCACAATTTTGGGGTCCTATGAAACTTACCATTTCACTTTTGGCAGACTCAGACATTAGTACACAATAAGGGCTTCTCTGGCAGATGCTATATCCAGTATGAAGTAACTCTTATGGTTGTGAAATTGATAGCCAGCTGTACAAAGTCCTAAATAAGCTTTCTTTACAGAAATAGCCTTTCTTCCTTATGCACCTTCAGAAGACATCAGTTAATAGGGAGTGGATTAGCATCATGATACAAGAAGCTGTGGAGACAGGACCTCATAACTAATTTTCTTGGTCCTGTCCCTTAATCTGTCTGCCTGAGCAGAGGCTACATCAGTACATAGCACAGACCAATAGAGGTGGGTCTGCCCAGTTGAAAAATGGTGCCAAGCATTTGAAATTGAACCTACATATATGAGGGGAAGGCTGTTTTGTTCTTAAACAAAACACCTGATACGGGTGCTGGAGGAGCTCCAGCCTTGTCCAGGGACTGAATGCCAGGCTGCAGCTGGTGTACTCCCAAAAGAGACCTTCCCATTTCTCAGGTGCTCCAAGGCTAGTCCACAAAGTGAGCTGAAGAACAAAAAGGCAGGGTCAGCTGCGACATTTGTTTCAAAAAAATGCACTCTGCCTCAGGTAAAACATTAGCTTAGACATGTATACTTAGACTAAAAATGCATGTGAAATTAACTATAAATACAGTACCACCAGACATGGGAGAACTCACAGGTATGTGCAGTTTCCTGTAGACACAGTCATGAGGACCACAGTATCCTGTGCCTCCTAAATCTGCTCTAACAAGTTGCAATTTCACCTGATCAATCCACTGATAGTTTTTGATTCCAGTCTTTGCACCTCCTGTATTTCTCCTACTCTCTAGGCTCCTCTGTATATCTGCAAGAGTAGCTGGTTGAACCAGGATTGAGTGTTCTGCCTGAGGATCTGCAGACCGATTTAGGACATACTAAAAACACGACACCCACCACTTGGTTCCACTCAGGTACTATACCTACTATGTGTGCTGGAAATTATCTTCTTGAAGGGCCCCTCAGCTGTAATAGAAGGCTGAGAAGTGTTTACTCACATTTTGCAGGGGGGTGGGACAAAGGACTCCAGAACAAACTGCCAGAAGGCTTTGAAAGAAAGAAGTTTGGTGTGTGTGGGTCTTCATTTGTTTTATGCTAAACTGGATGAGAACTACTCACTTGCTTACAGCTGACAGGTACTCTTAAGAAACCAACATCTTTCACACAAGACTCAGTTAATTGACTGGGAGTACCCACAGAGCAGGACTCCCCGTTTTATTTCATCGGGAGAGTCTTGCAGCAAGACTGCTGGGAGACCTGAACCAGCATGAGGCAACTGGAGAAGGTCTCCAGAGGACGTGTCAGATACTCAAGCTGGATGTCAGCCAAATTGCTAGCGTAAACACATCCAGAATTTGTTTCAAGACAAAGTCAGACGGGTCAGTTTACCACTAAAATGCCATGAAAAGGAGGAGCGCTCACACAGTCCCACATAGTTCCTGCAGTTTCTGCTATCAGACTGCTCTTTCCAGCGCCTGGCAGGAACAAGCTGCTTTTCTACCTTGGGCTCAGACTTGGCAAATCCTGTGGTGCAGCACAGCTCAGCACTCAAGCTAATGTTATGTGGATGTTGAGGATGCAAAGCCCAAATCCTAGCCTCAGTCCTGGACTATCGCAACCGTTCTCTGTATATTTTTCATTTTATTTTTCCTCACTATATCCTTCTTTCCTGGTTAGGATCTTACCAGCCGACTTCCTCCCCAGGGCTGGAGTTCACTCTTCTTGCCTCCTTCCTACAGCTTGCATTCAAGGAGGGTAACATATTTCACGCAGTCTTTTGGCCCACATTACAGAACAAAAGATCTCAAATGAATGTCAAATAAAACAATCTTTCCAATCAAGAAGGGGGAGCAGATGCTCATAACAAAAATTTAAAGGAAAAAAAAAAAGCCTCATGAGCTAGAGGATGCTAAACCCGACAAGATTCAATCTGTAGGCAGCCCAGGCTTGCTCTTCTTGCAATTTTGTGCTAACACTTCAAACGACCCCTTGGGGAAAATAAGGTTTGCCTGAGTGTATAGCACTTATGCCCTGTCTGTACAGCTAAGCGGAATTTTTGTTAGCATTGGTTACAGCTGATCACACCCTACCTGTAAGTACAAGTTCTCCGGACAGCTTTAAAATACAAGATGCTTTGAATACCAGCAGCGCTCTGGAGCCCTGTACACACTAGCATTTGTGCAACTGCATTTTCTCTGCTTCCCTCGCTGCAAGCAGCAGTGAGAGTGTTTGCGCAGGGGAGGTGATAGACAACAAAATAACTGCCTAATGCAACACAGCCCTGAAGATTCCCCGCTTAAGTATAGTTCAGCTCAAGGGGCTGTGACTCCCCAGCAGGAGTGACAGAAAGATGTTCCATCAGACAAAATTCTTGGGTTCACAGATGTCAGCGCAGCTGATGTGATGCTGTCCCATGGCTAATAAAGCCCTGTCTCAAGAGCCAAGCAGATGGACTGCCCTTTGGTTATACGCTTAGCAGCTTTGTACACTAGCAGAGCATGTATTACCTGTATCAAAGAACCAGCCGGAAAGTTAATGAACTATTATCCTGTTACACGATTTTTCCATTGTTTCGGGCTTTCCTGGAAGTATTTTCTGCTGGTTTTCTGTCTAGAGTGATACACACAGCATCTGATGCTGTCACATGATTTCACCCGTGAAAATCATAGGCTTCCTGTCGCTGAGCATCTATTAGGCTGGGTGACAAGTCAATTGCTACAGCAATGTGGTTTCGTATTAGTTTTAGGTAAAATAGTGCTTAAAATATGCAAATTATGAGAATTGAAAAAGTGAAAAGATCTGCCTAGATGTAATGCCACTTGTTCAGTTTGGAAATGCCATGGTCCGCATTTTTTAAGTAAGTCATCGAGAAGCTGGTCTCCTCAGAATCAGTAAATCTTTTCTGCAGTCACACTTTGCTAAAAATGCTAACCAGACATGAGTATGCAGCACCTACCAAATTACTGCACATAAGTCTTTTGCTGTTCTCGTCTTAGGAGACAAGATGTTCTTGTCACAGGCGCACTCAACTGCTTCAACTAGTCAAGGCTCTACCAGTACAAAGTAACGTTCCTTAAAATCACACAATGAAATGTTTGAAACAGAAGGCAAACGGTAGGCTTGCTGTAGTGCACAGGGATGATGCAGGATGTAAGAGATGCCATTTCTTCTGTTCTACTTCATTTTAGGACTAAATTTTAGAAAGGAAGAATGAAAACCTGGAATTAGTAAAGCATGCAAGCCACAAAATAAATTTCTTTCAGTTTCTAAAATGGCTCCTTTGTTTCAAACGCCTTTGTCACAAACCCCAGCTTCTTGTCATCCCACTGTTGAGTTGATTGAATTGGGACAAAGGTGTTGTTCTTTCCTCTTCTCCCCTCCCCTCTCCCTTTCTTCCCCCCCTCCCCCCCCCAATTCTGACATATACTTTAGCTACTTTCTTTTTAGCCATTTACATGGAAATAGTAAGAAAAGCCGAAAGGGCGAGGACAAAGAGAAACATAAAAGACTACAGAGATCATCCCTAGAGTTAACTCAGGAGCGAGTGTAACTTCAATGCACAATGACCGTGCGAGGCGGGGGGAGGCGGGGGAACGAGGGGGAAGCAGGAAAGAAGAGGGCCATGAATAACCATAAATTAGAAAATCATCATTAACGTGTCCACGTGTCGCTGTAACTGAAGTCCACGGCCCTCAGGGCTGGGCTGCCGCGCACGGCGGCGACGGGGCAAGC
>VZTM01011679.1:98552-109018 GCA_013400555.1 Jacana jacana
AGGAGGAAGGCGGGTGGCGGTGCCGCCTACCGGCGAACGCGGGGGGAGGCTGCGGCGGGGACCAAGCCCGCCCCGCGGGGAGGGGAAGGGGCCAGGGACCGCGGGCAACCGGCGCAGGATGCACCCCTCCACATCGCCATCCCCACTCGAAACTGCAGCTTTACTACCTCATCTCGTACTTGCCTCATCTTCGGCACACTGGAGTTAAGCTTTCACGCTTGGTTCCATGCAGTAACGCCACTAGAAGAGTAGCTCTTTCTCCTGCATTACAGCAGTATTTTTAATTACTATATGTCAATAATTTCCGACACACAGATCCTTTCTTTCAGCTACAGAATCATTGAACGGTTTAGGTTGGAAGGGATCTTAAAGATCATCGAGTTCCAGCGCCCCTGCCATGGGCAGGGACACCTCCCATTAAAGCAGGTTGCTCAGAGCCCCATCCAGCCTGGCCTTGAACACTTCCAGGGATGGAGCATCCACAGCTTCTCTGGGCAACCTGTCCCAGTGCCTCACCACCCTCATAGTGAAAAATTTCTTCCTGAGCCTGTGTCAGGGTCTGCTTTATCACTAGGTCAGAGAAACCACCACAAATCATGACATACAGAACAAGTCATCTCCAAACAGAATAAACCCAATATTTCAGGACCTTCAGGAGCAGAGTTATGCTTCACAAAACAAGCCTGAGAGCGGAGCTTTGCAAGACAACTAATTCAGTTTTACAAGATGTGCTGAATCCATGCTACAGAAGTAGCCTTACCTTCCTACACGCCATACTTGTGTCCACGACTGCAGAGGAATTGAAAACGTAAGCAGGAAAAACTCATTGACTTGTCCCTTACTGTTACAGCAAATTTAGAGGATCAGAACAAGAAGTTTGGAGTTTCCAGGCAGACTCTCTGAATCAAGTCGTAATACGGGGCTATCCTGTAGTCACATAGTGCCATTTCAGACTGGACTAGACTTTTACAAGCCCCTTGTAATCAAATTACAGTCAGATGTACCCATTCACTCAATACCTTCGGATGGAAGTTATGCAGATTACTATGCTTCCTACATTCAGCATCATCGCTCTCACGGAAAGTTGAGGCAACACAGTATTTTAAAGCTAACAAGGGCCTGGATTAAAAAGATATTTTGATTATGAGCAGCTAGAGAGCATTTTGCTATGCTATATTTCCTTTTTAACAGAATTATTTTTAATTTATGGCAACTAAACCAAACTTGCTGCTGTGCATCACAGCAGAAATATAGCCTGTATTTGGAAGTGGCAGGGAAAAACAGACTAGAAAAAAATAGATACCAGACCCCACTAGTTGAGCAATGTCACACTTTCCCAGCAATAGCTCATACAGCCTGCTACGTGTAATAAAAACCAGCAAGGTCACCTGCATGATTAATTTCACAGTGGAAAGAAGGTGACAGAAGCAGCAAAAAACTAGACAGCAGCACACCTAGCTCAGATATTTATGAAAAAATCAAAAGCTCAAGTCCCTCATTATTTTGGGTGGAAGCTCTTGTTGTTGCACAATTTACTGATAAAGACAAGATTGATAAAGAGCACAGATGCTCTGTCCTTGTGAGGAAACCAGTGTGTTTTGACAACATCCAGCACTTTTCTCAGAAGATGTACCACCCAGGCATTATTAAATGTACCGTGGAGTTACTTTCTAGTAAGTGCTTCCACAGTATTACTTTGATTTCTTTGTAACAAATAACATTTTTTCATTTTGTGATAATACAGATGGTGGCAAAAATAGTTCAGCTATCCTTGTATTCTTTTACTTAAACCACACCAGAGAAATAACACATTTTACCTAACAAACCCAGGAAAGAACAAAAATACTCCCTGCCCCCCCTAATTTGCATAAGAAACTTTCTTTCCTCAGTTTTCAAAATCCGTAGTACAGATTATCAGTCTGTTTAGATTTTACTCAAGACCACACAGGCTACTCTCAACATAAATCAAAACCTCCTCAACCTTCTTCCAATCTTCCTCAACTGCCCCGGGGCATCAGGGGACTCTTTTTTCAGCTGGGTGTTTTCAGGGTGTGATAAACCCACCCTTGGCTTTAGGCTGCTAGCTGAGACCTGAGACCCTGCTAGCTGAGACCCTGAGACCCATGGATAAAGTAATAATAATAAAAAGCTTTTATTTTTTGTTTTGTGGTGTTTGATCTTCTGGCTTTATTAACCCAGGCATGATTTAAGAGACCATACTACATGAGGCAACTGGTGAACTGGTGACAGTGCTGTGCACTTCAAAGAAAATTGCTGAAATGGAAGCATACTGCTAAGTATAACGATACTGGTGATATCAAAGGAACAATAGTGGATTAAGTGCTGCGCGACCAGCTGCTGTGTTTATTATCTTGACTGAGCTGATCAAACTTTTTTGCTTCTAGGGAAAAGCTTTGCATTAAAAGGTTCCACTTAAATGTGAGAAAAAACTTCTTCGCGGTGAGGGTGAGAGAACTCTGGAAGGGGCTGCCCAGGGAGGTTGTGGAGTCTCCTTCTCTGGAGATATCCAAAACCCACCTGGACGTGTTCCTGAGTGATCTGATCTAGGTGTTCCTACTCCAGCAGGGGGATTGGACTAGATGAGCTTTCAAGGTCCCTTCCGATCGCTGATAGTCTGCGATTCTGTGAAAAAGGCTATACCTTTCTCCTAGTACTGGAGACACATGAAGTATGTCTGGAACTTGCCTCCAAGTACTGGAACACATGAAGTGTGAGCACTGGAACACATGAAGGAGTATTTATCCTCACTCCATAGGGAACAGCATCGCACCTCTTGTCATTTGGAAACTAATATGTTTATATGAAACTGCATGGTGTTAGACTTCTGTAAGATATGATCAAACGCTGGTATGTGGTGAAACAGAGCCTTTCCAAAGCAAGCCTTTCCAGAGCCTTTCCAAAGCAACTTTACGTAATCATGTATATCCATGCTGGGATTTATTGGGTGGGATGTGAGGTTTGTAGTTCATTCTCCCCCATTCCAAGCAGTGCTCAGGTAGTGAGCATGATCCTGAATTATGTGATGCAGTTAGGGATTGCCTCTTTGGTCTCCAGGTACATTCAAGTAGCTGCTGATTCCACTTCCAGGACAGCATCCTGTGTAGTAGACAGCTGTATGAGGACTCCCCTGCAGATATCCCCCTTCCCCTGCCAAATACTTTCCTACAACTGAGCTGCCAAACGCTTAGCAGTGTGTTATAAAGAGCCATCCTGATGCACTGAAGAGAAGGATGGGGTGACAAAATATATTGCCAATCACTAGCTTCTAGAATTTTGTTTTCTTAAGAAATTTGGTTCCCTAAATAAGAAGCTATTTTCTTGCTATGTCAGAGTATCTATTGCAAGTATCACAATGATTTCATAATCATTATGATGCTTCAAATCTGTGTCCACACTCTGCTTTGAAATATTGAACAGCTGGCAATTCTTTGTGCCTGGCTCAGGACAGGCATCAAATACAGGGTTGTCCTGAGATGATGTATTACACGGCTCTTGTGTACTGATATTAGAGCAACTAAAACAATCTGCACACAACCTTTACGATCACTTCTGAAACCTCTCTCCTGGTTATTTTGCTCATTTACAGTGCCACACTTCCTTTCACTCCTATTCCTTTGACTGAAGATGCCGTAAAGTTTAACATGGGAGACAATAACAAAAGCATGTAGATGATGATACCATGAGAGATGAAGTGTGTCAGGCTTGCTCACACAGCTTTTGAGAGATGACAGCTAAGTGAAGCAGCCAGTATGCTCATTTAGTTTACTCCTCTCTTGAAAGAATTTTGCTAGAGAGAATTTTGTCTATGTATGAATTAAGAGCATGTAACACTATATGTTTTAATTTAAATAACTCTGATACTATAGAAAGAGTAAAATAAAGTGATGTAGACATAAATTTCAAATACTTTATGCTAACAATGCCTGTTTTTCTATCTTAATAAAAGTGAACAAACTTGAATATGCTGATTAGAACCAGGCTGTGTCCTAATCTTCTTCACTAAGATGAATACCAACCATATTATATCATGTGAAGAAGAAAGATTTGCATTTGTAGTAGAGAATTTCTTTGAAACCAACTTTGAACAAGGGGAAAAAAAAGTGATGTGATAATATTTTATCTTTTGGTTTATCCTCTGTAATTTTCATCTTTTGGTTTATCCTCTGTCATTAATCAGATCCATACTCTAAATGCATATGCTACGTTTCATTCAAGGATTGCAAAGTGTTACACAAACAATGATTCATGCAGATTCACATCCCTTAGTGAGCTGGGTAAATATTTATGTAAATGTCATACAGATTGGCAAACTGAGTCACAGAGAAGTGGTGTTTGTACAAAAAATTCCACAAAGTTTGGATGCAGATTTTTTTTTGTTGCCTATTCAGCTGAAAGACTTACAACTTCTATTTTTTTCAGATGTGTTGAGTATGCATATAGATCCTGAGAAGTCAATAAAAAGTGGATTGCAAGAGCAGCAAGTGGGGTAACCCAAGAAGCTGTTGGCCCAAGACCATGTTTTCATGTAGAAAATTTTAACTTATGGTTGCACAGCTATTCTTCTTCCAAAGAAGGTGAATCTCCTGCATGAGCAACAGCTAATTAGAACTTCTGAGATGGTGCCTGAAAGGGGCTGAAAGGTTAGGTTCACAGTCTAAGGAGTACATTGCAGTATTCTCTCTGGTCTCACTGGAGGCGCTGAGGTTCTCACTTACGATGGAAATGTAATATTTAGTTCTCTGTATGTAAACAATACTATGCCTTTAAAAATTAACTTTGCTGATTGTGTCTGGACTGCAAGCACTATATCCTTAAAAATGTATTGACTGATGAAGTAGACAAATTCACTGCCTGATATTCCACGACTGCCCTTAAGATACATTTATGCCCTGAAGGTAACTGTGAGAAAGTATGGTTTCCGAGGCTATGCAAGAAAGCAGACTGCCAGCCTAGGGTAGATATCGGGGAGGGTCACATTGCTTTCTGAATGCCTACCAAATCCTAATTGCTTGTGACAGAACTGGGTTTTGCCAGGTTAGTGTAAGATTTTGACTGTAGGGCCAGAAGAGAATAATAGAATTCAATCAGTAATTGCAAAACTCAGTATTTCCTGTCTCATCATGAAAGACAGGCATAAAGAGCAAGAAGTGAATGTAAGGTACGTATAGGCTTTGAAGAAGAGTTTATTATGTGCCTTGTGCCAGAGAAAACAGAAATATTTTGTTTTAATCTTTCTAACAGTGTTGCTTTCAAGGCTAAACTAAACCATGTATTGATGGGTTTAGTGATTTTGAGGGAAATAAATATTTTGTGTAGTTCTTTCCCTGGAAAGTGGGCTAGGCTGACACAAGAAGATCTTCCTTAGACTTTGCTCACACTGCAGAGAAAGAGTCACCTGGGCAGCAAAAGCGCAGTTCCTGTTCAGCAGAGAGCCAAGAGAGGATTCTGCAATTTTTTGGACATGTTTGTCCAGCAGTGCTTTATGGATTTAATCATCTCCAAGCCTTTGGTAGACAGTCCATGGACCTATCATGTGGTATTGTAGTTTTATAGTATTTTTTTTCAACCAAAACTGTAATGATAAAGGTGCATAGTGCCTGATGAGAACCTGACAGTGGCCCATTGCTCCAAACTGCATGAGGCTCCCTGTCCTAGAGGCTAGAAATGTCAGTAAGTATTCTTACAACAGAGAGGACACAGCTTTGGAAAGATTTAAAGCCCTAAGTCTCCAAGATTGCTTATGGCCAGAGAAAATTTAGAAAATTAAAAGTGAGGGCAAAATAATTGCCTGCAACGTATGATTTGCTTAGTATTGGTCTATGTGAGACTTTGAAGGCCGAGGACCACTCACTGAGGAATTTTATGTGAGCAGAAAAAGCTGGCAGGAGACAGCCTATCAGGAGCNTGTCGTTGACATTTGCGTGCATGTGTTGCAGGAACCTTGCGAGAGCTGGAGCTTTGAACTGGCAGTACCTATAACAGAAAGTCTTCAGATGTGTGGCATATGCACATCACAACTACAGTGATTTCTGTCTTGTGCCTGAAAGTTCTCAGGAATTTTCTGAGGACTCTCCAGTAGGGGATCAAAGATTTTCTATTTTTTGAAGCTTACAGAATTTTTCTAGTGAGATATTAATGGTGACCCAGCAACGTAGGCACACCTTTGCAGCACGCCTGACAACAGAAGCTAAGATTGTTCCTCCATCCTCTGGTAGCAAGTGGCTACATTGCACTAATGCAATCTCATGGCATAGCAGAAGTGCTCAATTTAGCTAATCTCTGCCCAGTTCTAAACATTCACTGACTGGTTCAGTTCCCTGGATGACAAGATCTGTAGCTGTCCCAACACAAAACTGAAATATGCCTGCTCAGAAACAAAATCTTCACATTTTATCATAACATTTAACCTATTTATTTTTTTTCTCAAAGTTCTAATAAGCTGAGTCTAGGGATTTCAGGAAAATTTCAGCTTTTCTTTAAGGAAAGGAAAAAAATACACTCCAAAGTCTTATGTTTGTGGAAAAAAGCTTGGAGGTATGAAGAGAGTGCAGCCTAAAGCTTAAAAATCAGAAAGCATATTGATATTACTTGACGTTTCAAGTCTCTTGAGAACAAAAGATTTTTGTTTGTTATTATTTGAAAATAAGGACAAAATCTGCCTTTATTGTAGTAACTGGCATAACTTCCGTTGGGCCTAGATTTCTCACATCTCGTTTTGGTCTTATGCAATTGCTAAAAAATTATTAGAATTGTTTTTTTAGTTGTTTTTCCTTTTTAGAAAGTAATACGAAATCCAGCATTGAACAGCACAAATGAAGAATCAAAATGACATGCAGCACAGAGCCAGCTTTGCTATCTTCCTGAAAAATATAAGCCTTTGGCATTGCAGAGGTCTGTTATGGAGAATTTTACTATCACAAGCAGCAGCAGTTGCACATTTTGAATTTAGGTCAACAGATATTTGTAAAAGCCCTTAACTCTTACATAAATGCTATCCTAAAACAATTCAGCTTGTGTCTCATCATTTACTATGGTGCTTCTCTACGGTACGAGTCCTGGCTGATTTTGAGCTGGATTTGGTGCTAAGAGGTTTCTTCTTATTTCTGTAGCAAACTGTCTATCCTGCAACATATCCTATTTGTCATGATTCTTAGACTGCAGCTTCTTAAATCAAGAGATTTGATACAGAAAATCCTACTATCTTCCTGTGATTTCCTTTTAATTGGGTTTGAAAGTGATGGAAATCCAGTGTGATCACATTAGGCTAAAACATGACTTGGCCTACATTGATATAAAAGGGAGTAAGATTGTCTTTCCCTGTGTAGACCAGTAACCTGTACTTTGTTGAAAGAGGTGTCTGTTTACTTACTATCATATGAAGCGGATGGGAAATGAGAAGTAATAGGCAGATGCCTTGACTTTCCCTGTGAATATGGCAAAGATAAAATAGCAAACAGCACAGTGTTGTAATTTGCTCCTGGAAAAAGTCAGCAGCATTTTATTTCTCGCCCATGAAGTGGGAGCAGGACATTGTGCTTCAGAAGACATGTTTCCTGGTTATCAGTTAAAAGAAAAAAATAGAGCCAGAGCCAATATTTTCTGATATTGGATCCCCACTTCTGTGAACTATCCTGTGGGTTAGTCAGTGGCAGTATTGTTAACCATATGGGGATGTATTTTTACTTGTGGTCAAGAAGCACTATGGTGTCTGTAGCAGTAGTCTGTACCTGTGTTATCTAGCATGAGAAGGGGCTGCACAGTGCTTCAGTGCTTAAATTATAAAGGGAATAACCGTTCCGGTTTGACCAAAATAAACTTGCATTAAAAACTCCATAACCAGCCTTTAACTGTTTTCCTTTTAATTGGTGGAATTTTCCTATGAGAGAATGTTGTTTATAAAAGTAAAATTTTGTAAATTTTCCATTTACAAAGGAAACGTTACTGCAATGTGCATCCCAACGCTAATCATACAGAGATAGTTCAAGAAAAATATGCACAGGGAGTTTGTTCTCTCCCAGAAAGCAGTTTTCAAAATAATAAAACAGAATAAACCCAAACAATGACTAGCAAACACAAGGTCAGGCAGCTGCCAGAACCTCTCAGTTCGTGCTCTGAGATGTACCATTCCACTAAGCCTATGTTCTACTTCTTACCTACAAACAAAGCATCCCAGTGGGATAAACCACACATGGAGAGCCAAGTAGAAGAATGGAGAGCCCACACAATCAGGGCTTTGAACTGGAATGTGGGCACTTACTGGAAATAACCTTTGGGCCAGTATTTTTCACTTGTCAGAACAAATTGATAATGAATTACAAACCAATTTCATTAGGATCATCTTTTCAGTAGCTTTCAGGTTTGGTGGTTTCCAGGGCTGAGGCCCTCAGAGAATATTTTAATAGAGACAGCAGCTGTTGACATTACCTGGTTGTTCTTCCAATCATTCCGGCTTACAAAAGGACCAGATGATGCTGATGCTTAGCATTCACAAAGGCTAACAAGCTCCCTGATATACTCTCACTAGGTAGGCAGTAAATATTCACACTTTGCATATAATAAAACTTAGGCAAAAGAACTGTGCTATCACAATACTGTATTACACACGGTGTGGGTCAAAAATGGAGACTGATGTAATGCCACAGTCTGAGGTGGAAAGACAGAATGACACCACCTTTCTGACCAAATGCTGCCTGCACAAGCTGGTGAATGTGCCCCATCAGCTTCACATCCTTAGTGCGTTTGTACTTCCTGCACATGGGATAGTTGTATATCTGGCACAGGGCATGGTATATCCTCCAAGGGAGCACACCTTACTGGGTAAGTACAGCCCTACTTAATAGCATAGGTAGACTGTTCCAGAGTGTGGATCAGGGACAATGCTGAGGAGCTAGCACCCAAGGTGGAACGGGTTTACAGGATCATCAGTTGTGTTACACACCACCCACCTGAGAATCCCACACCTAACTCATCTTGAAAAAGTTTAAATACCCTCAGGAAGTTGAGGGAACAAAAATAAAAATCACCTTGGCATTTGAATAGGCAGAGAGAAAAAGACAGTTTTGAGGTAATAAGCTACACTAAGAAGTACAATACTTTTCAGGTAAAGACAGAAAAGATAGGTAATCATAGAATCATAGAATGGTTAGAGTTGGAAAGGATCATTGAGTTCCATTCATAGAATCATAGAATCATAGAATCATTTAGGTTGGAAGAGACCCCTGGGATCATCAAGTCCAACCATCAGCCCTACTCTACAAGTTCTCCCCTACACTAGATCCCTCAACACCACATCTAATCTACTCTTAAACACAGCCATGGGCAGGTACCATGGGGTAATGCTGAACTTCAGTATTTTGGACAAAGAGGGAGGAAAGAGCTACATTTAGGAGCATCGCATGAAGCTCAGTTAGTCTACTATGGCACAGAAAAATGAAGGGAAAAGAAGATGTACATCCTCTGTCTCTGATTTAAGAGCTCACTTCCTTACACAGAGAGCCAGCAGACTTTGGAGACACTTCCTTTGAGCAAGGCTGGTCACTCAATAGGAGTGGTTTACCAAGAAGCCTTAGCGGGATTGCTAGCCTGAAAAGTGGTGTTGGGGAAATGTACACGTATGTACATGTACTATGTATTTACAACAAGAGGCTTGGTCTGCATGTGGCCTTGGCTTCATTGGCATGGGTTTGTCTTCCTCAGTCCATAGTATGGGATGTGCCAAAGATAACGCAATCTGTGCTGGAGACCTGTCTAGATGGTCCCTTTTGGGGGAACTCCTTCAGCCTGGGGGAAGCTGTCTTTACCCTGCTGAATGGATGTGGTGGTTTGGGGATCCCCTGGGCTGGAGAAGGGTCTGTCCTGAATTGCCCTCAGCGACAGGAGCAGTGAGGCATGGGGCTGAGGTGGGGGATCAAACTTTCCCTTGGTTGTGGACTTGGGGGAAGACTTGACGGGAAGGAGGATGACAAGGCACAGACTTTATTTAGAGAGGAAAGACAGCGAAGACAGGGCCTGCAGGCAAGTGAAGACAGGTGACATTTGAATGAGCAGAAACGAGGATATGAACAGCTACAATAAGCATGAGTCCAAGGCATGAGGCTCCTCTATACGGCCAGGTCTCCCTCAGGGCTGTGAGCCCAGACCCCGGCCGCGCCTCCTCTGAGGAAACGCGGCCCGGGACGTTCACCTCCGCTCAGCAAAACCTGAATTCGCCGCGGAAAGGCTCTCCTCACCTCACCATGTCACAAAGACACNGCGAGGTGGTGTGAAGGGGGAAACACAAGTCAACCCCTGCGTCTGCCTCAGCTTTGACACCCGCCCCCCCCCGCGTTTACTGAGTGCAGGGGGGCGCGCACACATTCCTGCTGTTGTTCCCATTATCTTTAGTGGTTTTTACGGGTGCCCAGAACCCATCAATTTGAGGAGCGTCGGTGGGAGCCGCCGTGCTG
>VZTM01011679.1:117796-190354 GCA_013400555.1 Jacana jacana
TTTTTTAATTATGGCTGACTGTCAGCTATTGAGGACAAGAACTGTCACTCTATGAGCTTTTGTAGTGTCTGGTGAAAAGGGTTCTTGGTGTTGGTCTGTACGTTCTGCCAGCAAATAGCTTTTTAAAAGCTCTTTGGATAGCAAACAGAGTGTCCCTTCATCACAAATATTTTATGCTCATCTGGATATTGCATTATGCTCCTCCATGTTTGATTACAGATTGGCTCTCTGGACAGAGGGTAATCTGGTGGTTTAGTAAATCACCAGCATTCTAGACAGTTAAAATGAAATGCAGATAGAATCCTGAGGTGATTGAGAAATTCTTCTTACCATTATTTTGAAAGGAAAATCACAAGTCGTTTTGTGTTTGAGTAGTGTGAAGTCCTGTTGGTCTTATGCATTAAAATTTTTAGAAACCGCTTTGGAAAATTTGGGCCTTACCATGTTTTGTCATGACATTCAGCATCCCGGCCTGTATCAGGAACAGCATGGTGAGTAGGATTTGGGAGGTGATCGTCCCCTTCTACTCAGCACTGGTGCTTGAGTACTGCGGACAGTTTTGGGCCCCTTAACACAAAAAAGACATTGAGGTGCTGGAGAACGGCAGTGACACTGGTGAGGGGTCTTGAGAGTAAACCTTACGAGGAGACGCTAAGGGAGCTGGGGTTGTTCAGCCTGGAGGAGGCTGAGGGGAGACCAGCTCCCTAGAACTACCTGAAAGGAGGTTGTAGAGAGGTGGTGGTCAGTCTCTTCTCCCAAGTCACAGGCTATAGGACAAGAGGAAATGGCCTCAAGTTACACCAGGGGAGGTTCACGTTAGATATCAGGAAAAATTTTTACACTGAAAGGGTTATTGAGCATTGGAATGGGCTGCCCAGGGAAGTGGTTGAGGCACCATCCCTGGAGGTATTCAAAAGACTGGTTGACATAGTGCTTAGTGACATGTTTTAGTGATGGGTTGTTGTTTTTTATCATAGTTAGATTGATGGTTGGACTAGGTGATCTCAAAGGTCCTTTCCAACCTAGACAATTCTATGATTTAAGTAATAAGACCTCAATGAAGATTCCATTGTCTCATTAAAGTAAGTATTTCTACAGGTACACTATATTCTCATACATATAAATACCCCTGTAGAGAACTCATGGTTTTATTTTCTCTAAACAGTGACAATATTCTCTTTTTCCATCCACTCTAGTTTTCTGGAAGGATGTTGTTCCAACAAGCTTGCCACCAGGCCTAGTGGTCATTGAAAAGGTTATTTCTGCAGAGGAAGAAAGGAGGATGTTGGAGAGTATTGACTGGAGAGGAGATGAAGATACTCAAAATGGTGGGCAAAATCATAGAAATCCAGACCTTCCATACGTTTATGCTGTTTTTTCCTACAGTTTCAGTTTACAGGAAGTCTCCATCTTGGTAAATGTATTGTTTGAAATCATTGAGTATTTGTTCTTGGTGTTAGAGATACTGGGTCTTATATTGGAAGTGATAAATTCCTAGGGGGGAGTGGTCTGAATGGATACTCTGATATGGATTTACTTGAATAATATTCCTGCATCCAGAAACAGCTACAGTCTTTTTCATGTGTCTCAAGCCAGGCCCAAGACTATTCTTATGAAGGTTACTGTTGTAATTTGATGTGCAACTGAGGAGCTGTGTCTTCTCCTAAATCAAAAGAAGTCGGTGAGACACACATTCCTAGATGTTTTTGTGCTTTCACTTGAGTTCTGTGGAGTTAAGTTGGTTAATAGCTTAATTGTTCTTGGAACTCACTTCCAGGTTTCTCTGTAAATTTTGTTCTTTGAAGCAACACAAAGGGTTATATTGACCTTAGCTAACACAGAAGTTGGTGATTGGTGGAAGTAAAGGATCCTGCCACATCCATAGGATATTTATCAAGTGCAGATTCAGGGGCAAGAATGAGGATGCATTAAATGTGACTGAAGAAGATTGGTGCTCTTTACTTCTTGCATGTACAAAACCACCATCACTTTGACTTGAAACAGCAGGGAATGTGATCCTTGATGCACATAAAAATGACAAAAAGGCAGAAGAAGTGCATGCCATGAAGCACAAAGATCACATAACATTTTTCCAACTGTTAATTAAAGGATATTTAGATTTAACAGGTCAGATGAAATAGGGAAGCATAGAAAATTGCCAGACTCTTTTATGTAGTGTAATCTTACTTGGAATTTGTGTGTTTTTACAGCCCAGAAGACTTTAAAACATAGAAGAGTAAAACATTTTGGATATGAGTTTTGCTATGATAACAACAATGTTGATAAAGACAGACCTTTACCTGGAGGTGAGAACTTCCCTGTTAAATCCTACTTATTTTGCCCTGATGTTTGAGCCATTACATGTATCTGTATCTATTGATAAAGCCCCATCATTTTTATAAATGTACATATATAAAGCCCTTAAACCTCACTGAGATGTGAGATTCTGATAAAAGGAGAGCCTTCCCTGTGTCTTAAGCACACACTGAGCAGTTCTTTTGAATAGGATCCATTCTAAATTACTGCAAGTGCTTGAAGCTTGTTTTCCAGTCACTTGAAACCAAGGGCTGCTGCCCTTTGAAGTCCAGTCAGATAAGGCTTTGGGGATTCTAATTGTCATTCTTAGTTAGCTTTTGTTTCATATAGAAAACACTATTAGTAAGTTCGCAGATGACACTAAGTTGGGTGGGAGTGTTGATCTGCTTGAAGACAGGGAAGCTCTACAGAGGGACCTGGACAGACTGGACAGATGGGCCAATGTTAATGGCATGGCCTTCAATGAGGCCANCTGAGGAAGAGGAGGGTGAGGGGAGACCTCATCACTCTCTACAACTGCTTGAAAGGGCACTGTAGAGAGATTGGTGCTGGTCTCTTCTCACGGGCAATGAGCGACAGGACAAGAGGGAATGGCTGCAAGCTGCAGCAGGGTAGGGTTAGGCTGGACATTAGGAAAAAATTTTTCACGGAGAGAGTGGTCAGTCACTGGAATCAGCTGCCCAGGGAGGTGGTGGAGTCACCCTCCCTGACTGTGTTTAAGAGCAGATTAGATATGGTGTTGAGGGATCTAGTGTAGGGGAGAACTTGTAGAGTAGGGCTGATGGTTGGACTTGATGATCCCAGGGGTCTCTTCCAACCTAAATGATTCTATGATTCTATGATTCTATAAAACAATCATGTTACAAATGACATGTTCATTTGTTTGGGGGTTGTGATGTATATTGTCGTGTGTATTTACCTAGCTTGAAGCTTCCTGGCTGCACACCAAAATAAAATTTCCTCTGGACTGGAAGCAATTTTGAAAAGGTTTGAATAACTCTTACTTGGAGTTGAGAGCTGTGAGTCAGAGCAAAGAGAGTGAGTCATCTTATAGTCTTAGATTTAAAAATAGTAAAATGGGGAAGTTAAATTCCTATAAAACTTGAAGGTGTTTAAGGTGGTGTATGTGTGCTGGGGTAGATGTAGCTTCCAACAGGAGAACTCTGGTTACATTGTAGTTTTAATGGTGGAGCTATAAAAGCCATTAAAGCATTGATATTTGAGCTGGTTTCTAGTCTCACAGCTAGAATATTATGTGTGAGAAAAGCGTCAACACTTCATTGGGAGAGAACAATTAAAAAATAAAAATTCACAGATTCATGAAAGGGCTGTTACTCACATGTTTGTGTGTGTTACCCCCAACAGAATTTTACAGTGAAGTCCTCAGATAAAATAGCAAACTAATGATTTAGTGAAGGACTGTGACTTTCTTTCCTGTTTCAAAACCAGTTTAACCTCAGCAGATTTTATTTAATATAATTCATTAACAGATTTAGGGCATAAATTTATTTAGAAAGCTCTCTGCACAACATCTGACTTTTGGTATAATAATTTTGCTTCTTGAAAACAACTTTTTTTACTGTAATTGGTGGAAACTTTGCCCCTGATTTGATAGACTTTTCTTTATGTGCAGAGATAGTGCAGTCTGGGTTTGTGAGGTGTAGGCCTGCTCCGCTTCTGAATGTGGAGGCCTTGGTGGAATGGTCTTTCTAATTATGGTATTTATAAATACATTGCACTTGCAGATCAGGGCCCCAGTTCTGATATGTGTGTTACAGCAAATGTAAAAGTCATCCTTATTAAAGATGGACTTACGTATCTCTGGAGCTGTTCCTTTGTATTTTGTCCAGTTATTTATTGTGAAAAACAAAAGGATAAAAATGTAAAAAGCTATCGTGTCTTGCTTATACTTTTGTTTCTGTGACTAGGTCTTCCTGAAATTTGTGACCTATTCTTGGAGAAGTGCTTGAACCAGGGATATATCAAGCGTAAACCTGATCAACTGACTGTAAATCAATATGAACCTGGACAGGGTAAGTTTATTTGTCCTTCAAAAGTTTTGAGCTCTTTATCTTACATTGTGGCTTAACCTTGGTGGGCAACTAAAGCCCACAGAAGCCACTTGCTCACTCCTCCTCATTGAGGTACCTGAAAGAATCAGAAGGATAAAGGTGAGAAAATTCACAGGTTGAGATAAACAGGGTTTATTTTTTTTTTTTAAAAGAAAAGGTAAGAGAAGAAAAACAAAAAATGCAGAAAACCCCAACTGCTCACTACTGATGCCCCGTCAGCCCCTGAGCAATGGCATCTCACTAAACTTCACCCCTGGTTTTATGGCTGAGCGTGATGTCATACAATATGGAAGATCTCTTCGGTCAGTTGGCCTTGGCTGCTCCAGCTGTGTCACCTCCCAACTCCTTATGCACCTCCAGCCTAGTCTCTGGTAGGGAAGCTTGAGAATCAAAAAGGACCTTGACTGTGAAAGCAGTGATCAGCAATATCTAAAGCATCTCTGTTATTGACACTGTTTTCATCACAAATCCAAAAAATAGCACCGTACAAGCTACTGCAAAGAAAATAACTGTATCCCAGCCAAACCAGTACAACTTAAATGAAAATCAGGAGAGGATGGCATCTAAACGTGACGTGGTATAGGGACAGGATTTAAGCACCTGCTTAGTGTTTTTCCTCTGTGACCAGAGATACTTTGAATCAAAGCTAAAGTCTTTATACTGGTTTCTGAACCTGGGAGCTTGTGTTTAGAAATACATTCTTTGATACTGCTGTTATGGAAATTGATGGTGTTTTGGAGTCCAAGGCAATAATGTGGAAACTGAACATAAAAAGATGAAGGAATAAATAGCCATATTTGGTTTTGTACTCAAGTGCATTTCTTTCACTCCAAACTGCTCTTTCTCCATGTACTGTGCATGCAGTCTCCAGCAAATGGCTCTAGCTGTTAGTACAGATGATATAACGTTAGTGGATGTGATATATGGATTCATAAGTATGATACAAGGAGTGTTCACTTATCTGAGGAATAAGAAATTACTCTATTTCTTTAATATTTCCCAAACTGGAGACATCTGAAGAGACATTTGCTTCTAATCACATCTCTAGAGTATAAATCACATGCTGTGCTTTTTGCTAAGGTCAGTCATCAAGGCTGAGTATCTGGCTTCCTTTCTAGAGTGGATATCTCATTTGTCCTTAGGAGGAAAGGACAATGGCATTTCTTTCAGAATTAATGTCTGACAGCTAATAGAGTGTCAGCCAAACAGGGGTCTGAAAAGCTGATTCTATTGGTTTATGTATCTGACAATCTGTTAATAGTCATGTCTTTCTGGCTGGGACATCAGAGGAGATTAGTTACAGAATTGTAGATTTCTATCAAGAATAGAAGCAGTTTGTTTGTTTCTGAGATCCAAAGCTAAAGCAAATTAACTTTTGTTAAGTGCCAATTGTTAGGATATGAATGAGCCAGAGTACAAGTCAGGTTAATACTGATACTGGTTTAGTATCTGTGTTCTGAGCCAGATTGTCACTGGAAATTACACTTGAGATTTTAAAAAGTGATTGATGACTATGAGCACCGGAGCTGTAGGGACTACGCTTAGGGCACATTAAATTAATTCCTTTTTGAGGGCACTTTTTTTGTTCAGTCCTAGTAATGTTTGAAACTGGGGTTCTATACTTGAAAGTTACCATCTACTTTTGAGTGCTTAGGTGACTGTCTCTTACTGTGTGTTGCATATATGGATATGAACAGCCACTAGGTAGGTCAGCGTGGTCTTGATTGAATTGTCTGGGTGATGCTGAAGAGCAGTCCATGTTCTGTTGCACAGTGAATTGTGCAACATCTGAAGGCAGAGTTTCAGTGGTGTGTACTGAGGCCAAGTTATGAGCAAACACAAACAGGTATGTGTCCTTGGTTTTCAAATCTCACTGATTTTCCATCAGATTAATTGTTGGTCTCATAAAACACTTGCAGAATATTTACATTTGGAGGTAAAATCTAATATATAGGGCTGACTGACCCTGTTAGGAGAAAATGTTTCCAGCTCAGAAATTTGGTAGTGTCCAAAATGAATGTGGGTAGAGATTTTAATAAGCAAATACAACTGGTTTTATTTGGATCATGTAGGAGTTGTTCTGTCTGGGCCTGCTATGGTGCCAGAGGAAGGTGTAGTTGCCGTTCTCCTGAGCTGTCAGCTGGCTACAGTTCCCCACCATGTGGTGAGATCTTGCTGTGGCACACACGCTGCTGTTTCAGTGCTTGGTGTTAAAATGTGTGGTATAAGCTGCAGGGATTGGCAATTTCTTCCCAATTAGCAGATATAAAAGAAAAATAAATAAAAAAAGATAATATTGCTCTCCCTCTGGCAATTCTCAACTCCGTGTGGTTACTCATACACACACCAACAGATGTACTACCCAGGGGTTAGCCTAGTAATGGTGTGGGGAGTTCTGGGAACTGCAAAGCAGAGGCAGGGTTGGACCCTGGCAGTGCCGGTGTTCATGGTGGTAAGTCCTAATTGTGAAGCTCAGACTCTTAGCACAGTCATTTGCCAAGCAATAGAGGAAGTATTTAGGATGACTCCTTCTCTGAAGAAAGTGGGGGAGAAATACATGATCATGGATGAGGTTAGGCCTCAAATCACCTAATGTAGCATAACTGTTAGTGCTAACTGCTAAACTGCCTGAGGGGAGAACAAAGTGGTTTCAGGTGCTCTCTGCAGCAAGGGGAGCATTTGGAGCCCTCAGAGGGTGAGTGAGTCTTTCAGATATTTACGCTGATTATACAGGATCTAATTGGGGAGTTCTGTTTGTTCAGCCATACATCCCAGTTTTCTATATTGACATCCCTGGAAATAGAGCTCGCTAACAGAGATACCACTCTATTGTTCTGACTTCTTTTTGTGTTTTTATATCCTTATGCAGGAATTCCTCCTCATATTGATACACATTCTGCTTTTGAGGATGAAATAATCTCTCTCAGTTTAGGAGCTGAGGTAAACTTACTGTTTGCATGTGTTTTGATGGTGCTTTACTGAGAAATTTCATTTTTATATTGTTTAATACATGTTAATTTGATTTTCCATGCTGTCTGTTCGCACTCTTCTGAGTTTACTACCAAGCATGTAAGGTAATGTGATATGCTAATTAAATTTAAGTAACTGCAATGAGATGCTATTGAAGATTTGCCAGTGATATCAATGATACCCTGTTGTTAAATCTTAGCTTCTCTACCAACCTTCCTTCATTTTGTATTGCAGATTAGAGAGACTAGAGATTGTATCACTCTTGTTTATATTTCTATTTCCGTTTTTTCCTGCATCATCCACTGTTCCCTCTGGTCTGTATAAGCCTCCCATTATTTTCATGTTCAGTACACTTAAAGTAGGCTAACGTAGATGTATTTATTACCTGTAAAAGGTCCAGAGTCTGAACCCCACTGAGCTGGTGGTCATAGTACATGCAAAGGTAGACTCTGATCTCATGAGCTTCCAACATATGCAGATGATGTAGAAAGAGAGTGGGAAGGGAAATGGAAGAACAGTGGATTAGCATGAAGTTCTGCAACATGTCACGAACAAGGCTGAAAACAGGCTGTATCATCTAGTCTCAGTGCTCTTATTAATGTCTTTACTTTTACTCTGCTTCAATTAATCTGTTGCATGTGTTCATCCATGTTTTACAAATTTAGGATTACCTTCTCTGCCTTAACTGCTACTGCAGCCAGTCTGCTACTTGGCCTTCCCATCTTTCTATGCATTTCTTGAGAGCGTGTTCTAGATGTCTGCAAGGCTGCTTCCCTTGCTGTTTTGGGCTTTTTGTGACAGGAGAGTTATGTGTATCGTTGTGTATTCCCATGGTACTGGTTAACTAGAAGCTTAAGGAGGCTAAGAGCAGGTTATCGCGGTGGGTAAAGTTTGACTTTTGGATCTTTCTATTGAAAAGCTATTAATGCTGTTATAAGAATGATCTAATCTGCTCTTTTGGTTTTTTCTGGCAGTGTTGTGTAGATGACACCCATGTGTGTGCTCCATGGAGTTGTACAAAACAACATCTTTGATTATTGCTCTGGCTTTGTCTTAGTCTTTAGGCAGAGAGGAACATGGCTGTAGATTCTGAGCACTTACATTTTTTGATTCTTTAGTCTGGGCTGTGGCATCAACTTCCTCTTTTCTTCTTGCAAGCTGTGTAACGCATATGGAGCTCCTGGGACTAGGAGTGAGTCTAAGGAAGGTTAGCTTTTTCATTCATGTGCGGCAGTGGGACATCTGTGTTCTTGGTTGCTTGAAAAGGAGGAGTCAGTGTTGCCAATCCTCTCAGCCTGATCATGGATGTATTTGTCCACCACTCACAAAAGGATCCAGTTGAGTAGGAACATTTGGGATTACTTGTGAGGGTGGTATGCACAGTCCCATGGAGTTCATACTACTTTTGTTTTGGAATCTCCCATTCTAGGGGCTACTTCCTTGTGTGGCTTCTGCGCTTAGTCTTGTCTCAGAGACAGTTCTGTTCAACTGCAATGTTGTCTTTAACAGTGCCAACACCTCCATGAAAGGTAGCACATGGGAGCGTTGGTTTCTTTCATGCAGTTGCTCTAGGAACTGGGGTCTAATTGATCTTCTGTGTAGTTATCCATCCTAAGTTTAATTTTTCTAATACATGCTGAGCATTGAGAGTGGCACAGCAACAGTAGGTGATCCCAATTTAGAGCTGTTTCTATGTTGATCTTGTAAATAAATAAATAAATAGATATTTTATAAAAACCATACTGGTGGTGTAAATTTGCATGTTCTGCCTCGGTCTGCAGCCCCAGGCTTTCTTACCCTTCCTGTGTCAATTAAAAGGCCAACTCTGGCACAGATGCTCCATTACTTCATTGACAAGGCACCACAGGCAGTGCATTTTTAGATGATTATGTGTTACAGCGCACTTTTGTGATGATCTTAGAGGTGCCAAAAGCAGAGTGATTTTAATCACCTGAGAAATACAAACCTTTCTGGAAAGTGGATTGCCTGGAGCATTATGATGCTGCTAAAAATTTGAATGGGTACGTTTCAATCAGGGAAACAGCCAGATTTGGGCTGTTTCTAGATATTGCAGGCACAGGCATTGGATACGGTCTGTTAGCTCTGAAGTTTCAGTGCCTTTTCCTAATGGGCCATTAATGCACTTTTCAGGTGCAGACAATCAAAGCCCACATGTAGTAAAACAACCCAGTGGCCCATGAAAAATCTGCATTATTTAATGGCTTTTCTTTCTCATACTTTTACAACTTTTAATGATTCTTCAGTATGGTTTTGTGCACTTATCCCTTCATCTGATTTTAGAATATAAATATCAGTTGCAGTTATATGTAAGTTATCTATTCCTACTAAAATTACCATGTACAAAATTTACACGCTCATAATAGGTAATTGGAGTTGTGTATACAGCAGCAAACTTTACTACCTGTTTCTCCTTCTCTCTTTTCTTCCCTCTGTAGCGTGACTTTTTTCTTTCCCACTGGAATAAGTTAGGCTGCAGCATAATGAAAAACGTACATGAACAAGTTTTATGTCTTGTCCTTTCTTTATTCTTCTCAAGAGTAAGTGCACACATTTTAATAAAAAGTGATGTAAAGAACTAAGCTTGCCGCCCAACTGGAAGCTGACTAACCAGACGCTTCAGAAGAAGAAAAGAAAGCAGAATACTTCATATAGTTTATTCTTATACTAAGTCACAGAAAGAGCTTTTCCTTTGGTTGATTGTATGCTTGTCCTTCGAGGATCTGACTTAGGCAGATTCTAGTAACTAAAATAAATGCTTTGGCTTATGAAAAAGAAGTCTGTGGCAGAGCAGGGGACTAAACACAAGTGCCTGCCTAGCCTCCTGTCTTAGCTATCAGCATAGGTTTTTAAATTTCTTATATCATCTCCACAGAATTATTTAGGGTGGAAGAGACCTCTTAAGGTCACATAGTCCAAGACCTCTGCTCAAAACAGGGTCAGCTAACACAGGCTGTCCAAGACTGTTTTGTTTTGTTTCCATTATCTCTGCTGATGGAGACTCTGGAAACAATCTGGGCAACTTGTTCCAGTGTTTGACCTCCATCACAGTAAAAGCAGAACTGTTTTATTGTATCCCGATAGAATCACATGGGTTTTAAACTGTGGCCATTGTCTCATCTTGTTGGTGGACACTCTACGAAGAGTCTGGTTCTCTCTTCTTCATTCTCTCCCATCAGGTATTTATACACGTTGATAACAGCCATCTTGTCTGAGCCTGAGCCAACACTTCTCCAGGCTGACTCATCTGAACTCTCTCAGCATCTTCTCATACAAAGATACATCTTAATTGTCTTAAGTCCCTGTGATGGGCTTTCTTAGTAAGTCCATATCTTGTAGTGGGAAGTCCAGTGCCAGTACTGGACACAATACTCTAGATGCATCCTCACCAGTGCTGAGTAAAGGGGAAGGATCACCTTCTTTGACCTGCTGGCAGTGCTCTTCCAGTTGTAAGCCAGGAAGCTGTTGGTCTTTTTTTCTGGAAGAGTACGCTGGTGGCTCATGTTCAACCTCTTGTCCAGCAGGACCCTAAGGTCCTTTTTGGCAAAGCTGCTTTCTAACTGATCGGTCCCCAGTGTGTAGTGGTGCATGGAGTTATTCCTGACCAGGTGCTGGACTTTGCACTTCCTTTGTTGAACTTCATGAGGTTTCTGTTGGAGCCAGTTGTCCAGCCTGTCCAGGTCCCTGTGAATGGTGGTACAATCCTGAGATGTATGAGCTGCTCCTCCTGGTTTTGTATTGTCTGTAAACTTGCTGAGGGTGCATTCTGCCCCATGGTCCAGCCCATTAATGAAGTTGTTAAACAGTGTTAGCTGCAGCATTGGCCCTGAGGATGCACTACATGTATCCTACTGCACTTTGTGCCACTGCCTTCTTCAGTGATACCTTCCAGCCTAAATCACGCTATTGAGAATCGGTCTTTTCCTCAGGGGTGAGTAAGTTTATGCAGTAACAGAGCACTTTGTATTATTTTGTTAGTGGATCATTGTAAGCCTCATTTCTTTCTGTAAATGTCATTTCTGTTAAAAAGTGAGTAGCTGTTGGCATGTGGTGTGTATGTTCATGGTAAATATGAGCAAACTTGAGAGGAAAATAAGGGCATGATTCCTCACAATACTGCATTTGTCTTGTATCAGATAACCTACAGCAATCCAGGTTCTTACCCTTGTATGGAGTGAGGCAGAAGCATACGTGTTAAATTCTTTCCTGTCTCAGTCACATGGAACAGCTTTATCAAAAGGCACAGAGACACCAAGTGGCTCAATTTTGTTCTAGTTGGTGCAATATTTTGTGTTTGGGGGAGTTTACAAGACAGATTAAATTTGATTTGATGGAGAAAAATCTCACTATTACTTTGTACTTCTGCCTAGCTTATAAAAACCACTAAATAGTTTGAGGGCAAAGCAGTGAGACATGTGATGTGTCTTTGCCGTGTAATACTCCAGGAAAATTGAGGGTCTGAGGCTAATCACTTCTCTGGTCTTGACCCATTTCTTTGGCATCTCATGGGAAACTGCAGAATAAAGTGGGACTTCCAGAATGTCCTGTGGGCTTGTAATGCAAAATTTAATTCAGAGGGATTTCTATTAATCCATTGCAAACCATATGTTCTGTGTCTGTAGATTGAACAAACCAGGGAACAGTTCTTTCCTTTGAGAATTTTCTATCTTTGAGTTAGGTGTTATTTTCACTGCCTCCATTTGGTGTCTCTAAAGATACATAATTTTACAGTATTTCATCTTAGGAACCTGGCCAAGTTTGCAGCTGCCTTGAAAAAAATCCTAGTTAAAGCCTGTGTCAAATTTTCTTTTGCACGTTTACAGCAGGAGCTTGATCAATATTGAGATTTCTGTTTTTCCACTTTTCCTAATTTGCCATTTTACATGCTGTCATGTAAGCCTTGGTTCATTAGAATTTTAGAAATACAGAGGTAGCATTTCTATAATGAGCTCAGCAGTGCTATGAGAGTATCCAATGCATAAAAGAATTTTCCCTTCTTGGCTGTGTATCTTACCCCCAGTGAACAGCCTGTGGGACACTCTGCAGTCCCTTCTCATTAGCTCTGCCCCGCTCTGTCCAGGACTGCTGTGGGACAAGGGTCTCTTCCAACCAGAATGATTCTGTGATGACACCTGCTGCCCCATACCAGAGGGTGAAGCTCAGCCATAGTTTTCCTGAAGGGTGTGTTCTGTTGGCACCATACTATGATTTATGTTGCTTCTGTCCTGTTTTTCTATTATCCAGCTTGTCATTCTCTTTGCCTTACCTTTTATTTTTCTTCCTTAAGTGCTTTATTCTGGCTCCTGTACCTTGGCCTGGCAGAAGGCTGGTATAAGCACTGAGAACTGCTGTGATGCTCTGGCAAGGCCCCTGACCTAATGTTGGCGAAAGGGAAGTTTCAGGGTTTTGAGTCAGATTTGTGGCTCAGGGTTAAACAGTGAGGGAGAAGGTGGGTCATCCTTGACCTCTGCCTAACTTCTGTTCATCTGAGCACATATTCATCGTGTCTTAGCCTTAGCAGACTTTAAGTGCCTTGATCTGTAAAGAAAAGCTGTGACTCTTAAGCCTTGAAAGCAGAGCAGTGTTACACAGAAAGGCTCCACCAGACCTTTTGAACTATGTATCACTGATGGTCAGCCCAGACCACGTAGAATGAGGTACCCTACTATCACTCATCTCTCAGATTGATAATTGACCGTTTTCCTGGCACTTCTGCTTCTTTTCTGTTGATCTATTTCTGGTCTGTCTTGGTTAACAAACAGAAACCCATACCTGCTATAGCAACAGCTGTTTCTGTAAAGCTGCTTGAGAGACTTTTATCAGAGGCCTTTTAGAAAGTCTAGATTCTTTGACAATCCTTTGACAATCCCAGCCTTTGAGAGTTAGCATCTGTTCCATGCCTTGTATAAGCTCTAACAAGGCAGGCAGGCACTAGATATTGTTGTGTTAAATTTGTGATCCTGCTCTTAGTTTGCTTATCCTGTCTAGTTGCTGATACAGTTTAATTTACTATTTACATTGCTTTTAAAGGAAGAGAGAAGGCATCTTACCTATTTAAGGAATTACTCTGGTAGTGGAGTGGCTATACCAAAGTTTTTCTGCTGTCTGTGCTAGCAACATGAAGTAGTAGTGATAGTGATAAATATTTAAAAAGATCTCAGATTGGCAGAACCAAAATGTCTCTTAACCCAAATAGAAGACATTAATTTTCACCACTACAACCTAATGCTGAGTTAAAAGTTCGCCCAAGTGAGTCTGGTGGGATTCCTGAGGCTCAGTGGTGGTGTGCTTTTCAGATCTGTAAGGCACCTTTCTTGAGCCGTACCTGTTGTACAGTTAGGGATTTTATCAGTTTTTAAAGAATTGTTTGCAGTGGTTTCTGTATCATTTAGATGGAAACCCTAAGGAACTATATTTATAATTGTATACTAAATTTAGGGCTTTTTCATTTAAAGTGGTATTTCATTTTTGAAAACTACTGAATAGCTTCTCCATGGGAAACGTGTCCTGAGCACCACAAGTTAAATGCAGCGGGTTTCATAAATCTGTCTCTCCTGTTTGCATTTACTCTGTATTAATAAATCCTTTGTGTTTCTTTCCATCCATGTTGTACCATAATGTACTGTCATTGAGCTTGGATCAGGTACAAGACCCATCAAAATCAAGGGAGAACTTTCTGTTGATGTAATTGAACATTGAATTGTGCCCTCTGAGATAAGCAACAAAGCCTGCAGCCCTTCGTGAGAATATTCCTAATGGTCTATCTCTCTGTTTTGGGAAAGGTGAATATTCAGTAAGCATACTGTTGTGAGTTGTTATTTCTGTGCTGGTTGTCTCTTCCCCGTTTACATAAAGGATTCTCTTCAGATATCAACATGTCCTGCTGATGTTTCCAGCTGATCAATTATTTTAACCTTTGTGTAAAGATCTTGAAAGCCCAGCTTTCCTGTAAATTTTCCAGAGAGAACATGTTCTGCCACACCTAATCGCCTCCTCCCATAGCTGGGGTTGTTCATAGGCTGACTCCTATTTTAGCCAAAGGTAGCAACAGCAAGGCACTCGCTGTGTTCAACTCATGCAGGCAAGCATTTGTTTCTCAGGTGCTGTAGGAATCTGTTAACCAATTTGCACTGGGATGCTACAAGAACAGTGTTGGGACAGAATTGCCCTCAAAACAATGATACTCACTTTGTTTCTCTAGAAGCTGTGTGGCAGTAATTTGTTGAGAAACGAGTCAGCAGCATGGAGTTCTTACCTTCCCCGCTACCTCCTCAGCTACTTGGGAGGAGCAAAATCAAAGCTATTCTATGACAGAGCTTGGCTTTTAAAGTTTTGTATGTAACAATACTCTTTTTTCCCTCCTCTTTCATATTGGTGAGACATTATAGTTTCCAGGTGCCTCTTCGTATGAGTTGTCGCTATGGTGAGTCTCTGAGGTCTGGCATTTACCACCAGTGTGTCAATACTGGGCAAACAGGGCTGCAGAGGTTTGTTTCCTGTCTCTCTGTTGTTGGATTCATACCAGCCTTCCTTCCTATCCACAGAAGAAACAAACTTGTCATCTGTTGTGCCTTTCTATAAAGCTGTTCCTCACTATGCAAGGCCTGGCAAGTCCTAAATTGGCCAGAGTCCTGCTTCAGTGCAAAGGAAGGAAGGGCAACCTGTAGTTCGATTCCTGTGAGAACTCTGATCTGTAGAATATGGTGCTACTTGCTAAGATATTTCACCTGGGTCTGCAAGAGTGGGAATTTGCCTTACTCCATTCTGCGTAGCACTTCTATGCTTCCTGTATATTGTCCATTATTTTGGCTGCTGGGAGGGAGAGCAGAGCTGTGGTGACTCCTGGTTTATACTGTTTTGCTTTCTTTCCAGTCGGTTGCTCTTTTTAGCATCCTGTGTTTTCTTTCAGTTATTGGTACTAAGAAAGGGGACATGGGAAGAATGTTCTTGTTGCCTCCTGAACTCCTCTGGGGAGTTGCATCAGCAATGCAGTTCTTGAAATTGTGAAAAGAGAGATAAAAGAAATTGCAATTAGGAGGAATGTGAAAATGAAATCCACTCAATATCACATGGAAAGATACATAGAGATGCTATGAAGAAATGTCATGTAGTTCCAGTTAGTTTTGTCTCAATCGCACCAAAAACCCTACTGTGAGTGAAGTTCTTTGTAAAATGTTTGAAGTCTGTGGTAGAGTTTAGGATTTTCTGACTGTGGTCATAGCTGCTAAATAATGAAGGAAAATTTCTGCATGATTCCTTTACCAACTTGGTTCTGTTTTAAGAGAACCTGTTGTCTCCAGGCTATTTGCTTTTTCTGTAGTGTGCTTATTTTGTATGCTGAAGCAGCAGCGTTTCATTTCCAATTCTCAGGCGTCTGGCTGTTGTGGCGTTACTGTGACACACAAATACAAATACTGAATTTTTCACTGGAAAAAAACATACTCTCTAAAAAATGTCTTACTACTGCTAGAGATTTCTAAGAGGTTTTCATGTGGTAAGAAGTACCTGGATAGATAAAAATCTTGAAAAGAAAATTAGATTATGATGCACAGTATTGCTCTTTTTAAACGAGGACCTTTTTTTTTGAATCTTGTTCCATTTCATTCCACCCATGTCCTCTTCACAGGGATACATCAACTACTCTTGAGTGGTGCTGGGATGAATTAACTGCTTAAATATGAAGTTGCTATTTATTCCTTGAAAAATGTAATCATTGTAATAGAAGAAAACTAACAGAGCATTTAAGTTTTTAGATTTCAATTAATATTTTTATATCTGAAATTATTTTTCAGTCAGGTTTTGGATTGTTGTTCTTGAAATACAGTTCAGTTGTGTTTTTTAGAGAAACCCCTGTATGGTTGTTTAAGTAGTTACAAATTTCTTTATTTTTAAAAGATTTTTTAGTTTCTGTGAGAGGTTTATCAATAGAAGTTATTTCTATTCCCCATGTTATTTATAGAAGATCAGTACTTGATGCATGAAATGGAATCCTGGTGTCTGAAATCTGGGCATTAAAAAGTCGTTATCTTTAGCTGTTGCATTTCAGCCGTACTTCAGTCTTGGAATTCAATAAAGAAATCTAATTTCATTAGCCAGTGACGTCATCTCTCTTGTCATTGGAGTCTATTTTAAGACTGTGGCAAACTTCATGTAGAAATGACAAGTAGCCAGTCAATAATAATAGTCACAAGTAGTCTATAAGCGAAGAAACACACTTAACTTGTTAAGCTCCTGCTGTGATGTGTTGTCTCTCCTGGCTTTGAACTGGACTTTAACACCAGTAAGTGTAGCAAATGGGGCTTGAAGTCTGTCTGCCTATATACTGTCTTTACAAATCTAAGCGTTTAGCACACTGCAATCTTCTGTTTCTGGTTTTCTTCCCAGCTATGTTGAGTGTTTCAGGAGGGTTTCTCCACAGAGCTCTTGTTTCAGTAGAGTTGACTCTGGAAATTCTCATTAAGGAGCTGGCAATGTAGAGTAGTTAAAAGCGTGCTGGAGCCAGAGCTGTCAAAGCTGTGATGCTGATACACTTTACAGAAGGATTCTGCATCAAAGTAGGGAGAAGTGTGTGCTCTTACTGGAGAAAGTGGGCAGGCAGCCTCCAGGTGCAGTGTGGGGGTGCTGGCAGGTGAAGCTCTGCTCTGTTTGCTGGGGCAGCAGAGGAACAGCTGGAAGGAACCCAGATTGATGATGCATCTGAAAGCATGGAAAATAGACCACTTCACATCTCCATGTGAGGTGGTGGTGTGCCTTCTCCTCCTCTCCCTCTGTTGCTGCATACATGTCTCTGCAGGGCACATTCACACAAGTCATAGTAAATTCAGAGCCAGATGCTGAGGCCCTGGTAGAGCCCTTTTTCTATAACTCTTGGCTGCATTATGTGAAGATGCTCATCAGCTAATGAAGCAGATGGATGCAATGAGGGAGGAAAGAGGAAAGATGTTGCTTGTGATGAAAGTCAGCAGTGTTGGAATACTGCCTATTCAAACATCAAAATGTGATTTTCAATTGTTTTATCTGCTTTAAAATAACAGGTGTGTTTCAGATGTGTGATACTTCCATGGTGTGAAACACAGCAATTGTGTGAATTGAGAAAACAATTTTCTTCAAATTATTTTAAAAAGTCTTTCTGTGTCATGCTGTCTTTTCAATTACGCTTTATGGCCCTAGGAGATGTCATTAACCAAAAAGATGGCTTTCGTTTGGGTGGAGTGGGGTGGTTTTTTGCTTTTGTTTTGGAGGGTGAGCATGGGAGTTGTTTTTTTTTTCTGTTTTGTTTTGGGTTTTTGTTATGTGCTTTTGTCTGTTAAGGAATCACTTTTCTTTATGTCTTTAAGCCATTTCTGTAAATTCATGCCCAGGTCTTGTTCCTCAGTAAATTTCTCTTTTACAGTGAAGATGTAGAGGATTAAAAAACAGGCCATATGGTAGTTTCTATAGCAATAAATTAAAAACTGTTTCTTGTCAGCTCCTGTGATATATGATGCAAGGGAAAAAAATCTGGGTGAAGATAGTCCTGCTACATGTATTTGCAACCTCAGTAACATGGAAATTGCTGATTGTAGTGTGTTTCCACAGATAATTGTAAATTATCAGTGATTTTAAAAAGGTGATATGCTGGTTTTGAACCCTGAAATGTTTTCTTTTTGACTTAGATATTGAAAATCTCTTGAGAACCTGCAAGTTTTTAATGTGTGTAAGAATTAGATGTGCTGCAGCACCACATTGTGCGTACTGGCATCCTGTCAAGGTCCTCATACTGGCATATAAAGTTGCACTTACTACAGAACAGCAGCTTCTGTGTTGTAAGGACTTGTACAGTGGTTTCTCAGTAGACATTTGGCACAGTATTAAACATCTAAATAGGGATTATTTGCTTTCAGGACAGAGTAATACATTATGTGCAGGTCTCAGGAGGTGTATTTGAGGATGCAGAACCACTTGTGACATCCTGGCACCATATCTGAACAGGTTGAGCTGTTGTCTGAAGGCCATTAGGATCAGGACGTGTGCTCTTGTGCCCTTCCATTGACCCGTACTCCATTAGAGAGCAAGTGATACAAAATCCTGGAAAGGCACACGTGGGATTTCATCCAGTTGGGGCATGTTGTGCCCTGGTGTAGGTGGATGCAATTCAATGTGTCATGTAGTAGCACCCATGGATGTGAAGGAAGACATATGACTGAAAAAATGGAAAATATTGCAGAGAAGGCTAAGACAGTAAAAGAAACTAAATTAAGACTAACAGCAGTAGCCTCTTGCTCTCTGTGTACTGAAAGAGTTTAAGAACTACAGAGGTGGTTTATTAAAAGGTGAAAATAGAATGTTAGTGAAACTGAATAAACTGGATATTGTTGAGAACTTGACCGAGTCTTTGTCTCTGGATTCACTGAAGGACATCAAGGACGTGTGCTGGGGTTGGGTAGCATTTTTATGGAAAGGAGGAATTTTACCTATGGTGGCAGAGGGACGTAAGCAGTGGTAATGCAGCTGTTGCTTTTTACTGTAGGGGTATGTAGGAGTCCAATCAACATTGAGTTTTAACACACCTGGGAAGGTGCAAAGGCCACAGATAATGTCCTGACATACAAATAAACCTGATAATTTTAGAGTTAGTAGGAGTGGGTATACTTGATAGACAGTCTCTAATAGATTAGGTTTGTTGTGTTCTTCTTACAGTCTGGCTGTTCAATCAGCAAGATTAAACACTGACCCTGGATTTACAAAGAGGGCTTTGAAACAAAGAAGAGTCACCTTGAAAAAATGTGTGAAGCATAAAAATTTGTGGAAGTGCAGAGAGATCTTGAAGTGGGAACAACAGTGGTCAAAAAATGGTGTGATGCTGCCAGAAGTATCACCAGCATCCCAACCTCTCCTGAGGCTGGGCGGAGCAGCTGCCTCATTGGACACCATGTGGTGACAGATCTGGCTAGTAGGGTGGCAGCATGGGGTGCCACCACGGACATGCACACCTGGAGTCCCTCTGTGTAAGCCTGCAGAATTTGTCACTGGTGTGTATGGGAGGAGCACCTGCATCTCGCAGGAGGGCTTTGTGAGTAGGGGAGCCCCCGTAGCCAGGAGAGGGGTGAGTGCTGATGGCCCATGTGGCCTCTGAGGAGATGGTGTGCATATACCTCTGCACACTGTGGGATTAGAGCTTCGGGGAATTACTTACAAAGGCTATTTTTAAATCTCTAGGCGTTTATTAATATTTTGTAGGCTTCTAGTGCTGGGGTTTATCTGTTATGGTGATGCTCTTGTTCAATGTATAATTCACTGGTTGCTTGTTAATTAAGTATTGTTAATAAATCAGTAGACTGCTTTGACTCTAATTTGATTTAAACCACAGGAGTTAAGCAGGTTTTCCTGGTACAGTCATACTTGAAGTATTGAGCTAAGTATTTCTAAGACATAGTGGAAATACGGCTTTAGGCTTATTTCGTATGGCAGCAGTCCTCAAAAGGCAGCATGGATGAGACTACACCCTGTTTGGTCTCCTTCAGCTGATGCACTTCCCCACCCACCCCTTTTCAGCTGGCTTGTGCTGTCTCTTGGGAAATGTAACGCTTCCCTGGTTTGTGCTATAAAACTCCAAGTTGGGGTGAATTGCAACACAGTTCTAACACTTCAGACACCTTGAACTGTAAATAATAATCACACTTCTGGGCATTCCACCAGCAGCGTGGGTCACTTGGCCTCAGGGCTGGAGTTTGTTTCTAATCATCTTTTGTTTAGAAATGTAGTAGTACGCAGACTAAACTTCAGCACTGCAGTTATTCTTCAGTGGCAGTGATCGGTGATGAGGCACAGTAGAGGAGTTAATGGCGTATTTCAGCTCTCCTGGTCAGTGTGGTACTGATTGAAAAACTTCTAGTAACTTGGAGTTGGTGAACCTCAAGAGATGCATTCGTGGCGATGTGGAGTGCCAAGGAGAGTGGTGTATAGTCCTGTTAGCTGTGACAAGGCCTGCGGCGTATTTGAAGCTCCTCCATACAGCAGGAGGAACAGTAGTTGTCTTTTTCTTGTGCACTACCTGAATCTTGTAAACAGAGTACAGACAACAAGAGAATTCGTATCATGGAGAAAATGGCATGTCAAATAGCTAGAAGAGATACTGGTATGCTTTCTGTGGATACGCTCTCCTCAATGGGGCTATCAAGAAAATGATAACAAGGTGAGACCTCAGAGAAGAAAGAATGAAGTACTCTCTGCATATTCAAATAGTTCTTAAACATTAATATCTTAGACATCAATTAAGAGGAAGAAATATGTAGGTACTTAACACAGAAAATTCAGGAAGATAGTAATGCTATCCTTACATGGAAAATTTGAAGAAAAACACCCTGGTAGGTAAATTAAGCATCTGACTAGCATCACCATAGTGCCTAAGTAGATAAGATGGTATTCTTTGGTGTGGTGCTAGGGGGGCCTGTGCATGTGTTGGGAGATTTTTGAGGTCGGCAGTACTGAAATACTTCATGATTGCCAATGTTGCACTCATTTTCTGAAGCATGGCTAGAGACCATGATATAGAATGTAAATATCAGCATAGGTTACATAAAATACAAATTGCCCTTGATGTGGATTATTCAGAGAAGATAATCTCATTCTCTTTCTGCTTAAAATTCAGCATTTTTCTGAATTCCAAATTTGGGAATGGTTCTTGCAGTGAAAGGCACTGTTTATTGCTGGTTGATTGCCTCAGTGCTGTGTAAGCCAGCAGGCTCTTGTTTCTGCATAGAGCCCCACTGTGTTCTTAAAGCTCCACGTGTGGGCTTTAAACCTCTCAGCTGTCTTTGAAGTAGACATTCTTTTTCATCTGTTTTACATGTGGGAAACTGCTATGTAGGCTGATAATGTGTCTTTGCTCTCTGAAAATTCAGTAAATAATGTCAGAGACTTGAGAATCATTCCACATTGCGTTTTTTTTAGCTTTAGAGTGTGTTTTGTCTAAGGTAGTCTGTTGACATAAAATACAAATTGCATCAGAGACAAAGCTTAGAAAAACAGTGTTGTCATTCCATGCTTATTGATGTTGTCCTTATACCTTCATTGCTCTATTTCTGTTTTGTCCTTGGATCATTACTTATTTGACAGATTAGTCATTCACCTCCATCGTCCTGCTCTTTCATGAAGTGCAGTACCACTGCAGTGGAAGGTGGTGCAGACTTCTCATTCCCTGAGGAGTTAAAAACCCCATACTTTCTTCCCTCTTTCTTTTAAGCTGGATTCTTCTCTGGGTTTTGCTGTATTTTGCTGTATTTTATTCTAGAGGAACAATGTTCGTCATGTGGGTGTCGCTTTGCTTTGATGTTCAGCCATCCTTGAAAGCTGTTTACTGCTTCATGTGCTCCCTTGTCATGAACACTCTCTTTTAAATAACCAGGCATCATCACAAGATATTTAAATCCACGAGCAGGCATTATTAGCTGTTTGTTTCTTTCAAGTTTTTTGCTGTATATATAGAGACATACTTATTCCATAGTACAAAGAGAGAAGGTAAAAGTTGTATAAGATCAAAGCAGCCACTGTTTTTATTTTTCAATGTAATCCCTGGATGATGCACGATGGACTAGCTGAAAGTTTGATCTTTATTGACTCTGCCACCTAAGAGAAAAAAGAGAACAGGTAAAAACAAAAATAGTAATTGGAAATAGCTCCTGTGGAGCAAAGCTGTCATGAAGCAGATTGATTCAGCAGTGGCAGAGTGGCTTTATTGATTGTGAGTCCTTAGTAAATTAAAAAGAGGACCAAATGTGTTAATCTTTTGTGTGTGTGTGTGACAGTGACAATTTAGAATGTTCTACCAGGATAAAGACACATAGGAGTGTGGGAATGTTATCTACTTCAGCCAGTAATAGGCTTTTCTGAGATAAGAACCAAGTTCTTCAAAAACCCTTCTGGGTTAAATGTTCTTTACTGTAGACAACGAACAGAAGAAATAGTGTTGCCTATTTATTATTTTTTTAAAGCATTCAGAGGCAGTTATTCTAGATAAAGAAATGAAACTTAGGAATTGCATTAATTTTCTTCAGATGTTCACAGCAAGTTCCTTAAATTTGATTCTCTGTCTGAATTGCAATGTCAAATTTGTGGTTAGAAGTAGAAAACATGAATATATTTTAGGTGAGGATCTCTGTCTACTTTGTCAGTAGAAGTCAGGTTTGGATTTGGATTTCGATTTTTGACTCTTCCAATTACTGCTAATTACTTATTGTCATTGTCCCTCAAGTAAATTAGTCCTTTATTTTTCCTTGCCAAATCATCACTGCTTGTCATAAAGATGAAATTAATTTAGAAGGGGAGCAGCCACACAGTGTGAGATGATAATACAGAAGCTTTTCCTCCACAGAAACGTAGAGAGCAGGGACAGAGCTGGGATCCTGTGCTGGTGATGACTAGACTTGCCAGATGTTATGTGCAATAGGTAATCTGCTTTTCATCCTCAGATTCTGCACCATCAGAGATTTGTTTCACATACTTCTTGTTGGCTTAGCAAAGTTCAGCCAGAAGGGCATGCTCTACTCTTTTACTGTCTACTATTTTCCTGCCACTTCTGCCTGAAAATCCAGCTACCAGGGATAGTTTTGTGACCTCTCATTCCCAACATGCTATCTGTTATAAAGCATCTAGAATCTCCGCTATTTTGGATGCACAGTTGTTAACAGGACAGGGTTTGAGGAGCATCTTCTGCTAAGAGACTGGGGCGCCATGCAGCTGGAGGGAGAAGGAATTGGAGTTGCTTGAGGTAGAGCAGCGAGAAGGCAGGAAGCTGGAGGAACTGTTCCCCACTGCTTCATACAGTGTGCCCCAGCCTGGCGCTCAGAGAAGTGAAAGGGAACTAGATCCTCTTCCAGGGCCTGGAGTGGGAACTGGAAGTGTAGGAAACCCCATAGAGCTGGCAATCATTGACTCTTGGAGAAAGTGCTGTTCTTGAACATCATCTGCGGTTGTCTGCAGATCCTTTTAGCTACAACTGTCATAGGAAGAGGGACAGTGGGGTAACTGAGCCTCCAGGAAGGAATCTGGACAGTCTAACATTCAGTTTATTCTGTGATACTTCTGAAGGACTCAGACTCTATCTAGGACCTCACACCTGTCCCCCAACAGCAGAGAGGCAAAGGACAGACTGAGGTATCATCTCCCGCAATTCATCCAACCACTTCACTCCCCATTTCTTTTCATGCTTTTCCCTTCCTTATTTCCTGGTCCTGTTTAGTCACCCTCTGGGTTCTTTGTGTTGCCAGGGAGCTCTACCTTTTTACAGAGGCTTGTACCTAGTCGTGCTTTATGGTGCAGCCTCCCTGTTAGATCTGTGAAGCTGTTGTGTTTTCTTCTTCTTCACCCCATGCTTCTTTGAGGATACCTAGAATAAATTGCTGAGTGCAAGGGAAGGAGTATATTAGCAAGTGGCTGCCATTCATCTGTCTGTGAAACTATTGAAGTGTTCCATAATCATTCATCAGAACTTATAGGTAGGCTTTATTCCTCTTTCTCCTTTCAGCCCCACTGCTTGTCACTTCCGTCATTTCTTGCCTGAAATTTAGGTAGCTCAACAGGAGAAGCTGTTTCACTCTATGTAGGTGGTACTACACCATAAATAATTTATTTTTCCTAAAAATGTAAATGCCATTGTAGTTTGCTCAAGTGTGCACAACATTAAATAGTAAATGTTGTAAGTAGTAATTTGTAGTGTTTAAGTCTTGCTTATTCAGTCTCTGTGTTGTCATTCTTTTTGTGCTGAATGACTGATCATTGCACCACTATTTCCTTTGTTAAACGCATCTGTATGCAGAAGCAGAACTGCCTAATTTGTTTCAATCTGGCATGCCGTAGTAAGTCTGCTTTTAAATTGCATACTTAGTAGGTTACAAATCAGGTGGCAACACTTTGGTGATGCTAATTCTCCAGCGTGGCTGGAACAGCTGACTTGAACAGTTTTTGACCGCTTTTCTTCTGTGGTAAGCCTGCTGTAACTTGTTTGACTTGCTTAAATGACCTGCTCCTTATTTTCCACAGCAAGAGTTTCTCTCATTTGGGAAATGTAAAAGGATAACATTCCTAGCCCAAGCAGGAGCAAAATGTAGCACTGCCATCTGGGCTGTGAATTGGAATAAAGCTGAAAGCGTTACCTCAGTATATTGCCATGGCTAGAAGCCAGGTGGCAAATAATAAAAGGACGGTCTGGTAGCTGGCAGTGTTAGTCAGGATCTTGGGAGACTGCATGTGCTGCTTGTGCTGCAAACCTCCAGGAATGTAGGCAGGTTGGAAGTAATTTCTCTCACCTAATACTGGTTACCTAAATGTTATATCTACTCTGAGTTAATTGACTCAGCTCCATCTGCTGTGAATGGATAGGCATTTCCAGAGGTTATAGGGTCGTTCCACATCACTTAACTCTACATTTTAGACTAGGATGAATCACTGTGGAGATATTTGTCTCTCTCTGCATAGACTTCATGAAAAGACAGTAGCTAAATGACTTAGCCCAGGTACCTAACTTTCAGAGGCCTGAGATAGAGCAAATGAGCCCTCTCTTACTTTGATGTATTTGTGTTTAGTTGAGGGTTAGTAATCCTTTCATACCTCACAGGTACACACAGTGTAAATGGTGCTATGGTGTCCTCATGAGCACAGCTATTAGAATCATAGAATCATTCAGGTTGGAAGAGACCCTTGGGATCATCCAGTCCAACCATCAGCCCTACCCTACAAAGTTCTCTCCTACACCATATCCCTCAACACCACATCTAATCTACTCTTAAACACATCAGGGATGGTGACTCCACCACCTCCCTGGGCAGCCCATTCCAGTGCCTGACCACTCTTTCTGTGAAGAATTCTTTCCTAATGTCCAGCCTAACCCTACCCTGCTGCAGTCTGTCAATGTCAACTGCACCACATACTTGGTGTTGTCAGCAAGTTTGCTCAATCCCACTGTCCGTGTTGCCAACAAAGATACTGAACAGCACTGATCCCAGTACTGACCCCCAAGGAATGCCACTCATCACTGGCCGTCTTATATATATGTGTGTGTATATATATAAAAATATAAATATAGAATCATAGAATGGAGTTATATTTATTGATTTTTATGTCTATTATGTTTATATGTATATATATCTATCTTTATATAAATTTAAAACATATTTTACATATATATACAGACAGATTTGTGGCTGCCTATAGAAGATTTTTGCACACAGTGCTGAAAGGTAGAGATCTTAAGGACAGAGACCTGGTAGCTTTTGCATTCCCAGGAAATACATAGGTATTTTGTGGCAATATTCTGATGAACACAGGCAAAGTGAGGACTCAGGAATACCTGGCATGTATATGGTTTTGTTTCTTTTTAGATTGTGATGGATTTCAAACACCCTGATGGCCATACAGTGGCAATTATGCTGCCCCGATGCAGTTTATTGGTGATGACTGGAGAATCCAGATACCTCTGGACACATGGGTATGTGAAAGAGTCCCTGCATTGCTGATAATAGAAGAATAATATATATTGTTTGTTTGCTTTGTTAACGACATGCTGTATTTAAAATTGCTCTGAAAGAGTTCAAATCAAGTTTTATTATTAATATACAAATGCAGTTCTCTGCTCAGATGCTGCTCAGGTTAATTTGAAAAGAACAGAGATTTCAGGAAGGTAATTGCCAGTCCCTGAGCTGCAGTTTCCTGCTGCTGTCACAGGTGAAGTTTCGCTTTGAAATCGCTCTCACTTACATACTTGGTGTGAAAGTCCTCAATGACTCTGAACTGCCAAAGAATGGATTGTACTGCAATTATCTTCACCATATCCTTTCTCTCTTTTCAGCCCACAGCTTTTCCCATTGGATTATATATTCCAAAGGCTTTAGAGAAGGGCTGGTTTAAGAGAGTCACTTCCCCTGTATCTGGCATGAGGATGACAAAGGGGAGTCTTCCTGAGCTCTTCCCGCTGCTTTAGGGACACTTTAACTACTGATAAGGCTGAGCAGGTTTGGGATTCTGGAAGAGATTTCTTGAAATATGTCTTGAGACTTTGTTTATTGTAGAGTTTAAATACCTGCTTTTTAAATTATGTGCCACTGGGAGATACTTACAAAAGGAGTGTTGAAGTTGGTGAAAAGGCTAAAACCTTGGTGAACTCTGGGAGTGACAGTAGAGCACTTCAGGAGAGTGTGGAAACCCTCATGTTGGACAGAAACAACCATGGTAAATGTTTCTTCCTTTGTTTGACCCAAGTGTCACTGATTACAGCAGTCAGTTGGACATACTAATTACATTCTGTGTAAATTAAAAGTCAATTCCTTTTATCGGCAGAAGATTCCCTGCCTTTTAATTTTACTTGTTGTTTTATGAAGAAAGGTGAATATGAACTCCCCAATGACCTTTACATTGTTCATCCTTATAGAGCGCTTATACCACCTGTATATTCCCTCATTAAATTAACTAGTTGTAAAAAGCAGCTGGTACTTCTGATGTGCATCATTATAGAAGCCCAGGGGAGTGAAGTCCTTAGATTTTTGGTATACAAGACTGAACATGGATAACAGCCTTAGAAGCTTCACATTCTGTCCTGTCAGATACTGTCAGTTATGCTGTGGAATGGTTATCTACAACTCTGAGAACATAGTCCAGTTTCCGTGTCAGTAACGTTGCTGGACTGGTGCCCAGGAGAGCCGGGGCAGCCCACAGCCCTCGGCATCAGGCAGCTCCATGGGACTGGTTTTAGCCCACTCTTTATATAGAATTCTTGCTTGTAGTATAGGCAAAAAGAAATTATGTAAGTTGAAACTAGAACCTTGAAAATGAGATCTTATTTCTGAAAATATTAGCTGCTATTGCTGTAGGTACAAAAAAAAATCAAATAGAAAATCTGCAAATTCAAGATTTGAAATTCTCTTCTCCAGGGAGTCTTGGGAGTCCTCAGCTGATTATTGTACCATAGCTTCATTATCTGCAATGACAGGGCAGTTCTTTATTAGATCCCAGCCTTTCCATGGCTGTCTTTGGGAGATTTACATTCTCAAGGGTGCTCCATGTCTCCTTTTTGTAACATCTACATGGAGCATCCTTGTGCTGCTTTCTGCTTTTCAGACAGCAAGGGCTTGCACTCGGACTTGGTAAGAGATACGCTTCCCTGCGGCAGGAAAGATGGCAGTCAGCAAAGCCTGGGAACGCCGATCAAGATGCCTTCCCAGCATTCAGGTCATCCTTCTTGCTTGAGTACAGGCACTGGTCAGCATTTTCATTCAACCTGCAAAAAAGATCCAACAGCAATTTGAGACCGGATGCTTTGCTTTATGAAAAGGTGTAAGACATGGGTTAAATTCAGGTAGCCAATGCAGAAACCAGTTTTATGCTGAGAGTTTGTCCTGCTGCAAGTCAGTACTTTGAAGTCAGTAGCTCTGAAGGGGTCTCACTGAGAGGTCTGTTCCTTAGAGATGGTGTTTTTTTTTTCTTGAGGAAATTCCTGCATTAATCTCCTTGATGACTAAATTCAGGAAGTGCTTCAGTGTGACAGTAACAGCTTTGAAGTGCTAAGCGATTTCCCTGAAGAGCTTCCATTTTGTTCCAAGAGTATCTACTTTTTTTTCCCATGTGCAAGTGATGGGAAACCACATGTGGGTGCAGCTGCTTCTCTTCTCTTGTGTTTCTTGTTTTACTTTCTCATTCTCTTCAACTTTGAGAGAGATCCATTTGTGGAGCTATTAAAAATTCCTGGGTTTGGTACTTTTTTGTAATGTAAATTTCTTCAGAAAATTATGTGAAACTTTTGTCACCTTCAAAAAGTTCCAAATCACTTTCATCTTATGAATTTTGTCTTTCTAAAAATGCTTTTGTTTTCTATTAAGATCAGTGCCAAATCCAGAGGCATCTTAAGAAGCTCTATTCCCAGTGTGCTTGATTCATAGATTTTGGTCAAGAAAGAAGGTCTGCAGCAAAGTTTCTCCCTCTAGGCATTTTAGCAAATATCCCAAATGCTGCTTCTTTGCGTCTCTTGGGGTCAGTAAATGGGAAAGCAGTTCTTTTGCAAAGTGGAATTAATTGGAGAGGCCCATTTGTACCAAGAAGCTTCAATCTGCTAATGCAGAGCTCTGCCACCGTTTTTACTGGTATTGGTGTATTTTATCTTTAATAAATGTTTCTCAAATAAAGTCCTAGAAAAATAAACAGTCAAACTTTATGGGAGGAAAGAAAGGGAGAAAAGGGAAGTGCAATTACTTGCAATTAAATGACACTTTAATTAAGGTCATTAGTTTGTGTCAGCACCTGGGTTTTTTTTTGTCTGAAATTGAGTACGTTGAAAACAGAGGCAGCAGTGCATTAAAGCATGTTGTAATCACACTTGTCACACTATTTAGGAGGTGCCTTCTTATAAAGATGGATTGGTTTATTCTGATGCAAATTTTTCTTTTATTTTGTGTTACTTTGTTTTAGGATTACACCCCGAAAATATGATGTCATTCAAGCTTCTGAGCTTGGGCAGAAAGTTGGAACAATCACTGCTGATGCTGGAGATTTAACACTAAATCGAAGGGAAACAAGGACATCATTTACATTCAGGAAAGTGAGGAGAAGTCCTTGCAATTGCAGTAAGTGTCTTGAGGTGATCTCTAAGTCAAAATTGTTATTTATCACCAATATGTAAGTTGGGGTTTTTGGTTTGTTTTTTTTTTGAGCAAACCAGTTTATCCATTTGGGTGGTTTTGGCAGTCCCGGAAGCCATTCCTGAATGGCTGAGGGTTTGGTGTGCTGTACAGCAGCTTGAATTGGTTGCAACTATTTGGCTGCTGTAGTTTCTCTGTAGAGGAAGGCTTCTGGCTTGTTCTAGAGCCAGGCAAGTAGCCAGGAGTCATTCATTTCATCGGGACCTCAAGTGCTGGAGTTATGTGCCAGTATCTACTGTTCAAGTTCCCGTCAGTTTTTGTGTTTTTTTTTTTATTTTTTTTATTTGAGGCAGACTGTAATTCTGTGAAAACAAGTATGTTAGAAGAGAAGAATCAGATCTGCAGTGATAGAGCTGTGTAAGTGCCTTAGGGGAGTACAGATAATAGTACATAGGTGGCTCAACAATTACATGGAATTAAAGGCCGTTTGTGCCCTCAGAACAGAATCTCAGAGGCTGAATCGCAATGATGTCATGATCTTTGATACTAGGGGCACTGTCTCAGTTTTGAAAACGTAAGCCTTGTTAACATAGGAGGATGAATGCTCACTGCAAATAGCCTCTGGTACCTGTGGGCAGGTTGCTTGTTTTGAGGTCATCAAATGGTACTGCAGTTTGACCTGCATTTCAGTTTTTAAAAGTTAAAGGAGTAATGAAGGATTTTTTTTGCATTTTAATATTTAACTTCTAATTTTGTTTTGCTAAATAAGTTTAACCAGCAAGGGATTACTTGGAAAACATTTATTCTTTTGTGTACCTATTGCTGTATCTAGTTTACCCATCTGTCTGTGACAGCCAGAAAGGACAGCAAGGACAGGTACAACCTTCATTTCCCCACAATGAGATGGAGGCCTCAAAGCTGGAGCACGAATATGTACACAAGGTGTATGAAGAGATTGCCGCCCACTTCAGCAGCACCAGGCATAGCCCATGGCCCCGAATTGTAGAGTTTCTCAAGTCACTGCCAAAAGGGTCAATAGTGGCTGATGTTGGGTGTGGTAATGGGAAATACCTCGGCATCAATGAGGACTTGTACATGGTAAGTAGTAGCTTTTGTCATTTGTTTTCATTGGTACTAGTGTTTGCTCCATCATGCAATTGTAGTGTGTTGGAGCTTCGGTTGTGCGTAGCGTACAAGAACAGAAAGCTGTTTCCTGGTCCAAGATAAACTACCAGTTGTGTTAGTGTTCCACATCCATTCACTGTTTGCAGTACCTTTTCACTTCCCTTCGGCCTGGTGGCATGGCTCATTTGTGAACGATGTCATGTTTGGCTGTCCCACCTCTGACTGTGTGCATAGGCCCAGTAAATGTGCCAACATAATGTGCCACAAGGGTAGTCTCAACTTCAGCCCAGACTTCTGGCCTTTCTCTCACTCACTTTTCTTTACTTTCAGACAGTTCTGACGTCATTCTTGCTGATGTTCTCATCACCTTCCTTGTCTCACAGTCTATACTTAGCCCAGTTTTACTTCTGTCCCTTCCTATCAGGAAGACATGAAACACATACAAATATGAACCAAGAGATAATTTTCATTGCAGGTATTTCAATGACTTTTTTGCAAGGGTCAAACTTCCTGTTATTTTTACCCAAAATAAATCTTCCTGAGAGGTGTGTGTTACGCTATCTGCTCTTCCCTGTTCTAGAATTGTCTGATTCTTTCATGTGCTTGTACTGTGAAGCACTTTGAAATCCATCAGGCATGAAAATTTCTATGTAAGGCAAAACATTCATTATTTATAGTAAAAGTCAGACTTGTTTCTTTCAGGAGTTTCTGTCCTGCTATTTATATTCAGCTATAAAACATGAGTTGTTATTTACAGCCCTGTCTGTATTAGTAATGGATTTATTTCCATTGCTGTTCTTATAAGCTAGAACAATATCAACTGATTTATAAGTAGGCATGTTTATGTGAGACTGCTGTAGCATGAAAATAATTATTAATGTTCAGTACATTTCAGCCTTTCACTCCTGACTACTGTAAGAAAAATCAATAAACTGAACTAGGGAGGAGACAAGTTTATCGAGGTACCGGGAAGGTCACCTGGTCCTAGAATGAATTTGGTAAATGGCTGTTGTGTTTGTTTGTGGTAGACTTTTAAGCCAAATTCTCTGCAAGATGTTGTGTTCAGAATTTGCCAGCAGCAGTTTGTTTTCTAGAGCCCACGGGTAACGAACTAAGGGAGAGATCACAAATGTACTAGCAGTCAAATGAAAGGCAGTCCCTCTCCTCTGTTACTTTGGGCGTTATCTCATTCACATGTGCCTGGAGGAGAAATCCAGAATGTGAAAAATAACAGTGAAAGCGAGGGAGCTTTTAAAGAAGCAGTTGAGACAGTTGAAAAACTGAATCTGCGAATTGCATCACTCAGTTCCTTTCCATCATCTTCCTTGATGTTTTATTTTCTGATGGTGACAACTAGTTCTTTTTGGTTGAAGCTAGGCTCTGGACTTTGCATTTGCTTATTTTCATCTGCAAGCCAGCACAGAATCTCAGGAGGATGGATGTGCCTCCTTATTTCTACTGGATTTTTATACATCAGCCAAAGTGGTGTTAAAGAAAAACCCCTGTTTATTGTGTTTACAGATGTTTGTAAGCTTTTGATGGTATCTTGAAAAGACTAAGAGAACTCAATTGGTGGTGCTGTGCTGGTTTGGAGAAAGAGGAAGGTCATACTCTTGGGTGTCATTCAGTACCGATGAAGAGTTATCAGTGTCAGTGGGTGTCACTTCGATCACCTAGCATGGATATGAGCAGTTGCTGCTAGGAGGACAAGGAGGTGATCCAAGGCAACCTGATGGTTTGGGAGCAGGTTAAACTGCAGCAATCAGTTTTCTGCAGGAAGACAAAATACTTTGGATGCATTTGGTGTCATTTATTGGATGGAACTTATGGTTCCAGAGTGCCAGAAAGTCAAGCACTGAGGAGCAGTCATAGGGATTGGGTCAAGTTCTTCTAAGAGACCTAAGATCATTTTGTTCATAGGTAATACAAACCCTCATTCTTTGACCTGAAGGAAAAGGCAGTAGACAGAACTTAGCAAGACACTTTTTCTTATGGGCAGCTTTTTAGAGAGTGAACTGCCCTGATGATTCTTTTCTTTTGTGTATCTTCCTCTAAAGCAACTGGTATCGGCTGCTATTTGAAGCAAGATACTTTGCTGCATCAGTTACTGCAGAAGTGACTGACATCAGTTCTTTGTTTTGTGGATTCTGATTTGTGGGAAAACAGAACTCATTTATTCCTTAATGGGATTTTTACCTCTATTCCCTTGCTATACTGTTTTATAGGAAGCACTGTAGAACCAAGTGTTACTGATATATCGGTATTATTACTGGGGCCCATCTCCTGGATATGGTGACTGTGTTGGATGAGTCACTGTTCAACCCTTCTTTTTATCTGAGGGAGAGAGGATCGGGCTTTTCCACTTTGTTGTCCTCCTGGGTCCTTATTTGGGCTCAACAGGTTCTGCTGTTTCTCATATGGTGTTACTTCCATTTACCACAGGTTGGGCATGGACCCAAGGGAGAAGGGGTAAAGAATACGCTTTGTGTATCAGGTGCATCACAAGGATTAGGACAGTCCTCTCCTGGTGTAGGGCATCAGTTTCCTCCCTCACTTACTCCTCTTGACTTGGGGCCATTAAATCCAGGCAGAAATTTAATAAATTTTTGCAGCCTTTCCCTCACAGTGATTGCTGTGACCCTTTGCTAAGTTTTTATGCACAGTGCATTGGAGCTCTTTCCCCTGCTGGGAAAGAAGCAGTAAAGCAGTGCTGTGAGATCAGGAGCTATTTAGGGGTTGGGTAGAGCACTGTCAGTACAGCCACGTAGCTTGGAGTGCTTTGACTCAGAAATACTGAAATCCCAAGGCAAGCACTTTCTGAAGGCAAGTGATGTGCTGCAAAGGTTACTGTACGTTTTCAGATAGGACACTTTAAGTAGCAGTGCTAAAGCTAAGGTCATTCTCTTGATAGTTTTAATCTTCAGGCACTGTGAAAATGTCTCTGCTGTGCCCTGTGCTACTGTATTTGCTTCAGTTTCTTTAGGTGATTATATATAGCCTGATGTACTTCGGTAGGGTTGTGTGACAGTGAAGTACACGTGAGTTCAGCTGCACTCCGTGACAATGACAGCGCTGAAATGGCTGCGTTATTCTGACACGGTGAAAGAGCAGCAATTTCTTGACAAACAAGTTCAGATTAAGAATGTATGAGTGAGAGACAGGATCCAAGTCTGATGTAGTTAGGACAAACACTGGAAAAAGATTGAATTTAATAAAATTTCAGATTACTTTTCTATCTCGTCCAGTTTTTATTGTTTGAATGAATGCAGAAGAGAGAAATGCCTTTAGGGTTGTTTTTACACAATCCCCTCCCCACCCAACCTCATTTGGGGGAATTTATTTATTTTAATAGTTTAAGTGGTTTCAAGCTTAATATTAACATATGTAAGCAGGGCTTTTATTTTTATAGAATGCTACGTTTCAGTCTTACCCAGCCCCCTGTCACCACAAGGGTTTAATTCCAGAGCCAGCTGACATCATTGCAATGTATCTCATCAATTTTTATGAGCGTTAGCTGTTTGCCTGTTGCCAGTGTTCAGGTAGGTGTGGTGATGTGTAAATCCCCCCAGGGACATTGAGGGTCCTCACAGGGCTGGGGTGTGAGTGAAATACACTGAAGCCGTTCCATGTTGTGGTTTTACATTTGGTAACGGAAGTGATACATTGATGGGAAATCCAGTTACAAATGATTCAAAATGCTATTGGGTAGGTATTTTTTCTTTATGTATAAAGAAATTCCTCTCCTTGCCAGAATAGTGATGCTAGGAAGAAAAATGGTGGCAATACAGGAGCCCAAACAGTTTGTTTTAATACAGACATTCCTGTTTCTGTAGTGCTTGTCATTCAAAGGTAATCAGCAATGTAGCTTGTCTTTCACATGACCCTTTTGCTGTAAGATGCGGGTCTCTGTTCTGTGCTACTGCCTCAAACTGGGATCCCCTGGAACTGTATGAAAGCTTGATTTTGCTGGTGTGTGCGGGAGAGGGAGGGTGAGTATTTGCTGTGGTATGTATGCTTGCATAACGGCGGGTGGGTCTTAGTTGCACTGGGTCCGTGTTGATGGAGAAGAGATTTCTATCCAAAGGACTTAGCAGCAGTGGATAAAAGCAGGAAGGACAAAATTCATCAGTAAAGGTATACCTAGAGCAAATTCACTGTCTCTTAGCGATCAGAAGGTGAGGCAGAAGAGCCCTTCCTGACCTTTTCTTTCAAAGAATAGGAGTCATTAAGGTGATGGGAGAGCTGGGAAGAGAGCTCGGAAGGAACTGGGCAACAGCATCCCAAGAATGAGCGCTGAAAATTGCTCAGCCTGCTTCTGGCGCTTTGTCGCTGAGAAATGAACCTCACATTTTAGACACAGCGCTTTGTTTCCACAGACACCCTGACTGTATGCAATGGGAAACCAAAACACTACGTGAAAGGAATGCTGAAGGTCTGACTCAGAGCAACTGGAGCAAGGAGATTTGTCTTGCTGCGGCTGTGCTGGTGTCTCTTTTTCTATGTACGTGTGTGTTTGCTGGAATGTAATTTGGTTGAGGCTCTTATGCTATTAGTTATAGCTGAGGTGTTTCTCTGGGGAGCCACATAATTCCATTTGGCGGCTGGATTTCAGAATTAGACGTTGTTTTCTCCATCAGTTTCTAATGTGCTGAATCAATCAGACTTCCAGATACTTAAATGAACTAATTCTACCAAGTAGACTTAGTTATAATGAGATAATGCAGAAAGAAAATATATAATGGTGGGCAACATTGACCTGTCTTTTCCTATCTTTAAGCTTGCAAGAGGATTTCTCTCTTGCAGATTTGCAGCACCGTTACAAAACAAGCTATTTATTTAGTGTCTGTTGCCCCTTCAGGATCTATTCCAACCCAAAATCTCCAAAGTAGATTTTATAAAACTTAGTTTAGCTGCTGCTGGCTGAAAGGGTGAAGGTTCCTGGGAATGCAAAGGAGCAGGTGGGATATCTGCCTGTTCTCCCATTCCCAGGAGGCCAGTACAGCTGCTGCAGTCACAGGTGTTACATGTATTTCTCCCTTCCTTTATCCTTTTGTCTTAATCTTTTTTAGACTTTTATTAACCCAGAGGTTTGTGTTACCCAGTGTGCCGTAAATAGAGTGCTATGTGAACGGTGTCATGCTTTTACCTTTGTAAGTTTTGTGGTTGCTGGGGTTCTAGTTACAGAGCTAGAGGCCTCCATACTAACAGAGATTTCCTGCCTTAAACCTTGAGCTGGGTGCAGTTAGTGTTTACCCACATACAAGTAAAATTGGTGCCTGAAATCCCCGTTAGAAAAGTGGATTCTGAGCCCCAGTACACAGGTGTCAGTGGCCACTCTGGAGCTCTTGTGAACCATTGTCCACATCACAAAAAGCAGCAGAGAAGAGAGGTGGAGGTACCCACCAAAAAAGCAGGGATGTGGGAATGGCTGCCTGGAGTAAAACCCAAGAAACCCGAGAAGCCAACCTCCTTGGGGGAAGTGCTAGAAGGTGTAGAGCAACTTGCTGGGAGGTGGATTCAGCAGAATAGTCAGCCATGCTATTTTATCCCAAATGAGAAACTAGGGGGTTGAGCAAGCAAATTGGAAATCCCAATTTGGAAAACTGGGAAAACAGGTATAAGAAATGATTGAGAAGACTCATAGATAATAAGAAATAAGGAACCTTAAAAAATTACCTAACTTAGCTCACCAAGAAATGTACTAGGTTCTGTTGGTTTTGGACACTGAAGTAGTGATTTGTTTACCTTTCTCCACCTTACCAAACAGATGTCAGCATGGACAGTATCCTGTGCTGAGCTGGGCATCAAAATTAGAGATACAAACTGGCAAAAAACTAAAGCATTCCAGTTATATTTCAAGAATTTGTAAAAAAATATGTTTGGTTACTTATTTAAATAGAGAAAAAGAAATTAAAACATTCATTTGAACTGTTTTCTGTCAATGAATTCTGTAAATTCCATCACGTCAGAGCTTCAGATGCAGAAATCCGTACTGGGACTCTGAGGAGCTGAGTGGTCGCCCCCTTCGGGTAAATGTTCCCTGTGTTTATAAAAAGCAGAGAGAGGCTCATTTTCCAGCTGGAAGCTGCCATTGCATCACTGAAGTTAGCTGTTTTTTCTAGCTTACTGCTTTCTAAGTAACAGAAACAAATGTATTTTGGTTTTTAATGGATTTATGTTTCTTATAAGCTAGGAAATGCAGGAATGTGGTGACTGTAATTCTTTTAAGGTATCACACAGAGATAATTCTAGTAAGGATGCTAAATTTGCTTAGCTTCAGCACCTGGCATATCTGTTGTGACTCCTGTGTTCAGCATACATGTGTAGCACCTATTATGATGTTTACATTTAAAACCACATAAAGTTTTAGCTTAATGTGCCTATTTTAGAGCAGCCATGCATTCAAAGTGATCCATTTCAAGCTCTCCATTTTCATTGCAAACCTGAATCTTTTTGCTGTGGATGTAGATTCACTCTAATAAGTGTGACAATACAAGTAAGCCTGACTTCGTAATTATTTGATCTAATTTAGATGCAAATGAGGACTTCACATTCTGGCAGTCACGCCTTTGTTCTCATTCTCAGTTCATTGGATTTCATCAACACACAGCAGAGTCCTTTTCAAGGTCATTTTGGGAGGGGAGGGTTGAGTTCCATTATCCAGCCTGTTTTTACTGTAGGTGCACAGGACCAAAGCAATTCTTTCTGGGAAAGCTTGTTAGTGGAAGTTGCAAGTGTTCTTCTCCCTCCTTCTGCCAGCACTGAATTTGAGTTTTATTAAATACTACATGCTAATGTCTTAATTGCAAAAGTAGTGGAAAGCACCGGTAATGAGGCGTGGAATCTCTAACAAGCAGGTTGTCAGCTAGATCCCGTCCATGATGAGAGTAATTTAAAGACACTTCAGTTGGCTTCCAGTGTGAAATGATGGGGATTTCTGCTTACCTCTAAGTAAACCTTTCCTTTTTTGTTCATAACACTATTCACTGGGTGCTTCAGGAAATGGGGAGATGAGGCCAAGGAATAAATGGGAAGAAAGCAGTGCTAGGGTTGATCCTGTCACGTCAGTTTAGAGCTAAACAGCAAGACAATACGTGCATATTCACTGTATTGGTTTTACAGCGGGTTTTCTTGGGGTGATAGGTTGGCATTTTCACAACTGTTACTTTGGACCAAAAGTCAGAGACCTGAGTAGAAAGCAGTTCACCTGGAAGCTTTCAGTACATGTGGCTGGAACAGAATTTTGGTTTTCTTCAAAACCGTGATGATAGACCGAAATCTAAAATGATTGGAACTGATAAAATCAAAAGCTGTGATGGAAACTAAATATATTTGCATTAATTATTGCAAAAGAGATTTTTCATTTTAGCTGTGGTGTTGTCTCTACTGGGTTGGTTAACCAGAGCAAGTCCTTTGCTGTTCTTGCATCAAGGATGGTTTAGAGCTTTTTCTGTGTCAAGTGCAATAAACACTGACAGCATTAATTATTTAGGATTCTGAATCTGTTCTCTGCTATCTACTTGTTGCTGATCATTGAAAACAAAACCAAATCTAATATTCTTATGCAAGCTGAGTTTGATATATGACCTGGTGTCAGGGCTTTAGTCTGAGTATTCAATGTGCATGGCAGACATGGAAATGAGGGTGGTGCGTCCCTTGCACTATTTGTTCTTGTCTTGATCAATTTGAATGTATTGTGTTTATGCAAGCAGGTAAAGAAACCCCAAACCTCCTCTGGGTGCCTTTTCTTATCTTTGACCTGGACGTGGGCCAAGGTTCAAACAGGGGGGAAAAGGAAACATTTACTGAGGTGTCCTGAAATAGTTCCTAGCAGTTGCTTTATCTGGACTGTACAGAACTTTGGAAAATTATTCTGTGGTTAAATTTTTGTGAGTTTTGATAGTGGTGAGGTTGAACAGGCTTGCTCCTGAGTACTTCCTTACTTATACTGAAGTGACAAGATCTGGGTAATTAGTGAAGCTGTGCAGCATACTTCAGTGATGCCACCAAGGTCACCGGTTTGTCCTTTACACTTGTAGTTTCAGCTTTTATGAGAGTTCAGTGTTTGGCTGCTTCAAATATTGTGATCTTAGAAATGGCAAATGACAGGAAAAGCAAAGACTGAGTTTAGATCACCTCTGTTTTTTGTGGTTTCGAGAGCCAGTTTTGAGAAATAGGTTGAAACCTGTACTGTCTTAAGCTGGATCAAACTCAGGGTGCTAAAATGAGCTGTTCAATATCCAATCTGGTATCTTTGTTTTAAATAAGCATCAGGGGTTTTATTCTTTTTAGTCTCTACCTGGGAACCATATATATTCCTCTTTAAGCTATTTTCTTGCACTTGTTCTTGGTTTTATTTTAAACTAGAATGTGTTACCTCAGTAGGAGACTGTGATGACTCTTACTGTAAGCATCAAGTGAAAATCATTTTGCAGTCTTGTAATTATGCTCTTATGAAAAGCTTAATGAAACACTTTCTGTTGTAGGTTGGCTGTGATCGCAGCAAAAACCTGGTAGATATTTGTGGGGAAAAGAATTTCCAGGCTTTTGTCTGTGATGCCCTGTCGGTGCCAATCCGCAGTGGTTCTTGTGACGCCTGCATCTCTATTGCTGTAATCCACCATTTCTCAACAGCGGTAAGTCACCCCTCCCTGTGCTCCACTGGGCTTTGTGTTGCTGTGCACAGCTACTGATATTACAAAAACCTGCTAGTTTGGGCTTATGGAAGCAAAAGAGAGGAACGGAATGGGGGGAAATCATTAGAATCACAGGATTGCCTACGTCAAAAGGGACCTTTCAGATCACCTAGTCCAACCATCAACCTATGATAAAAACTGTCACTCTCTAACTCTAAACACTATGTTTACCTGTCTTTTAAATACTGCCAGAGATGGTGGCTCAACCACTTCCTGGGGCAGCCCATTCCAATGCTCAATAAATCTTTCAGTGTAAAAATTTTTCCTATCACCTGTTACCTGGGAGAAGAGACTGACCCCTGCCTCTGTACAACCTCCTTTCAAGTAGTCGTAGGGAGTGATAAGGTCTCTCCTCAACCTCCTTTTCTCCAGGCTAAACAATCCCAGTTCTGTCAGCTGCTCCTCATAAGTCTTGTCCTCCACACTCCTCACCAGCTTCATTGCCCTTCTCTGGATCCACTCCAGCACCTCAATGTCCTTGTAGTGAGGGGCCCAAAACGGGACACAGTACTCGAGGTGGGGTCTCACCTATGGTGAGTACAGGGGGACAGTAACTTCCCTAGTCCTGCTGGTCACACTGTTCCTGACACAGGCCAGGAACCTTCTTGGTTTGCTCTGGGTGTAAGCTGCTGTCAGAGCAGAATGAAGCTGTTGCACTGCCATTGCTTCTTAAGCTTTGTCTTCACCTTCTCCCTTTGCTTATCAGATGTCCTTTTTTCTCCTGGCCCTTTGGTCTTGGTGCTTGTGTTTCATTTTTGTCTGCTTACAATTAATGACACTGGAGAAGGGGAACTCTGTTTTGGAACTCGAGATAAGTTACTTCCCAGCTCAGATCTTGAGCAGATCTCATGTTTTTTTTCCTCTGTGCCTTCATTGTCCATCTGCAAATGGCGGGGACACTGCTGTATCACTGCTGATCTGCTGTATCTCTGGGCTGTGTGAGTGTCTCCTGTCAGGAACTACGCGATTGTAAAAAAATTCTAGACCACGGAGCCTTAATCTTAGGTGGAGCCCACTGTTCTCTCCATACCAGAAACACAGCAAATATTTCCAAGCCTAATATAAAAAAGTAGGAAGTTGTCTGTTTTGGAGTCTTTGGAGAATGCTGTTGTGGTCAGAGAGACCTGTGTTTAAGCCATAAATCTGACTCCTTCAGCTGCAGACTTAGGGTGTGTATCATCAGGTATTGTAGATTTGAATCTGGGATTTTAGATACTGAAGCGTGTGTCATTTCCAGCTGGGCTGATATGTCTAAGAAATCCTTCTCAGCACAGCACTAGTTTCACATGGAAAGAGAATCACAGAATCATTTAGGTTGGAAAAGACCTTTAAGATCACCAAGTCCAAGTGTTAACACTTTCGAGTCCACCATTAAACCATGTCCCTGAGTGCCCATCTCAGTGTCTTTTAAATACCTCCAGGGATGGTGACTAAACCACTTCCCTGGGCAGCTTGTTCCAATGCTTGACAACTGTGTACTAGCTTTACACGGGTTTCAGTGAAAATTGTGGTTAGGAAAATGTCTTGGCTTGCGCATGGTGATTGACTGCATTATGAATGAAAATGAATAGTGGGGAAATTTCTCTGGTTTTTATTAATTATGTCTTGTGGGGGAGCACTAAGGAGAAGTTGCTGCCATTTCATTCTCCAGTCTTTTTGGTTTTTTGTGTACTAGCTTTACACTTTTGCTTTTTCTTTATAGGAGAGGAGGCTGGCCACTATCCGTGAACTTGTCCGGCTTCTAAGACCTGGTGGAACAGCACTCATTTATGTCTGGGCAATGGAACAAGAATACAAAAACCAGAAGTCTAAATACCTTAAGGAAAAGATTGGTAGTAAAGACACAGAGGAGGAAATCAATACTGGCATGGCCCAGAGACCACTTAGTGATCAAATGCCTGGTAGCAGCAGCCGAGACGCAGCGTGTTCCAACCAACTTCTGAGTGACTGGGAGGATGAAGGCTGTGATCCAAAGCCAGTTGCAGACTCCAGACTGCCTGTTCACACTAACCGAACCTCCTTTCACTCTCAAGATTTGCTGGTTCCCTGGCACCTGAAAGGTGGCACTAAAAAGAAAGGGCAAAGCATTGACACAGTGTTGGTTCCAGCTGGCTCTAAGGAATCCCAAGAACTCAGCCCTGTTTTCCACCGCTATTACCATGTGTTCCGTGAAGGGGAACTGGAAGCAGCATGCAGATCCCTGGACGGTGTGAGGGTTCAAAAGAGCTATTACGATCAGGGAAACTGGTGTGTGGTTCTAGAAAAGTTGTAGCCTGTGGTATTTTCTTCCACTATCTGTGGTGTTTTGTTTCTTTTCACAGTGTGAAAGGTATTTTTAATGCAGGCTGCAGCTATTGCATCTTTTAATACTGCAGAATAAAGATTGTTTATTGAGTTAATATCAGCAACTAGCACTGTGTGCATATCTTAAAATTAATGGCCAAACTCAGACTCCACCTCTGCAGAGTGTTTATTTTACTTTTGCGACTTACAGCAAAAAGTATTAAGTGGGAGAATACTGGCCATGGATATCAGTGAGGCCAGTGTTCAGCTCTTAAAGGCAAAGGGCCTGGTTCTCCTTTCTCTTACACCAGATTATGCTGGCGTAGCTGTAGTGGCACACATAGAAGCCCACAGTTAATTGGAATGGAGCTCTGTTTTGCCTTTTCTTATTTTCCTCCTCTTCCTTTGGCCTGGAGGGATCCTTTCTTGTCCTTGCTTCTATTCCCAGTTATCATGCTACAGGCAGAGGACGGTCCTGGAAAGACACACAGGAGGGATTCTATGCTGATAGTTGTCATGAGTAAATGGCAGCACTGAGTAATATATAGTCAAGCTAAGAAAGCTTAAAGAAATGTATCAAATCAGCTGTGAGACCTGGATTGTTGTTCACTTTTTACTTGGCATTACATACTGCTAGAAATCTGCCCGTCAGCTACTAAGACTGCATCGTGCAGGGGTGTCTCTGCATGCTCACTCCCCTCTGGGACACTCCCCAGACACGCTTTTGCATTGAGGCCCCTGAGCCTGCTTCAGTGCTGGGATACTGTGCCTGGGTGCAGCAGCCCACCCAGTTCGCAGATAGGCTGTGGGACTGGAGCAAGCACAGGTGGCTCCCCAGCACAGTGTCACACAGTGTTAGTGTGTCACTGGTGGCAGAGCACAGGGGCAGCCCCTGTGGGGTGTCTGTGCAGTGACTAACTCAATGGGGCTGCCTATTACCTCTGATTACTGTGGCCTGCATTCATGCAGAGGAGAGTAGGAGGACAGCCTCTCTCATGCTCTTTACCTGCACGGCCGTGTGTCTGTCGGTGCCTGGGTTCCTGCTGAGCACACAGCACCTCCTGTTCTGTCTGTAGGTGCATTTCCCGTAAGGATATACGGTGTGCTGGCAAGAAATGCAAGTGCTGCTTGAAACAGCCCAAAGTGTTGATGTGTCTGGACCTTGAGTGCCAAAGGAGGAATCGGGTCTGCACCAGCAGACCCAGTGTTTTCTTTTGTCTGGGGAAAGCTCAGAGGTGCTGGCTCTGAGCTGGGCTTGGGGTGAAGTGTGGTTCTAAGCTAAGGCTCCGATGCTTAGTTTGAGGAAGAGGAGGCTGAGGGGAGACCTCATCACTCTCTACAACTGCTTGAAAGGACATTGTAGAGAGGTTGGTGCTGGTCTCTTCTCATGGGCAATTAGCGATAGAACAAGAGGGAATGGCTGCAAGCTGCAGCAGGTTAGGGTTAGGCTGGACATTAGGAAAGAATTCTTCACAGAAAGAGTGGTCAGACGCTGGAATCAGCTGCCCAGGGAGGTGGTGGAGTCCCCATCCCTGACTGTGTTTAAGAGTAGATTGGATGTGGTGTTGAGGGATCTGGTGTAGGGGAGAACTTTGTAGAGTAGGGCTGATGGTTGGACTTGATGATCCCAAGGGTCTCTTCCAACCTGAATGATTCTATGATTCGATGCACCAAGTAGAACAATCAAATTGGGCCTTCATGTAACAGTGATCTATTTTTCTCAGGCCCTGTGACTCTCCCAGAGCTCTGCTGCTTCCCTCTGTTCCCTGACAGGCAGCATTAGGTAGTATCTGGTGTGCCATTAAGCATTTCTTGACTGCCAAGGCTGATTAACATCATGTCTTGGCTGCTGCATAATGAAGGGGTTGGATTCCTTTTTTCACCAGTTCTACAATGAAGCACCTGAGAAAAGTCAGGGTTTGCTCTCAGTCTTCGAATACCAGCGGTGTTTCTGCTGTGAGGTATTACTTTCAGCTGACAGCTTTTAGCTTAAGTCACAGCAGCATTTCCCATCCCTTTCACTCTGATCCAGAGCAGAAAGTGTCACTCTCCCTGTCCCAGGCAGCGTGGCGGTGATGGGTCTTAGCTGGTCCTGGTTCTGGAATGGGGTTCTGAGATGGAAAACACTGGCTTGGGCAGTGTTGATGTGTGGGTTGAATGTGCAGTACATAACTCATTACCTCAGGGGTTTTCCTGAGGGCTGTGAGCTGGAGGGCAGTCCCAGGAGCGTATCAGCTCTTCAAAGGCATTAGAAGAGTGAAAAGAACTCTGACATCCTCCGAGGCTGGAAATGTTATGAGAAATTTCTTTGATTAAAGTCAGGCTGTTTCTTCAGATGCTTGGAAAGGAATCAAGGGGTGAAGGAGAAAATGACAAGGGAGGACGGCAGGTAGATGGTAACAAAATGCATTGCAGATCTTTATCGAGGAGCTCATTACAACACGGGATTACGTGCCACCACAGCTGCCCTCTGCAGTACTCACTGGCCCCTTATTGCCTCTTGGAAGTGTAATGAGCTGAAACTCTTTAAGGTCAACAGTTGGATTTAAATATTACAGGTTTTACAGCACAGTGGTTTTCATAATAATTATGTTCCATTTTTGGCCTTATTTAAATAACAAACGTGCTTAAATGGCTATTCATTTGCAGTCTAGGAGATGAAGGAACGGCAGAGCTCCATGTGGGTATGACCTGTGCAGTGAGTGCTGATGCCTCTCCTCCAGCAGTCCTCCCCGTGTCCCAGGCATCCTCAAAGTGACTCAGAGCACTCAGGAGAAGGGAATTTCTGCTCTGGCCCAGATATGGCCCTTGGTTTAGCTCTGGGCACATGCAGGCAGGCATCTGGTGGTGTGACTGGAGGCGGCTGTTTGTTTTGGGGGTCACTGTCCCCCTTGTTCCCAGCCTTATGTTCCAGGGACCACCAGGCTACCCCACCTGGCCCTGCATTTGACAGCCCCGTCCGCTGATGTGTTGCACTGTCCTGCCCTCACCAAACCAGTGGTTCAGGGCATTTATGTGCTTAAAGCTAAAGTACATAGCGATGTGATTTGTTGTCCTGGTGGCAGGCAAAAACTGAAACCTGCAAAGCACTGAGAGCTTCTCTTAACTCCATAGAGGTCCTTCAGACTGACATCTTGTGCAGCTATGCCAGTGACAAAATTCCCCAGACCACAGAGACTGGTTTTCCCTGGAAGTCCTCAACTTCATCTTGGTAGGGAGAAGCGTAGGACAGCAGATGGCAAGGGACAACATGTTGACCGTGTTCTTTGCTGGCTGAGAGCTCCAAAAAGCTGTATGGGGATCACAGCTTCTCTTCAGAGAGCTTGAAGGACTGGCCTTGGCGGCGTGAGCAGAAGATGGGCTCTTGTACTGCTCCTCAAGGCTATAAGAAGTCAATGTAGAGGAGAATGCAGGGGGAAAGGTATTTTTCCCTGCTCTGGGATTTCAACAATTTTAATACAATGGAAGACAGATTTATACATCAGCCTTTGATCAAAGCATCAGAATCTACTTGAGAACCTGTTTCTGGTGAAGCTTCCAAATGATGGTTCTAAGAGAATATTTAGGCCTTTACCAAACGATGTAAGTCTTAGTTTGCTACTTGCTGTTGGGTCTCTTTTATTTAGCATTTGTTTTTTCAGAACCGCTTTTCTATTTTTAGTGGAGTTTGTCAACATTTTTATTTGTGAATATACAACAATTTCCAACCTGATTTTTTGGAAATCTGTGATGAAAATTTTGTAGATGTATTTAGTGCATGTGGGAAAAAACAAAAGCCATTTCCACATGCAAGAAACAACACAAAAAACTTTAATTGTAAGCAAAGTCCTTGCTTTTCAAACATGCAAATAAAAAGCCAATACAAGAATCCCAGGTACTCTCCCTCATGACAAACCATGCTTCAACCATTGGACTGGCTGGTTAGACTGCTGGGTTTTTCCCATTTGGTGTGAATCTGGGAGGGGTCTCAATGTGCAGCCCACAAATTGCCCTTGTTACTGGGGTCCATATTTCTGCAAATTCCAAAAATGGGGTTTGGATAATTTTTCTACCTTGTCTTCTGTATGGTTAATAATATCTTTTCCCCTTTCTTCCTCTCTTTTGCAGTGGTGCCTAGAAAATACCGGAGCTGTGTGCTCCAGTACCTACCGCCAAGTCCTACAGCCAGCTGGCTGCTTGCTCCCCTCGTCTGTATCCCTACTTTCTTCTGCCTTATTTTGTACAGTGAGGTGAGTGCTTTTTGTGTATTGTGAGAACAGCTGGCTCCTCCTCTCCAGCTGTGTTTCACATAGGGTTTGGTTCCACAGGTGTGTTCCTCACCAGCAAAGGCAGACCGAGATGTGTCTTCTCTTAAGCTGCAGATCCCATCTCAGCTCTGCTGAAAACACTGAGATATAGCTGTGTGGAGAAAAATTCCATGAGATACATGATTTGTAGGAAGGAAGAGGCCTGAGACAGATTGTCCCACCCCAAGGTTCTTCCATAGACCCACACAGATCTGTACTGAGATGGCAGGAGATGGTATGTGATCCCCTCCCAAGTTTTTGCTTTGCTTAATCTCTCCTTGGTTTTTACACATACATTGACATGTTTATAGTAAGCTTTTCTTAGGAAATGGCAGCTGAATTGCAAACCATCAAGACAGAATTCACACATTGCTGTGTTAGCAAACAGCATTCCAGTTTCTTCTGGGAAAGCTAAAGCATGGTAGGAGATGTTGAAGCAGGATGAGGATTTAGGATGATGAGCAATTCAGAAGAATCTGCCAGGTATCAGCCTCTAATCCTGTGGACCATCAGTCTGCTCTTAGCAGTCAAAGCAATTAATCTGTACAAGAGATGCAGATGCTTAGGTCAAGGTCTTTCCTCCCAGTTTATGCTCTCGGAGTGGTTGGAGAGGCACAGGAACAAAATATCTAGAGCTGAGGATAGTTGCTCCTTGTCTCACACGTTGCAGACTTGTTCAAAGGGGCAGTATTTTAGTGAGGGTTTGACAAACAGAACAGTAGTCTCAAGGTGATGCAGAGAGAAGCCATCGGTAGTTCATATTGAACATAAAGGATCTTCTGGGCAGAATGACACTTGTTTATACTGTGCCTGCATGATGGGTCCAAGTCAGGCCCTGGCTGCTGATACGGGCCTCTTGCACCTGTCCCTGCTATGACTGAAGCCTTATTTGATCTGGAAAGGCTTGAGGTATCTCTGAGCTTCAATGAGGCTGAAGATGCCTGCTTTGGTGTCAGGTTGTTTGTTCTTATGAGGACAGCCATGGCCTCAGCTCTCTACGGCTCAGGAGAGCTGTAGAAGGTCAGATTCCCCTAAAACTCTTTTGTGCCAAACATTTAGGTCACTGAGCTCAAGAGCTGAATTTACAACCCCGCATATCCTTCTGTGCTCCCTCTGACTCAGAGACGTGGTTTCAACACAAGAGACAGTTAAATAGAGTGTACTTCTAGATGAAGAGGAATGTTTGGGGTCAGAAGTTCTGAGAAGCTCTTGATGCAGGAACTTGGTCTCCTGTCTCCTGGAATGTGTTTCCACAGCACTGCACATGGCAAAAACACATTTCACAGGAGGGGCTTAGTCCCATGGAGCTGTGAGGAGGATGTCATGAGAAAGGGCCACCTCCTGAGTCTTGGGCACTGCTTTGAAATGTAGATAGGTGAAGAGCTGCCTAAGTGATGGGAATACACAAAGCAGAACTGCAAGTGCCTCAGGCAGATGCTGTACAGACACACGTATCTATTTATGTTGCTGTGCAGACAGAACCAGTCTGCTGTGCTGGACAAACACATCCCTCTCATTTCCTATTCCTGATCTGAGACTGGATTGTTTTCAAGTCCAGGTTTGATGGGGCTTTGAACAACCTGATCTGATGAAAGATGTCCCTGCCCATAGCAGGGGTTTGGACTAGATGATCCTTTCCAACCTTCCCTTTGAAGGTCCCTTCCAACCTCAGCCTTTCGATGATTACAGATTCTCCCACTGATTCCTTGTTTTGCTCCCGAGGCAACTCTAGTGTTCCTGTCCCAGTTCAGGAAAGCCAGAACAAAACTGCTTTCCCCCCGTTTCATCCCATTTGCCCAGGTGTGGTTTGTGTGCCAGATGATGGCCATCAGTTACTACCTCCTTTAAGTGGACACAGTGGTGCTGCTTTGCATAAAGAGTAAAGGAACCAGGACAATGGTTGAACATACAACCAGTTTGTAAAAAGAGAGTGGAATCCATATGGTGTCTTGTTCCCCAGACCCTCCCTGCTCTTAGCAGAACAAAGGAGGAGAGAGCAAAGCACTCGGCCTTTCCCTCATCTAATATAGACTAAGGTTTTGCAGACTGCGGTAAGAATAAACGTTCAGTAGGTGTTTGTGTGCTGGAGAAAACCTCCCTGGCAACTCTTGCCAGATGTGTTTACAGAGCACTATGTCAAAAGTTACTGCCACATCTGGGTGCTGTCAGCAGAACTAGATTTAGCACTTTGCGCTGGAGCTACTTGCTTCAGGGGTGCCCCAAGTCTCGGTACAGTTTCAGGGGGATACAAAAAAGAAATGAAACAACTCCACTACATGCTTAGGTTTTGACTTGGGCCACATGATCCTCAGTCCTCTTGAAAAATTCTTCAGACTGCTGCTCCTCACTTTCTTGTACTAATCTCTGCTGGGGGGATGTTTTATTTTTTAAAGGTATCTTTGAATAGAGATTGGGAGAATAAGGAGTGGGCAGAGATTCCCATAGTCTAACTTAGTTTCTGAAATGCAGTAGAGGATTGTGTTGCTGCAACTTGAGGGTGACAGAGGAAAAATAAGATGGTTTTATGCCGGATTACTCTTCTGCCCTTTCCACTCTCCTTTCTTTGTTCTTAAAGGGCTATTTTAATCAAACAATCACAAGGTTGCTACAAAGGCATGATCTCCAAATGTCACTGTCTTATGGGCTGGAAAAACGAGTAAGTAAAGTGTTGAAGGCAATACTGTGCCTCGGTTTTCCTCCCTGTCCAGCTTGGACTGCAGCAACCACGGGGGTTTGTGCCTGCAAACCGGTCTGCACGATCCTGTGGCTCATTCAACAATGAGCGGCAGAACTGCTGAGGTGGAAAGGTTTAAAATGTTGTCCTGAGTGTAAAGGGCACTTTGTGCTTGAAAAGCTGCAAGTCAGAGATTGCAAAGGAGGATGCTGTTGGTTAGGGCATGAAGAGCAATGCTGAATGTATGTTACCAGTCTCTTCTTGCTCCACATGGTGTAACAAAGCAGGGAAGGCAGGGCTTGAAAAGGAGATGGAGGTGAAAACACTGAGTCAGAAGCAGGAATGAAACTTGTGTAGCTGGACAGGCAGAAACAGCACAGCAATGGCAAATGGCTGATGCTGGTGGGGGGAGAGTGGTGCTATAAAAGGCCCAAGGGTCAGGTGTAGGATCATAGAAAGAGTCAGATTGGAAGGGACCTCTGGAGCCAAGTAGTCCAACCTGCTGCTCAAAGCAGGCCAAAATTCAAAGTTAGAACTTAAAATTCTTTTCAAAGGTTTTTTCAAAAGCTGTGGTACCGTAACTTCTGTGGGCATTTCTCCACTTACCTTGATGCAGGCCAAGGAGTTTTTTGCTAGTGCTGACTGTCAGTAAAAGACTTCTTTCATGGAGGCCTTGGTATTACCAATACTTCAAGTAATCCATGGGGCTCCGAGGCAGCACATTGTGTTACACTGCTATATGTCCTTGGGGGTTGTGAAAATGTTCCCGTTCCTTTGTCTGAAGACTAGAATGGAATGTAGTAGCTTGATGTTAGCAACCTACATGAAAGTCACCCTTAACTCAAAGTGTTAAGAGGAAAACAAATGTTAAGTGTTTATTTATAAAATCTAAACAATAAAGGGGTTCATGCCAGAAGGAAGAAGCCACATGTGACATATTTTCCCAAATTCAAACCTGAAAGATTTCTGTTTTCTTATTTTAGAAGTGTTTACCTCGCTGCCGTGGCTGTGGACCATTTCAGTTCTGAGTTTTCCTTTTGAGGAAAGACCCCTTAAGAACAGTGCTAACTTTTGTGGACCAAATTTTATTTGGGACTTACTTTGTTCTTCATTGAAATAATCTCTTTTTTTTATTTCCTTGACTCATAGTGTTTGTTCCTCTGTCTTTTCTTCATGCCTTGGGAAGTGGCAATGTCCTGTTCTTATGCCAGGACTAGACACCTCCTTCCCGTTCACTCCATTATGAATATGAAACTTCTCCATCCATCCATGTAAATACAAATCCATATAAATACAATACGTTCTAGTCCATGTAAATACAAATACAGATGTGTTTCTTACATGCAAGTAAGATTAAAGTGTGCATCTGGCTACTGGCTTTTGACTGAGAGTTGATTTCCATCACATTCATGCTGATAATGGGTGTAAGGTAACTAACTCAGGCTTCAGGCTTTAAGAGGTATAGAGCAGTGCAGGAAGTCGGGAAGTTGCTTTAATGTACTAAGAGATGGAAAAGCAGCAAGACTGTAAGAACAGGAAGACTGTAAGAGTTATAGGGAAGAGCTGGGTGAACAGAAACTACAACTTAATCTCAATAGAGCATGACTGCAGAGAGCGGAGACTAATAGTGATCAGTTAAATGGCATGATCCCCGTGGGAACAATTAAAGTAAATGTCTGTCAGAGATCTTAAATATAGGCTAGAAAAACAGCAATCAGTCTGAGTGACAGCAAGCTCTGGTGTGCATACAGGGTGAAGAGAACTTCTGAAAACAGTACAGGAACTCGGCTGTGTAGGTAAGTCTCTCCTGAGCAGAGCGCAAAGGTGCTCCCTCTAAAGTGAACGGCGACGAGCTCATCTGGGGAGCTGTGTGCCAGGAACGGAGGTCGTGCAGCTGTCACTGCATACAGCAAATGTTCTGAATTGTACAAAGTGTTCCCCTAGCGGTATGGGAAGTACTGGGCGGACGGGGAGCCATCCCAAACTCTTCAATTACAAGAGATTTACAGTGATAGCATTTTCCATACGTTACAAGAGTTTCAGATTTACCAGAATCCGGAGAAGTTTCAGTCTCAGAATTGCAGTCCCGATATGTTATACCTGTAAATATCACAGAAACAGTTTCCATTTGCAAAGATTTGTCTAGAAATACTAAAGAAGATTAATAGTTTCTGTCTCCAGTGTGCTTTGTTTTGTGTATTATTCTTGCTGCTACAATTAAGGATTTTTTGTCACTATCACTTTCTGTGTGTCACTGTGGTTTTCTGTAATTTATTGGGGAGAAAAGAGGGACAGACATTTCATTCATCATTGCAAATCTCTTTTATGTGTGTTAATGCGCTTTATATGAACGGGTTACACTGACAACAGCAGCAGCATTTGGACCCTAATGTATTACGGAAATAATTGGCCCTGCATTAACTGTGTCTTCCTGACGCAGAATCAGAATTGCATGGCTTTGTCCAAATGGCTCTGAAAGGCCACACCTGACATCTCAAGTGGCCACAGATGAATCATTTTCCTTCTCGTCTGCCTCCTTGCCAGGGATTTGCTGCAGAGGTGCTTGTGGGGTGCAGGCCACCTGTTCCTCTGCCTGATGCCTCTCTCACCTGCCAGCCAAATTCAGATTTCTGGGCTGAGCCACCTCACATAACTTTAAAAGACACCGATATTGATGCCTACATCCCAGGTCAACAGCAAAGCTCTCTGAATAGTTACCAGCGACAAATAGGGACTTTAAAGTGTCACTTACCTGACCAACTTCATTTTGTGCAAAATACTCAGTGTCTCCTGTCCGATGGTTACAAAATTAAGACTTTTTCTTAGCCAAGATGTTGAAACCTCATGTTCACTGGCATTCATTTTACCTTTGAGAATGCCAGCTGTTCTTTGAAATCTTACCCTCCCCTTGCTCCTGTGATGCTTTTCCTTCTGGAGTGTCCTGCTTTTCTAATCACTTTGTGCATGTCCTTGGGTGAGTTCTCCTTCCTTCCCAATAGACTCCATAAGTCTCTGCCCTTATTCTCTCTTCTCCTTGTCTTGATGTAGTCTCATCCACAAATACAAAATGAATTATTATTGGCATGCAGAGAAGCTGCAAGTCAAACTCTCCATTCCAGATTTCTTTGCTTAAAATCATGGTTCTTTCCCTTGGCTATCTGGCAGACACAACTCACTGTAGCTAAAACAAAGTCTGTTAGACTTCCTCCAGCTGTAGGTTGTTATGGCTTGCTTGCTGCACCATTTATTTCCATTTGGCATCAGCAATGTGGTCTTACCGTATTTATATCTGATTAGATACCTACACCCAGTGTGCTACTGCAGAGGTTATCTTCCCAGCTTCACTTTCACGATCTTGCCATTCTCTTTATGTGCCTCTGATGACCCTCTCTTTGTCACATCCTCTTTTTCCATTGTTTTTAAGATCTTTGGGATGTACATTGAACCAATGTTAAGTGAAAGATAAAAGAAGTCATAAGAAGTCCTGGAAGTTGTTTTTTTTTTAAAAAAAAGGATAGGTGTATATGATGCAAGGGTCAGCACTGCCAGCTTTCTGCCTCTGAGACTTCCAGGGTACTCCTGTTCTTGCCCAGTGTGTGTGTGTATGCCTGTGCATGCAGAGACCCTAGATGAGAGTGTCAGGCTCCTCCAGGCCCATCTGATCTCTGCTTTACTTTGGGCCACTTCTTATGCCCTTGTTGCTTTTGGGGAACTGAAGGGACCTGTTCAAGCTTCTTCCCTCACACCTTCTCAGGAGCTGCTCGTGAGAAAATGCCTGTATCTCACTTGCTTTCCCAGTAAAAGGGGAGAGAGCTCTACTCATAGCTTCTAGTGCTCTGATGCCCCCAATTGTGCAAAAGCAGCTCTCAAGCTTTACAGCTGGCACGAACCCCTCTCAGTTAAGGGCTACTGGGCAGGGGCAGCATCTTCAGGGTGCTGTGCTGCTTGGCCTGGTGCTCTCATGTGCACTATCTGCACCTGGTGACAGAAGGAAATAAGACTCGGAAAGGTTTTATTGGTGTATTTGAAGTTCTGGTGAGATGGATTCCACTGTCCCCAAGGTAAGAGCCACCCTTGCACATCAGTGTTACCCCTTTCTGGGCTGAAATTAGGGGGAAAGAAAAGCCTAGTTTTGAGCTGTGAAATAAGCGACTTGCCCTGTGGTCACCCTGATTCGTGAGATCATCCAACCTGTGTGTGAGTAGTATGAATGTATGGACACAACAAGGCTAGATGATGTCTAAGCTATAGTGAAATATCAATATAATTCCTGGATGAGTCATCTAAGCCTCAGTTCTCTGACTGCAGTGAGTTGTACGGATTATAGTAATTCATGTCAATGCATTTGATTAACAAAGTCCTGGATTTGTTGTTTCTTTTTATTTTAATGGGAAGGTTTTTGCCTGCAGATGGATTTGTTGTGTTTAATAGGTAAGAGGATAAGAGTCCTAAGTAAAATCATGGGCTGCAAGGAAAATTAAGACCTTTCACAAAATGTAATTTGGTTTTGGTTTGTTCAAAAGAAGAGGGGGTTTAGGTAAGAGTACCCTGTTGTACTTCTGCACTTGCAGCAAGCCACTACTGGGGTGCAAGTACTGTAACATTATTAAAAACTTTGCAACGATTTTAATCTATTTTAAAGACAGCCTTGTTTAGATTACTCTAACCTGTAACTTTGTCATACTATCAAATCTGGTGTTTCGTGAGCTGACTCTCAAATGCAGACATCTTTCCTGTCAGCCACAGCTGTGGCTTTGAAGAGCTGAGGATAACACAAGGAAGAACTTAGAAATAATCCGGGGGATTTCTTGTCCTGTCTGCTGCTTCTTCCCTTTGCTTCCAGTAAATAAGGTGGTCTAAGCCTTATTTTAGGACTTTACCTACAGCCTCCTGGGAACTGATGGAAAGTTGCCCCTCTGCCTTCTGTGAGCTCTGGCTCTGGCTCTGAGGAAGGTGGCTTAGCCAGCAGGGCTGGACGTGCCAGATCTGACATAGCGTGAGAGGAGTGGAGGTGCTCATAGCTCTGAGAGCACCAGGACCACTCTGTGGGCAGCCCCTCCATATAGGCAGCTTTATGGAGGTACATCTGGGCAATGACTGGATCAGGGGCACAGCCACAGCTCTCTAACATCAAACTTTTCTCTTCCCCTTAACCAGGCTATGCCGATGCGTTACCGTTATGAAACAACCACCTCAATGACAGCAGTAGATTTTGCTTTGATTTTACAAAAGCAAAGGCAAGAAATTACCAATTTACAAGAAAACGAAGTGGAGAGATGTGTCACTGCAATATTAGTAGCTAAATTTCTCCTTCCAGTGTGGAAACACTCTGTATTATCACTCTAACATGATGGCAAGCTACCTTTGTTGTAAAACCAATGCCTTTTATCTAAAACATAAAAAGAAAATCAATCTTCTCTCACAACAATCAATGATGTTGATGCATTTATTCTTAGCTGTGTCTTTGTCTTATATTCCTACTGAAATGTAAATGAAAAGGAAAACTACAGAACCAAAGCATCAGGCAGTAGAATAAATTAGTGTGAAATATATATTTTTGGAAATGATTTTGTGCTTCTTCATGTGATGTCTTGTTCAGAATCTAGATCAAAACTGAAATAGTGATTTCAAGGCCTAGACAGAGTTTAGAAATTATTAACATGAAAAATAGTCTCACAGTCTGCTGCTGAACCACCCTGTCTCCTCAACTAGTTCATCTTGGCTGCCTTGGGCAGAGCAGAAGACAGAGAAACACATTTCTCATCACGTTCTACTGCTCAAACACATATCAGCTCTTAATATCTGGTTTCTCATACCCTTGGATGAGTTCAAAGTAGAAACTTTCAACCAAGGAACTGCAAAAGCATTAATCTCAGGGAGGCAGAGTCCTTTACAGTATGCTGCAGCTCTCTTCAGCAATCATCCCAGTTGCAATCTGACAATATCTAAAGCTCTGTTAGAGTAACTGCAGTGAATCCTGCAGTCTGGCTATTGGAAGGCAAATCCTGCCTTCAATTTTCTATTTTCAAAGCTCCACAGCTTTTCACACTGCCTTATTTTTCTAGTTGAAGACAGCCAGGATAAGAAGGAGAGATGACGTTCATTCTGTTTTTCCCCTTGCTTTTTGCTTAGTTTCCAACAGTGATTTGCACAGTGTATAGTCTTGATAGATTCTTTTATTGTCTCTAAATCTAGCAAGACAAATCTGCTGTATTCCTTCTCTTCCCTGCACCCCAGACAATCTTCTGCACCCAACATCTCTTTCTAAGGCCTTGTTTATGTGTGCTTCCCATGTTTTCACCTTCAGTAATGTACATGTTTCCTCTCACTGGCCTCATGGCCTCTAAACTCTCACTCACATCAGACCTCTTAATATACCAACACTGAAAGAATCCCTTGACTCACAGGTAATGCCATGCCTGAGTCCCTTGAAAATCCCATTTTATATTTCCCAATCTAATACTCTCCCTAGATTATTTGCTCCCCACTACAGGACTTCAGGCAATCTTTTCCATATCTGCCTTTTTTTCACTTCTACCAACCAGGTTTATGGCTCTTTTTTAATCAAGTGCTGTCTTTTAAAAGGATATTGGCTGTTCTTGTGAGGGCTCCTGGGAAGGAAAAATGTGAGATGTGAACCCTCGAGCCTCAAAGAACAGGCCATCTCATCATCATCAGGTCTGCACTCCTCCAGGGGCTGGATTACTCACAAGCCTTGACACTGGCCAAACGCTGCTCGCTTTTTGGAGGAGTTCTTGAACCCTCTTTCTGTCTTACGTTTCCACAGAGGAGCAAACATGACCAAAGAACTGACTACCACAGAGCTTAAAGGAATTACTCTTAGAATTTAATGATTAAGTTTTAAGTCCACATGAACTTTCTGAGGAAAAATTTTGGTTCCTGAAAAATAGATTCTTTTTAGGCATTTCAGGCTGGGAAATTTTGACATAAATCCCTTTAAGAAATAGCCTGTTTGGTAACTAGCCAGATGCTGTTTTTAATGTACCATAGAACCAGTTACTAGCATGACCTTATCTTGAAGTGTTTGCCCTTCAAAAGAGCATGGTTTCTTTGAGGAACGCTTCCGATCTCATTCTTTTGTTGCTACAGTAATGATTTATGCTGCATGTATGCACTTCACATCTAGCTTTCTGCGCTCTGGATCCCATATTCGAAGGAAGGATCAGAGGATGTTTTTTTCAGAGATCACCACTGCCTCTCACCAGGCCACCAGAACGAGAGGATATATTTCTTCTGGCCCAACTGTTTGGTTCCCCGTCTCCCTTCAGATTGCTTCTTCTCAAATTGCCTTGAAGTTAAATTACTACAAAGACACTGGAAACCAGCATCCATATTCAGAGCACAGAAATATATTTGAGTCCTTTAACCAGTCTAATATCTTTTTAAATTAACGAGAAACAAGTTAGACTCTCCTCCAGTATCAGCACTCTCTACTCTGGCTTTTGTGAACTGGGATTTGCAGAGGGAGCCTCAAATGGTGTGTTAACAGGCATCTGGTTCTGGCAGGCGGAGAGGAGAGGGCCATCTGGATGATGTGCACATGGGCCTAAAGACAGTGCCTATTGTAAGCCTCCACGGTGGAGGCTGGAGGAAGGCTGGTTCCTATCAGGAGGCACATAGTTCCTGCTCCTGGGTTCTAGTTGGTTTCACAGTTATGTAAACCTGAGGAAAACTGTGACAGCACCTTCCCTTCTGCTTTCTCACAAAGTAACATGGTCTGCTCATCTAGATTAACTTAAACCTCAGACAAAGAAATGAAATTTCCAAGGGAGCCAGAGCATTGCATTGTCTGTATTCAATTAAAATGAGACAAAAAGAGACTGAAGTGCATACTAAGGTCCCTCTAGCCCATTTCGCCTTATTCTGCATTGCAAACATGTATAGTGCAAGCAGTGATTCACCACACCATTCATTAAAGCTGAACCTCTCCTCACATCGATGGTTCTCATGTCAGTGTATTGGAGGAACAGTTTTGAACGTGGGCTTGAGTTTTCTTACTTGTTTTTACTATAAGAGATATCTAACCCTTCTTTCTGAGGCAGTGCTACTAAGGCGGCAGTAAAAAAAGCATGTTTATTTATCACACACTTTTCTTGGGTCTCAGGCTGAGTATGGCAAGGTTGCAAATGAGAAGCTGATCCGCAGTGAAACACATTCATGCCAATTTCTTTTAATGAAGCAATGCTGATCATGAATATTTGGCTTATCTGTGTGCTTTGAGTTAGGGGAATTACTGTGACTAGTTTGTCTCTTTCTGTTGATGTCTCACAGATTAAATAAACACAAAGTCTGGCAATCCATGGCACTATTGCTGTTCTCTCTCATTTTATGTTATAAGACATGGAGCCAGCTTGCAGGCCACAGGTACATTTATCATACCAGGATCCCTAGCAGGAGTGCTCTTTGGATGGCCAGAGCTCTTGCCACCCCTCTCCTCTCCCTTGAGTTAATCACTTGGCCAGGCAGGCATGCCAGACAGGCTCCTGGGGGAACTGGCTGGAGAAAATCAAATAGGCAGATATCACTTCTCACCCCTCCATTGTAATATGTGCTTGGCTTTATAAGGTATTAAGGCATTATAATAAGGCATTCTTCCTGTGCGATGGATCCCTTTCTGAATCCACCATCCAGGCAGGACACGCTGCGGGTGTACCTGTGTCAGCAGCTCCCTAGGATGCTTCTGACAGACAAGGTAAGAGCTTGAAACCACATCACAGAGAAATACCAAGTAGATCTTGACTCTGAAAGACAGTACGTTTGGTCTTTCCTACTCTGAGACTCCTAGGACAGATGAGGCCAAAGCACACGCTGAGGTCCTCCTCCTGGATGGCCTCTTTGCCAACTCAGTGGTATCCAACACCGTGACATATGCTTGAGGATAGGCTTGTTTGGTGTAGCCCATGTGTTTGCAGTGACAGGGGCCTGGAGGGGCATTTGTGCTTGAAAATGAGAGGAGCAGCAAGCCAAGCTGGAAGCGTTACTCTCCTCAGAGGGTTTGCTGTCAAGAACAGTGACAAAGACGGTGGCTTAGGATGTCAGGCACATTACTCAGACAGTATTTACAGCTATTTCTGGGTCAAGGGCTGCAACAAGAATTGGATGTGAAATTATCCTTCCCTCTTAACACAGTAGTATAAAATAAAGAAAAACGAAAAGCAATTTCAGGAATTGTGGGGTGAAAATTGGAGAGAAGTCAATTGCTCAAGTTGCTGCCAAAAGAGACAATTATGAACACTCTCTGTGGCAGTCAAATCCTGTTTACAATTATCATTACAGTGCTGTAGTGCCCTGGAGCACTTTCCATGGAGAAAGAGCTCACAGGTCTCAACAATTTTTTTCTATGAGTGTTCACCATTTCATTACAAAGTGCTCCCATCCCCGTGTGGTTTTTGATTCTCTGTTGCCGTAAAAGGAGGAGATTCTCCTACGATACTCCACACACAGAGTCCAGCTGGGAGGGCTGCAGCAGCTTCCTTTGGTTTGCTGGGTGTTGCTGCCCAGCTGAGTGTGCATCAGACTGAGCAGCAGCATCTTGGGAGAAAAGGGCAAAGGCAGCCCTAAGGTCTCTGGCGTTGCCAAAGGCTGTGGTTCCTCTGCACAGAGTGTCTGCAGCACCAGCTGAAGGTATTGCTGCCCTTGTAACTGATATAACTGTCCATGGGACCAGGCTGCAGCCTGGCTGATGGAACTGACCTACCTTTAAAACGCAAATATATGCTTTAATCTTGCTGGAAAAATAAAAACCACCCCGTTGCACTGCACTGGAGTCCTGCCTAAGGTTATTTGAGTTTCTGCTGCATTGGTCTGGTGCACAAGGACTGATAAATGAGAGCCCCAGCCAGATGACCCAAGTCAGAATTTACATTTACATCGTTTTGGAAGGAGCTGATATGAAGTTCCCCAGCACATGCACCTCTGGACCTCTCCAGATTGAGCAGGCACCAGAAAACACTCATTTCTCTCAGTTTCTAAAAAGGTGTGTTACCAGACTCAGTAAAGCAAGGAGAGGGTGTGTGGTATCTCTGCTGCGTGTTCCCCACCTGATAAAAGTCTTTGTTTTCAACTTCTCAAAGAAAAGAAAAGAAAAAAAACCAAACCACCAGGAAAAAGCCCCACAAGAACTGAACTGAAGGAGTTATCATTTCACATGTGTAACAGCTTCCTCACAGAACATTTATTAATAGCAGTTGTCACTGGAGAACTTTCCAGATGAACAATTCTCATTGTTACAGCCATGAAGCTGGGGTGGGGAGAGGAAAATGGGAAGTTTCTAACCCTCATCCCCCTGGTCCAGCAAAATACAGCTGAAGAGACTGTTTGTTTTCAAAGCAGCTGAGCAAATTAACTAAGTAACTCTCTCTCAGGGGCAGACAACGCATGATTTGCTATTGAATATGGAACAAAGGGTGAATCATTCCTCAATCCACCGTAGTCTCCTTGTTCATTTTCATTGTGAGCTGAGCTCTGGTTTCCAAGGCAGGCTGTCAGGATCCTCAGTGTCACAGGGGCTCTTCGGTTGCTGCCAGGAGAACTCTCTTTGATGGACAGTAGAAAGTTGTCTGTTTTTTCAATCAGGCCCTCACTGCACAATTCAGGTATGAGCAACTAATAACCCAGGCATTGCTGCTGCATTGCTTTTTGGGGAAGGTGTTCTATCATTTTATGGCATTGAGTTTAGACACATTTGTTTTAATTTTCTCCTGAGGAAACATAATGAAATTTCTATGGAAGAAATGCGCTTTCCCCCATAACTGCATCATTCTTTGTTGGTTTTTTCCCTCCCTGCAACTTCTCCGGAGACTGACATTTTTATTTCTTAGACGACTCATTGACAATTCCTATCCCAGTCTAAGTAATCCCTCAGAATTGAATGTAAATGGCTGCTCAGCAGTAGCACTGGGAACTGCCAACCATGTGGTTTTAAAAATGAACATAATGAGAGTTAACTGAAACTAGGTACTTTTAGGTTAACTGGAACTAAGTACTCTTAGGTGTAACCCCTCTCTGTCCTCGCCCCAGCATCCTACTGGATATTGTGCTTCTTTAGTATGAAGGTGGCAGGACGTGTTGTTAAAATCGAGGTAAGAAACTCTCTCCAGTGGCACTGCAGAAAGAAATGTCTCGTATTCTCAAAGTAAAAAACCCAACCTTTTCCGCACTGAAACACTGCCTTTTGCTTACAGAAAACTTCACAGGATCATATGGAGTGGAGAGGGTTTGTTGGAGTTTTTTTTTCCCCCAACCTTTTTAATATAAAAATAAACTATCAAACAGAGTGCTGAAGGCAAGCAGTGAAGGTTAGCAGCGTGGAGGTTTATAACACAGGTCAGTTGGAGAGACACCAGCTTCTTGCACAGAAAGTGTATAATGTGCCATTAGCTGGGAAATAATATTTCACTCTGCAAGGTCAGAGCCTCCCTGTAGGAGTTCAGCAAAGATCAGTATCTCCAAAGCATCGTTGTTTTATTAGCATGTTTAATTTTGGCACTGGGACTGAGAAGACCAAAAAACGGTGCCCAGCTGACCATGAAAAGCGATATGCCCAGGACTCGTTCTCTAGGCTCCCTGGGGATTCCTGAGCATGTGAGGAGCTCTCAGATATACTAACATCTTGAAAGAAATAAGGATTAACTTTTGGGTTTGCCTGCTTCCTCTGAGAAAATCCTTTTCTCAGGTGAGGAGAGGAAGTAAGATTAAATTACATCATCCTTTCCCTAACTGCTGACTTCAGCCTTCAAACCAGCACTCAAAAACCCCAAATGCAGAATGGTATTTGTAAAATGACTTTCTGATTTTTATTGTTCTTCAGTTTTTGAGATTTTAGAGCGTATTTGCATTGTGGTTTCTCTCCTAAAACCAGGAATATTGGAAATGTGTTTTTAAACGAAAATTTACAGTACAGCCTTGTTGACGATGTGAAGGGTTATGGATATCCAGAATAACAGCAAATACTGGGAAAGCTCCACCCCACTTACAGTTCTCTTTGTAACTTCCTGCTGTAGGAAACAAATTCCCTTTCCCCACTCCTGTACCGGAGGAAGAAATGGTCCACAGCTGTCACTACCCTCCCCCTGCCATAGCTGCCAGACGTTCTGTTCTCATGCAGCTCTTCCAAGTATGTCCTGAAGTGATTCGGTCACAACTGGTCAGGTCAGCCCAGGGACTAGCAATTTGCTCTTTAGATTTCATGCAGATCTGTTACGCCGACGTGCCTGGCTGTGTGTGTGCTGAGCGCATTAGGGAGCTCCCACCTGAGCTGCTCTGCTGGCTGTCTGGAGCAAGTGGTAACACTGGGTTGGAAAGAAACCAGTTTGCTGGTAAGAAGAGCACATGACATCCAGAGAAGAGGCTTTCCTTACTAGGCCAAATGTGCTTTTCTTGCTGCTCCTCTCTCAACCAGTGTACTTTGCTGCATATAGCTAAGGCCTGAGCACAGCGATGTACTTTAGAAGGTATAATCTCTTACTGAGCAAGAGCAAAGAGCTGTGAAAAGGTTACAAGGCCTTGCGAAACAGGACACTGTGGGTGTCAGGGAGCCCAGAACTGAGGAGGAACTTCTTGACTTTGAGGGTGGCAGAGCACTGGAACAGGCTGCCCAGAGAGGTGGTGGAGTCTATCTCTGGAGACATTCAAAATGCACCTGGACACATTCCTGTGCCAGAAATAGACACAGTACTCCAGATGGGGCCTCATCAGGGCAGAGTAGAGGGGCAGGATAACCTCCCTCCACTTGCTGGTCACACTCTTCTTGATGCACCCCAGGATGCCATTGGCCTTCTTGGCCACAAGGGCATATTACTGGCTCATGGTCATCCTGTTGTCCGACAGAACTCCCAGGTCTTTCTCCTCAGAGCTGCTCTCCAGCAGGGCAGCCCCCAACCTGTACTGGTGCAGGGGGTTATTCCTCCCCAGGTGCAGCACCCTACACTTGCCCTTGCTGAATTTCATCAGGTTCTTCTCTGCCCAACCCTCCAGTCTGTCCAGGTCTCACTGGATGGTGGCACAGCCTTCTGATGTGTCAGCCACGCCTCCCAGTTCTGTGACATCAGCAAACTTGCTGAGGGTACATTCCCTTCCTTCATCCAGGTCATTGATGAATATATTGAAGAGGACTAGACCCAGCATTGCCCCCCAGGGAACACCACTTGTTATGGACCTCCAACTAGATTCTGTGCCACTAATCACGACCCTCTGAGCTCTGTCTTTCAGCCAGTTTTCAATCCACCTCACTGCCCATCCATCTAACCCACACTTCCTAAGCTTACCTATGAGGATATTGTGGGAGACTGTCAAAAGTCTTGCTGAAGTCAAGGTCGACAACATCCACCACCCTCCCCTCATCTCTCCATCCAGTCATACCATCGTAGAAGGCCATCAGGTTAGTCAGGCGTGATTTCCATGGCTCCACTTTGGAACAACAATAGCATTAGTCAATCCTGTAGGAATGTCTTTTGTGTCCATCTATTTGCTTTGTAGATGGATCTCCAGTGCAGGTTCATGTGCTGCTTTTCCAAATGGTGCCTGTGAAGCTCTATCACTTATCATTTCTTACCTAGTGGTCAACTGCAACAGGTTTTTCTTGAGATCTTGCTAGCTGTCATAGCACAAATTGAACAAAGATGCAAATGCAATTTACACATTTAATACCACCATGGAAATGATAATTAAATCACCATTATCTCTTTGAAAGCATATTGTCCCATGCAAATAGCCAACAAATTACCCAAGCACTTTGCTCAGACCTTTACCTAAATAATGGTATTACTTGGCGACTGTGAACACATTTGGTGTCAAACACATTAACAAAGCTCTGACATAATCCCAAATAAATTGTCTCAGGTGATAAACATTTGCTTCACCTGAGAAGCAAATCTGCAGCCACTGTTGGCTGACTGCAACTTTTAAGTGCTTGATGTCTGTATTTTTTTATTTCCCTCCTCCCACCTGAGCAGCCAGCATCCTACCATTGCAGAAGACACTGGCTAGCATGGATGCATCGAACCAGCTGCAAGTGGGGCAGAAAGTGCTAGGAGACCATTCTGCAGGTGGGTTGTGGCTGTGTAACCAGGGTGTGCAATGCTACCTGTACTTTCCCTTTTCCCTTTTCCCCTTCCCGATGTTGGACCAGAGGAGTAGGCGGGAGCTCCCGCAAGGCCCAGCAGGAGGGCGAGGCTGGGGGTCAGTGTCCCCACCCCAGTACTTCATAGTCCTGCCAGTCAAGTGGCACAGCCTTGTGTCACTACATACCATTTCCCATGACCTTCACCTGCAAGGGCACAGAAAGTCTTCCAGAGGTTGATGTTAATTCTGAAGCCATGAGAGAACTTGGGGAAACTCTTGTCATGAGGCTGATAGGCCAGGCAGTGGCGGGGGGCACCAGAGGGGCAGGGTGCTGGCGGCTGGGGGCACTAGGGCCCTGCCCACTCACCCGGTATGAGGGAGCTCGATTCACCCCGTACGAGGGCGCCGAAGGCCCTGTAAGGCCCTAGCTCGATCCGGCGGAGAGGGTGCTGGGAGACCCGGAGGTGCCCATCCCCATCAGGAGGTCGCTGGGGGACCCGCGGCACTAGAGGGAGGAACCTTCCCCGTTCCGCTCGCCGTTGCTAAGTACGCCGTTTACGACAGTTCGCCGACCTCACCGTACGGCGGGGTTGCTGTACGGCCGCTGTACGGCCGTCAGCTTCCGGTGGGGCCTGGCGATGGCGTCCGGGTTTGAGAGCGAGCGGAGCCTGGCGGCGCGCAAGGAGGAGAGGCAGCGGCAGAGGGAAGCGCTGCTGGCGCAGGTGGGGTGCCCCGCCTGGCCTGGTCTGGCCTCGCCTGGCCTTCNGGGGGAGCCGGGCTGTGGTACCGGGAGCGGCGGAAAGTGATGGGGAACTGAGTTTCGAGTGACAGCCACCCGAGTTCATGCATTTTGCCACTTGTAGTGTTGTTGATCTGTTTGGTATTACACCCTATTACGTGATTTTGTTCCTACACTATTGGAAAGAGCCTGGCTTGGTCTTTCTTAATACCGTCTTTTCAGATATTTGCATATGTTGATCGGATGATACCACCCTCGCTTCCCAGCCATCTCTTTTCTAGGCTAAACTGACCCAACTCTCAGCATTCCTTAAGTGAGACATAAAAGGCAACTCCTTCTTCGCGTCTTCCTGGCCTGTCTTTCCTTAGGAGTCAGTATTTCTCCGTTACAACACTCTGATCATGGAGTAGGTAATAACTTGAACAGAAGTGGGACAGCCCGTTTTCAGGAACCCAGCGTATTACTTGGTTTCATTGTGCTGTAGTGTTAGCTGAGAATTAAGAGGTTTCCACTTGCAGATGCTTTGGTGGAATTGCTTTGATTTGGAGACCTGTGCTATTCCTGATGCATTTTATTAAAAATCTGCCTATCTGCAGTGACTGTTACTTGTGCAGTAAGCTGCTGATTACTGTAGCTTGTAGGTAGGGTGAACGATAAAGTAGTAAATGGCACATGAATTAGATGACATGACTCGTTTTGAAGGAGTTGGGGGTAACTGGCAGTTCTTGTATGGATGGAAAAGTATAAGAGGAGGACCGAGTATGGGAAAAGTACCAAGTTGTAATGATGGACCTTTGAGAGAAAGAGGCCAATGTAAGCAGTAACCAAATCTTCCTGGGGAAAGATATTTTCAGAAAAAAGTAACGAGAAAATGGTCCGAATAGCCTGAGGCTTACATAGTCATGATGTCTTTTCGCAAGGGGGAGGATTTCGGGTAACATTGTTTCCCTTGCACAGTTGTGGCAATAGAAGTTCCCTTCAGTGACTCAACAAGTGTGGGGTGATCCTGCTGCGTGTGTGCCTCCCCCTTTTTGACAAACAGTTGAAGGGAAATTCCTCTAACTTAGTGAATGATACTATCCTGCAGAGGTTTATGATTGTTAAGATGTCTTTTGCTCTATTTGAACTGCTGTATGATACATTAAAGAGTGCCCCTTTGCTCAGTTCAACTGTTTGGATGTTCAGAAAGTACTCTTTAACTGTAGGCGAAGCTTCCGTAGGACATCACTATCCTACCTTACCTTTTCTTCTCAGTTGGTGCCACTGTACAGCACGCTATCTGGGGCAGTGCCTCTCTCTTGGAATCATAGAACAGACCTGGTTGGAAGGACCTTGAAAGACCACCTGGTCCAACCTTTTGTGGGAAAGGTAGCCTAGATGAGATTATTCAGTGCTCTGTTCAGTCATGTCTTGAAAATCTCCAGTGATGGGAATTCTACCCCTTGCTCTTTCTGTGTGGCTCCCTCCCTGTGAAGAAATAGCCTCTGTCCTCTCTGTAGGTGCCCACTGGAATACTGTGATGATGTTTCCCCTTAGATATCTCTTCTCCAGAGAGAAAAGACCGAAGTCTTTCAGCCTTTTCTTATAGGACAGGTTCTCCAGCTCCTTGATCATCTTTGTGACCCTCCTTTGGNTCTCTCCCTCCCCCAGGCCGGGTGCTGGGGGCCTCGCCTTGCGCGGGGTCGGCGCCCTCCGGAGGGCGGACCTGGCTGCGGCCTCCTGGCCGCAGGCCCGTCACGGCAGCTGAAGGAGGGGGGCGGCGTGGGGANCTCTTCAGTCTGTCTGCGTCCTTGTTGAATTGTGGGGACCAGCACTGGTCACAGTACTCTGGGTGTGGCCTGACAAGCCCTGAGTAGAGTGGGATGATGATGTCTCTATCTTTGCTGGTGGTGCCCCTGCAGATGCAGCCCAGGAGCAGTGTACTGCTGGCCGCTGTACAGCTTGTTGCCCACCAGGACCCCCAGCCATGCAGGTCCTAGTCTGTACTGGGCTCTTGGATTATTCTGTCCCAGATGCAGGACCTTGCACTTGTCTTTGTTAAATTTCATACAGTTCTTGCTAGCCTGCTCTTCCAGACTTTGCAAGTGTCTAAGTTGTCTTGCCCTTCTGACGTGTCCACCTCACTACCCAGTTTGGTGTCATCAGCAAACGTGGTGGGAGTGCTTTCTGTCCCATCATCCAGGTCATTCATGAAGATGTTGAGCCATGTAGAGCCCAATATTGATCCTGGAGGACCCCACTTGTGACAGGCTCCCAGCCTGACTAAAAAACATTGATCAATGTTTGTTTTTTGTAAAGATTTTTTACAGCATCAGGTGTTACTGCAGTAGTTGTTAAATAATTATTTTCCTCTTGTCTTATTTGCATCTGTTTGCATTGGTGGTTTAAAGAGGAGTAAAAGTGTTCTGTGAGGATGCTGTTTAACATTTTTGGTATAACTTCCTCTTTCCTATTATCTGTGGATGATTTTTCCTTTTTTTTTTTTTTTTCTTTTTTTTTTTTTTTTTTTTTTTGTTAATACCTTAAAATACTGTTACTTTGGAGTAAGAGATACAGCATGAAACACTTTGTGAGCAGAACTGAGGGGAGACTACTGCAAGGCTTCATCTCACTGCATTTGGACCCTCTTGCTTGTGAAAGCAAAAAGGAGATGCACAGGGACTTTTAATGTGTGGCTAATGTAGTCGAGACAGTGATTTGGTGGTTGCAGGCTTGGAAGGTCCTGTGTTTATTTTTGGGAAGGACACTTGGGAAACTACATAGATCTTTGCTGTAATAATCTCAGAAGTTTACAGAAATGACTGAACTTTGGCAGTTCTTTTTCTGGAAAGATGAGAGATGTTCAATTAAGTCACCGTTAAGGAGCTTTTAGTTATAAAATATTGCAAATTATTAGTCTGTTTTCTGTTCTTTAAAGTATGTAGTTAGGACAAAAATGACATGGAGCTCTTCAATTCTGTTCACAGATACCATCTTTTTCTTGGTAGTTAGAATGGTGAGGAGTCTGAGATAACCATCACTATCTCTTTGGAAATAATTCTCCCTTGATTACTAGAAGAGTCTGGGATTCGCTTCCACTTGCAGATTCAATATTCACAAAAATCAAGAGGTTTAATTTTGGTTAAATCCAAAAGTGGATTTTGAAACAGTTGTAGAAATGCAGTGGACTTCATTACTACCTTTTACTTTTAAAACAAACCAGACTAAGGAAGTTGCTTCTTGTTGATTTTCTGGTTATGAACTACTTCTCTTTTGAAAACCAAAATGCCACCCAGCTCACTGAGATCTCTTTTAAATTTTGGAAGCGTATCCTTTTATTTGTGTAGTCTGTCCTCCCAACTGCATTGGTGAAACCCAGCAGCTGGTAATGTTTATGATAATGATCAGTAATCAAATAATTAAGTGTTGACATGCAAATTGTTATTAAGCTCCAGAAATAGCATCTTGTTTTGATGAGCATGGTAGTTCATGACACTACTGTTTCGCTTTGCAAGTTTAGAAAGCGAAAATAATCTGATGGGTGTTTTGGTAAGTGCAGGGATGTGTACTTTTCCTAGACACAAACATATTTTTTGGCATAAAAATCAGCAATAATTCAGTCTTGACTTATTCCTGCATGTGTGCTATGACAGGGTGTTTCTGTACTTCAGGGTTGCTCTTCTGATACTTGTTTTTTTTCATGCAGTTTCAGAGTCTTTGACTCTTTGGTCTCTGAGGGGGATGTGTTTTGACCGTTGCTTACGTAGAAATCCTGCCTGGATTCTGATAGATTGCAAGTTTCTCTTGATAGCAATACATAGTCATTTAAAATAAAAGTTGATTGTTGGTAAATAAAACCTCACTCAGTGTTTCAAACAATTAAGATACATTCTTGAAACAATGTAAATAAAACCATACTTTGAAACTGGTTCACTGCTCAAATGAGAAATTGTGTATTCAGTTTTACTAGTTTGTGTTTCCCAAAAGAAAAAAAAAGAGATGCTCAAGCCATTACTTTTGGAAACATCTTGTTTGATGCTTTTAACTTAGACTTCTAGCTTTAATTTTGGTTTACTTTCTGATTTATTTTCTTTGAAAATGCTGCCTAAAATTTAAAAAACCCCATGTGTAACAGCGTCACCGAGTTCACTGTGTTTGAGCTCTCAACAAGCTGTGAAATCAGCAGGTTTTCCCAGTGAAGTATGATCAGATATTTCCTCAAAAAAAGCTAACTGTGAGGTTGTTGCAGTGATTAGTATCTGCCGAGGTGGTGGTGTGCTTTGGCAGGAGTTTTTACACTTCTGTTTTCAGTGGAAAATGACAGAAATTTCTCCCTAGACAGAAATTAACAGCAAAATGTTTCACTGCTGGGGTTATAGAGCTGTTATTTGTTGGAAGTTGCTTCTGTGCTGTAACACTAAGAACCTCCTTTTCGTTCTTTCTCTTTTAAATCTGTTATCAAGTGTAACATCCCTCACCCTATCTGCTGGAGGAAACAAGCATGTCAGTATTATTATACTCACTTAGAGCTTGGGCTGATATTAGGAGCAAATGAATACTGCCTTCTCACAAAAGATTTTCAGACTTCTGACGCAGCCCCTCTGTATGCATTTTTGCAAGTAACGTCTTTGATTTACAGACAGGTCACTAAAAGGAGAGGAGCGAAGACAGATGTCTCCATTGTTACACTCTTCAAGTCCTTCTAGAGCTGGCTCTGGCACAGAGCTGGAGAGGCCCTACATTAACATGAAATATCTGCCTAGGGTTTCCTAGCAGTTGTAGCTACAGCTGTGCATCTGTTTGTTGTTTGTTGTGTCTGCAGCTGTACCAGCAGGAATAGTTACTGCCTCCCAGATGTTTCTGACAGAAGGTTGGCATCTCCTACAGTCTGCGCTTTAAATCACTCTACTGTAATGATTATCACAAGAAGCTTCAATTATTTAAGTGATGTTTTTTTCAGTGACCTGTCTTCTGTGCCTTTTGAGAGTGAAAATGATGAAATGAGGGTGAAATGATGAAAATGAGAGCAGTGATGTTTCAAGCTGGCACGGCTGTGTCTGGAGGAGGTGGAGGTACAGGCAGCACCTTTGATTCAGTTGTGATTTGACAAGTTGGGGTGGAAACTAAGCCTTTCCTTGTACTTCCACTGCTGCCCTTCTTAGGAAAGCTTCATGGAAGTAGCAGAAATCAGAATATTGAGGGCAGAAAAATAGTCTAAGCATTCACAAAAGTAAGTGTGGTATTCAGATGGAGAATTGGTGGTTTAGGAACATCAGAACTGCATGGAAGGATATGTTCAGGTTCCCTGATGGTGAGCACTGGTGTAACCAGGATTCTCCAGTCCTGAGCACTGGGGTGATGGGAAGCTGTGAGGGTAATACAGGCAACAGTAACCTTTCTGGTAGCTGAATATTGGAACTGATGAATGAGTGGGATGGGCTGTATGATAGGTGGACCTGAAATCAGAAATAAAAGCTCATTGTTTAGATTGTGGGTGTCTTATGTTGATGTCTGAAGGACTGGGCTAGGTACTAGGTCATTTGAACTTGTCTAACAGAGTGCTGTTGCTGAGAAGAGATTTTCCCACACTTCTTTCTCTTTTGCACATTTTCCACTTTGTTCCTTGTGCTTAAACTGGTAGCTGTGATGGCCTTGTCAGAGGGGCAGCTTGTAAGCTTGATGTGCAGGAAGCTGCATCCTGCTCTTGGTGGGATTCATTCTGTGTCAGGATGGTCCTTGAACTGGCTTCTGCTGAGGCTGAATTGCAGGGACAGGCCTGTGCAGGGAAAGGTGGTGGGAACACACAAGTGGGAGTGTGGAGAGGAGACATATGGGAGTGGGGTCCTGCCCTTCAGAGGCAGTTAGCCCCTACAGCAGCTTAGCTGTTCCTCTCTGTGTTGGATGCTTTGTCACACTGTATTGATCTGGTGTTGTGCTGTAGAGGTTCTTGTGATTGCTTGTTGGAGAAAAATGGAATTTGTCTTCTTTTGGATGGAGAAGTTGGCTATTGAGTAGTGGTGACTATAATTTCAAGAACTAGAGGTTGACCACAGTTAAAGTCAGGAAATTGCATGGACTCTGTAGTGGTGAGAGCTGAGATGGTGAGTAGAGTTAGTGGTCAGGAAAGAGTGTTGGTTATATTCTGTGGGCTGGGGAGGGAGTGTTTTAGCCTCCCTCCCCAGGTGACATCCCTCCATCCCTTCTGGACATCTCTGGGAAACTGTGATGTAACAGCCTCCATTTGTTATGTGACCTACACCTTGGCTGTTGGCAGTGTCTGTGGCCTTTTCTGCTTCTTCCTGGGGGGGTCACCATGGACCTTTTGCAGCTTTTGGTATTTCGTGACTGCAGTGTCTTGCAGGTTGTTTGGAGCAAATTTATTCTTTGTTTAGCAGATACTGTTGTCAGCAATGATGCAGGCTGGCCTTAATGACCTGCCTAATGAAAAACAGAAAGCACTTTCTCTGAACTTGATTTCCTTCCTTATTCAGATGGGGCTGTGAAATCCAAGACGGTTGGGCCTGCTTGCGGTAAAGAGAGCAGAGTTTGGCAAACACTGCTAACATACGGCTTTAAAGTAATTACTGGTTTTGTAGCACCTTCCCGTCAGGCGCTTCGGAGTGCTTTGCCAGTGCTATACTTCACCTCCTGCTTGTTGCAAGGGAGACTGTGAGACTGTGACTGTGGGTGTCACAGAAGTATGCAATGCGACAGGATGCTTGCCCTTCTTGGCAGGTTATTGCTTGTAATGGTCCTCTGTGTTCCTGTGTAGCGCACACAGTCATTTGCTTAATTAATACTTTACTTAGAAATTGAAGGTATTTCAGAAATGTAGCATCCTATATTTTTGTACTATGTATGTACATGTGAAAAATGTGCAGATACTGCAGTGGTGCCCTAAGATGTACGTGCTGTTAGCTACGCCTCTGTAAAGGGGGAAGGATCAATTGTTGGATATTCTTGTGGTATCGTAAAATATTAACAAACCTTAATGGGAATTAAATGCTTGGACTCCTGGGGGTTGGGAGGTATGAAGCTATTAGAGTTGGCCTTTGTCGCACAGAATGGTAAGTTTGACAGGGGACAATTGTAAAATATAGAAAAGGAAGAAAAGCTGGTTAGATGCTACTAAGCCCTGCCTCGTTATAAAAGACAAGTAGAACAGAAAGGTAAGGTCTGAAGCTGATGAACTAGCGTAGACGGGTTTTCCTCTTTCCCCCACTTGAAATAAGTGAGGGTGTGCACGTCTGCGGGGAAACCATTTGCCTACAATAAAAATGAATATTGCAATTTGATGGTAGAGGGAGCTAGATAGTTTTTAGAGCTGGAAAGGATCAGAGGATACTGCTGTTAACTTTCTAGTTTCGTGTTAAAAAGATAATTTAGGTTAAAATAAAACTTCTTCCATCTTTTAAAACCTCTGGGCAGCCTTTCTCTGTTTTTATTTTCTGTGTGGATATGGTTAAGAGTCTTCTATATTTTGTATCTTTATGTAAGAAGAAACGAGCTTTCACCTGATGCTTTTGTGTCTGTCTGTCTCTTTTTAGCAGTCCGGTGGTACTGACACTACAGATTCATCGTGCCCAATCCTTGTTCATTTAGTAGTCAGGAGACAGCAGCCTGCAGTTGGTGATTTCTGGTCATTCTGTGTTCTGAATATGTATTTGTGTACTTCAGCCAAAACAATGATCCACCTCTTTTATTAGGATCATGTGTCTCAATTACCCAAGTACTTGCATGTATTTTTTTCTGTTTATTCTTAGATCTGATAAAAAATATAAAAGTTTCTTTTGTACCTTATTTATAATGTTAACTTAGTTTTTTGCAATGTATTTTTTTAACTTTAGTAACATAAAGGAAATAGTCATTTACTTTATATATCGAGAAAAGCAAGAGGCTAAATCTGCCTAGACAGGCAAAGACCATATTAAATAAAAACATGTTAACAAGCTGATCTTGATTGGCCTTTATTTGAGGTGTTTATAGATTTATATGCCCAAGAGCTTCTAAATGGGTGGAAGGAAACTATTGACTTCAGCTGCAGATCTTCTTCAACCTAAAGTGAAATGGAGTATGCAGAAACCCTGTTCTTTTCCCAATCTACATCTTGGCAAAAGGTTTCATGTTTACTTGTGGAGCAAACAAGTTTGGAGTCTGTGTTTGCCATGTTTTTTCCATCTAAAACTCTATTCAAGTTCCCTTTATCTCCCCTGTTTCTCCTGTGTCCAGTTGTAAGCTTAGATTTTGTGTATGTGTGGCTTGTAGACATTTTGTGAGTTGCATAGCTGAGGTTGTTGCCCTTCACTTGTCCATGAATGTGGCATCCTTAGTTGCTTTATTTTAGTGAGATCAATATTTTTAAAACACAAGTGCCATTGTAAGGACTAAACCAGAAAATACCAGTCAGTGATTTCCCTGGGAGCTTTCAAGAATGTTGTGCCAGAATGATAAATGTCTTGGGGTGGGCAGTGTTAGCCAAGGAGCTCTCTGGATCATGGAGAGACTGCAGGAAATATACCTGCATTTTTTGGTGTCGTGGGTGGTTTTGGTGACGCTGTGTTGTGCTTACCAGCTATTTCACTGTCACCAAATTATAGTTCTGCTTATTCTTCTGTTGTTTTGTTTATTTATAAACTTGAAAACTGTTTTGATATTGGAATATATGTCCCAATGTGTTCTTAACTTATTCTTCCTTTATCCTTGACTTTTGAATTTTAAGATGTAGCATCACCTTTGCAGACTGTTAACCTCATTCTAGAGATGGAAGTCCCAGTCTTGGCTCTTTATTCGAGCTCACTAACTTTTTTTTGTTGTTGTTTTGCAAAGTCCCTTCTTTTAATATTGGGAAGCCTGGGCAGCGGCCTTACTTTGCTTGCCTTTAAGTGCATTAGACAGTTTATCACCTGGGCCTTTTGAGAAAGTAGATGCTGAAGCTTTAAAAGGGTGCTTTGTTTGGGCACAAATGTGTAGCGTTTTGATTTTTTTTTTAATTTATTTTTTGCCACTTTCAATATTGTTAACAATAATGTTCAAGAATGCAACCCCGCTCTTACCTCATGAGTGACCTTTTTGTTTTTAAAAACCACTTTTAATCTTATTTTTTAGCATGCTTTTTTGTTCATTGAGTCCTTATGGTGTGCTGGTCATATCCTCCTGCAAGCCTTGTTTTCAATTAGTTCAAGAGCTGCAGGTTTCTTTTATCTTTGAAAGAGATGCTGTCCCAAGGTGGGAGCTTATTGTCGTGTGCAGTGCACAGGGCTGTATTTAGAGTTTACTACAGAGAACTAATAGCTGACCAGGAAGAAAAAGTTTAATTCATTGTCTAATCTCTGGAGGGTTTTACTTTTTAAAAATACTGGTCTTTTTAAATCTTGTATGTGATCATTTGTTGTATGCTTTTAAACACTTCCTGCTAAAGCTTGGGGTTTCAGGATGAAAACAAAACTCCACCTTTAGTTTTTGCTTTGACTGTAGTTATTTAAAATAAAAACCCCTCAAACAAAGAAAACCCAGGAAGAAGCTCAAACTTGCAAGACTTATCTCACACAAAATGAAAGACTGAGGGAGCTGGGTCTCTGGCTTGGAGAAGAGGAGCCTGAGGGGTGACCTCATTAATGGTTATAAATATGTAAAGGGTGAGTGTCAGGAAGATGGAGCCAGGCTCTTCTCAGTGACATCCAATGACAGGAAAAGGGGCAATGGGTGCAAGCTGGAAC
>VZTM01011679.1:190871-228221 GCA_013400555.1 Jacana jacana
TGGTTCTTTTTCTTCTCTGTTTGTCTTAGGCCAAAATTAGTTATGAAAAGGAGCAGAGGCAGAAGCTGCTGAAGCATCTACGAGGTGAAGATACGTGGATGCTTGCTGATGTGAACGAGCGTGTGGAACAACTGGAAAAGGTGATGGAACTGTAAATCATTGAACCATGTTGTGATCTTTACAGTGTGTTTGTATGAACAAAAGGCTTTGGGGGCTTTAAGATGATCTTTAAAAACCTCCCCATTTCTGAATTCTTTATGCTTCAGTATTAGCTTTTTTGTTTTAGTGGAAATAATCTTCTACTCACAAAAAAAAGTTCTGTCGTTCATTTCCTGCTCTAATTTCTAACAAATGCAAAAGAGCGAGTGCTGCCAGGCAAGAATAGTCCCATGCAAAGAAATCTGAAGGATCCAGGGCTTTGTAGCCATCCCTTTTGTGGTCTTTTACAGGGGAAGCCTTAATTATATTGGAACCTCTCAATATCACATCCTTTAGTACTAGTGTAGAAATCTGTGCAGATATTTCAACAAAGGACAGATATGTATTGATGATGCAGTGATTCTCAAGAAAGCAGATTTGACTGAAATAAAGGTAGTGTAGAAGATGCTCTAGCTACAGTTATAGTGCCTTAGTTCCAGTGAAAAAAATATTAAGGGGGAAGAAAAGTCAATTATAGATGTCTGGCATGCCCTCCCCACCTCCCCCAATACAAAAGACAGAGGGCAGTAAAAGTAAAATGTAGCTATGTCCAGCTGTGTGTGTTTTACCTTCTTCAGGGTGGTTTGGTAAGCAGGTTGTGATTGTTTTTCTTGTATGTGGCTGGTTTGTTTTGCTGGGTCTCATTTACAAACATTTACTTTTAGGAACATTCTGTGCATAAAAAAAAGAAAAAGGATAAGCATTCAAAAAAAGCTAAGAAAGAAAAGAAGAAAAATAAGAAAGAAAAATCTGAAAAGAAGGATTACTTACCTGATAGTTCTTCAGTAAGTAAGAAATCTTAAAATTCTTCAAATGACATTTTTAAAACCTACACCATTTCAGTGTCTGTGACTGCACATGGCTTGTAAAAATAAGACTCATTCTTACCGTTTTCTGTTGGGGGGAAAAACTGGCAAAGTTTATCTTTTTAATATACCTGAATATTTAATCCATTAAAGAGATGCCTTTGTGAATTTTATAATATGGAATTCATATCTTAGAACTAAGATATTTATAGTTTTTCAGCAGAGATAAATTGAAAAAAACCCCACCTCATTCTAGGATAGAGTGGAAAGATTCCTAGGCTGCCCACAGTCAGTAGTGTACAGTAGAACAATTTGTCTAAAATTGCAAATACTTGACTGTGACTTTAAGCATGAGTTACTGCTGCCTTTTTCCATGGATGTTCAACCATGGAAGCTCCCAACAACGTGGGAGTTGTAAATGGCTCAGACTTGTCAATCTGTAGACAGATGCTTTCATGTTGAGGGGCACTCTGGCAATACAGTACAATGCATTAGAAATTTGCCTGTTGCTTTCTCGCCATGTTGTGTAAAACATCCTCCCAGCATTTTCCTGTAAGTCAGATAGCGCTCTGATTTTTCTTTTTTGTTTTCAGAGTCTCTTTTATTGAGTGAAGGAACATGCAGCATGATGAGATTTATTTTCCAGAGGATGATATTAGAGGTTAACTGTGCTTTACAGTGTGGAAAGTAACCTAAGCCACAAATGTCCCACATTTCTCATGGGAGTCATCAGAACCCCTCAGATGACATCAGTGAATCCCAGGATACAGCGCTGTCCTGGCTTTCCTCCACAGTCTGTATTCACAAGACAGGTTCATGTAAATAGCAAAGAAACTGTTCAGTGGCATCCTATTTGCTTCAAGTGTAAAATCTCAGTATGCTGTTTGCAAGTGCAAGTATAGAAAGCTGGATATGAAAATAGGAGGAGATAACATGTACAGTGCTTTATATTTTTAATGTAAAACTTAGTAATGAATTTAGATTTAAAATTTTATTAAATATAATAATAAGAAATAAAATAATATAACAATATAGTAATAATATAATTTTGAATTTTTGTTTGTTTTTGTAATGCCATAAAACCAGTTGGTTTTGGTTTTGTTCTGACACTTATAACTTTAGTACTGTGACATTAATAAACTCTGTTTACATACCGTGATGTGATCCTGAAGCACAGTGGAATGTTTTGGTCATGAACAATGTCCTATGGGAATATCAATATTATCAGTATTTTAAAATATTAAATAGTGCTATGTCAGTAATGCTAATCAGCATCAGTTTTGGTTATCAATATACTTGGTAAGTATTGCATTTTCTCAATGTACAATACTATGTTAAGCTGTTATTATTTTTCTTTGCATTAAACTCTTTTTAGGATTCTTCAGTTGAATGGGTTGAGTCAAATGCATCACAGTCTGATAACACAGAAAAGGCTTGGAAGATCAACAAGCAATCAGATGCTGTGAAAGAACCCTCCCTGCAGGTGAGCAGTCTGCTAACTACTCCAGAAATAAATTCAGCATGACCAAGTGTGGAACGTGCATAGGTTTCTTGACAACTCTATTGACATGAGTTGAACAAACCTATTTTACAGACAAATGTCTTTGCTTAGATGGGTACCTGTTACATTTCATTCATTGGAAGACTTCTCTACCTAGCAGTTGCTTAGTACTTAACAAAGCACTATGCTTAAAGTTGTCTAGCACCAGTTCCTTTTATTGTGTTTTGAGGCTCTATCAGCTTATCTTGATATTCTTGAAGAGGTCAACCTAAAGATCTTGACTAGACATAGTATTTTTTTCTGTGTGATTTTGGTGCCTGATCTATAGTTGAATGAGTTTTTGCTTCTGTGGTGCTTAAACAAATGTAAGGAAGAGAGGTGTAGAACTTTGCAGTAACAATATTTACAGAATCAATGCCTCTTTCAATCTTCCTAGGTGAATTCTGTGCCCAGTAAGCAGTGTCTGTTCTGGAAAATTGAGTCATTCTGAAATGAGCTGCTGTGATTTGAGTAACATAAATGTAGTCCCATACCACAATGTCCTCAGTTGTGTGAAAATTTAGTGTCTAATTCCACTCCTGAAAAAAGTCCCTGTTTCTCATTCTGAATTTATACCTGAAATTTATACCTGAAATAAAAAGGATCTCTGAATCATATCTGTCATCTTGGAAAAGTGTAAAGTAATGAAATAGAAATCCTTACGTACATCATGATAATTTATATTGCAAAACCATTTTTCCAAGTATTTATTGTATAATGTGCACCTTGGGCTTGTCTATTTTTGATGAAAAGTCTGTTTTTGAAAGGTATTTCCTGGTCACCCCTGTTTTTTTGTATTTTGGTTTACATTTTGAAGAAGTCTTGGTGCATCTAAATCCATTTCCTGATTAAACCAAGTTAGAATGTATGTTCTCAAAGTGCAGCTAAGGTGTTCCATGGGACCAGTTTGAGACTAGTCCAGAGTGCTTACTTACAAAAGAAACCAAACAAAGCAACAAGGGACAAAATTAAAAAAGAAACAAAAAAATCCCCAAACCTGCAGATCTGAAGTCTGTGTAGAAGACAGCCAGGCTTTTTTCAGTGGTGCCTCATGACAGGACCAGAGGCAGTGGGCACGGATGGAAACACAGGAGTTTCTGTCTGAATATCAGGAAACAGTGTTTTACTATGAGGGTGATCAGGCACTGGCAGAGGTTACTTGCAGAGGTCTTGGAATCTCCATCCTTGGATGTATTTACAAGCTTTCTGGGCCATGTCCTGGGCAACTAGCCCTACGTGGCCCTTCTTGAGCAGGGGGGGTTGGACCAGATGACCTCTAGAGGTCCCCTGTGCATCCCACTTCCATGTTGCTTGCTGATGTGGGCATAGAGAATATTGACTCACTTGAAGATAGATTATTTTTCAGTTCCTTCTCTTTAGTGGAGAAGATGTAAGAAATGGAATGCTGTGTTTCTGCTCTGAAACTCTATGATGTGTTGCCTTGTGTAATTTTAAAATAACAGGAAGTATGACATGTAGCATCTCATCAGACTGACAACTTAGACTTGAACCCTACTGAAGATATGAAGACTCTTCTGCAAGGACGTGTTTCAAACTACGTGCAGTCTTGTCATTTTGGTTGCTCTACTATCCACAGAAATGTTCCAAATACTTGTTTTTGCAGTGTTTATGTCACCGCTTTCTTTTGAGGCTTTAGGTTTTGTGTGTCTAAAGGTAGTCAGTATATCTAGGCTTCTTATATGGTGCTTTTTCTTTAGAGAGTAGTCCTCATTTTAAAAATGTCCTTGGCCTGGCTTAGCTTTTGTGTGTGTCCTGTTATTGTGGGTATAGGTATAGATGTGTAACTGTTTAATTGGAGAGTGCAGGTAGTGCCTGGATATCAGTTATGAACTCTGTTCTTCTAGGTTGCACATTTTGTGTACACTAAAAGAGAGGTAAGAGATCGTGAAGTCAGAATTGGATGAAAAGGAATTGGTCTAGATGTACAGTGTTCATTTAAGCAAATAATAAGCAGTCTGTATGGTTTGCATGCTTACTAGTGTCTGAAGTACGTTGTGAAGAGGTATTTCAAATTACAGGAAGACATTTATGAAATGTCTTTGTGTGAGTATTAAAAACTTGAAAGATTTGGGTTCTTAAAATCAATATTTCCTTTTCAATGAAGTATTTCATATGTGTTTGTAAAACCTAAACTTTTTATTGTAAGTAATGTTTATCAATAGTTGTACTGGTTTGATTTGTACCTAAGCCATGGCTTTGGTGGAAGCACAAACACTGATTCTTTGTGTTTATTTTAAAGAGAGAGGAATGGATGAATTTAGACTTCATGTCCTTGAAAACCACATCAGTAGCAGCTGTCAAAGGTGAAAGACACAAAGAAAAAACATTGGAACGACAGAAAGCTCAAGAAATCGAGCAGGTGGGAGCAATAAATACATCAACTTTTTTATGTGTCTTACTAAATTGTGTGGTGAATGAACAGGTGAATTGGTTCGATACCTTAGTCTTTGTATCAAACTAATGTCTGATGTATTGTGTCATAGTGATTCTAATTAAATGGATCAGTTATTTGTTTTGTTTGGGATGGGAAGGGTTCTCTTGGAGAAAAGCCTTTAAACTATCTTCTAAGTAAGGAGAAAGCTAAGTTCTGTAGTATTAGAAGTACTTCTGAGGTGTTTTACTTGGTGACAGTCTGGCCTTCTTCCCCATGATGTATGTGAAAGGAACACCATTGTTCTGTCTGATAAAAGCTTTCTTAAGTTTCTGTGTTAAAGCGTAGGGTGTTGAGGCTTGAAGAAAGAATTCGAAGCAGTTGCTGTGCCTTTCATGCCACAGTTGTGTGTGAGCATGTGGGTGGATTGGGGTCCGGCTGGGAAATGGCTCACTTGTCATTAGTTCTGTTTGCCTACAGTTGCTGGCTACCTCATTTGTTCATTCAGCTCCTTAAATGCAATGTAGTCTGATGTGAAAACATCACTGCTGATCACTGTCTAATATTTACTTGACCTCATAACTCTCAGTAGGCCATTTGCTGCTGTTAGGTTTTCCACTTAGTTGTGTTGTGGCTTGGAACCAGATTGACCTGGAGCGCTGTTCCTGTGTAGTATGCAGCGCTTCGTTACTGTCTTTTGAGAAGGGATTAAGCATTTTGGGTGTTTCGCCACATAACTTCTTGCTGATTGTTTTTTCTGAACTGTTGAAGGACCCTTTGATATGAAGATCTTCCATCACTAGAGTATCAGCATATACTATATGGTTAATGACACAATTTAGAAGTATTCTTGATCCTAGAAGAATACCATTTTTGCAGACTTGCCCACCAAACCACTTTCTCTTCATGCAGGTTTCTATTTTTGTGGTTTTTGCACCAGAATGTCTGTCCTTTCTTTCATGCCCAAACCAACATGTAGGGCAGCACACCAGTGCTGGTGATGAGTTGAGGACATAACATAGACAAATTGAAAATATTTTCAATGCTAGAATGCCTGATCAGCCTTTTTCTCCAGTTGACTTCATTGTCAGCTTCCAGAGGAGTCAGTAGACAGAACCACGGTAAGAGATGTAGCTTGAGGGTGATAATAACCGCAACACCAACAGCACCAGTAACAGCAGTGCTTCAGACGCAAGCGCCTGTCACTGCTACACTGGTGGTGCAGTCACACAGTAAAATGCTTCTGTGTAGTAAGGATGCCAACTAAGCGTGCTTTAGAGAGCTTTGACTCGGGATGGAGTAATGTTTATTTCTACCTATCTTTAGATAGCGTGAGTTATGAGTAAGCTGTTCTATTCCCACACAAGTCACACAAAATTTATCAAATAACGGAGAAAACGCAAATCACATGCTATGCACACATTAAAGCTATTTCTGTTTTAGGCCATGCTGTCTGAGAGAGAACTCAATCCCTATTGGAAAGATGGTGGTACAGGCTTGCCACCAGAAAAGGATGAAGCAGCTTCAGTTAAGAAAGGTAAACAGCAACTCCCAGTAATAATCTTAAATTTCTCTCTCCAGTCTCTGGTCGCTGTGTTGCTACCAACTTAATACTAACGTTGATGTAAAGAGATTGTGAATAATATCCAATAAAATTGGATGAAAATTTACTAGTGAGCATTGGGTTAATATCATAGTATGAGGTTCTGTAGAATTTCTCTTCACTGGTTTTCAATCTTGAGTGGTTTGACCTTCAGTATCTTTACAGAAGTTCTCCATTTTGAACTAATTAGAGGAAAGTATGATTTAACCAAGACAAGATAAATTGTTGTCATCTCATTTGCTTCCTTTCATTCCATTACACAAATTACAGTTTTAAAATATTCAGCCACAGAAGTCTGAATCACATTAAAATGAAGTGAATTACAGATGCAGTTTGTGAAAAACATGATTCTGTAACCTTTTCACTTCTTTCCTTACCCCAGGGTTATCCTGCCTATTTCCTGCAGGAGCAGTTAGAAAAACGTTTTTCCTAATGACACGAAACGTTTATTATGTGATAAAAAGAGTCCTTGTATTCTGTCAGCAGGGAACATCAGGGTCCCTAGCTTTTCCTTTTGGGAGCCTTTCCCTGCGGACACTCTGTGCTGCAAACCATTAGCCTCACGCCCACTTTCAGGAGTCTCAGAGATCAACCAGTGAGCTGTAAGAGGTGACAGGCATCAGTGAGTCTGTGTCCTGGAAGTTAAGACCTCTGCAAACTTCTCAAATGGAAAGTGGGTTACTCGTTAATTTTCTGAGAAGGAGAATGCACTTGTTTGTATGTAAGGAGTATGCCAAAGGATGGACACAGAAAGTGGAAAAAATAAGAAGGTTCTTTAATATCATAGAATCATAGAATCATTTAGGTTGGAAGAGACCCCTGGGATCATCAAGTCCAACCATCAGCCCTACTCTACAAGTTCTCCCCTACACCAGATCCCTCAACACCACATCTAATCTACTCTTAAACACAGTCAGGGAGGGTGACTCCACCACCTCCCTGGGCAGCTGATTCCACTGACTGACCACTCTCTCCGTGAAAAATTTTTTCCTAATGTCCAGCCTAACCCTACCCTGCTGCAGCTTGCAGCCATTCCCTCTTGTCCTGTCGCTCATTGCCCGTGAGAAGAGACCAGCACCAATCTCTCTACAATGCCCTTTCAAGCAGTTGTAGAGAGTGATGAGGTCTCCCCTCAGCCTCCTCTTCCTCAAACTAAACAACCCCAACTCCCTCAATCGATCCTCATAAGCCTTGTTCTCCAGGCCTCTCACCAGCTTTGTTGCCCTCCTCTGTACTCGCTCCAGCACCTCGATATCTCTCTTGTGTTGAGGTGCCCAGAACTGGACACAATACTCAAGGTGTGGCCTCACCAGTGCTGAGTACAGGGGGACAATCACCTCCCTGCTTCTGCTGGTATATCATATATCATATCATGAACATCCCCCCAATTCTTATATGCCACTCCTGTTGTGGAAACTGCTTGTCATATTCTGTGATAAAATGGAGAAGCTTAATTAAATCAGCGGTGTTACTCATGTATATCCAGCATTACCTTCTGAAAACATGTAACTATTATTATATTCCTTCTATTTTTATTTTGCACCCCTTTAATTTTTACATTACATTTAGGCAAAGATTGCATGTTGCATGCAGAGTAAAGTTACTTGGGAATAACTACTGAGATATAAAACTATCACCTTCCATTGTTTTCTACTTCAGGTCCTACAGTGGTAGAAGATGCTGGATTAAGTTGGTTACGAAAGTCATACCAAAGGATGAAGGAGCAGGCTGAGAGAGAGAAACGAAATTTTGAGGAAATTGTAGCTGAGAGATACGGGGTAAGGATCTTCAGTTACAGCTTTTTTTCATGCTAATAGATGCTTGGAAAAGGTTACTTTCATTAAAGGCACAAATACTTAATACGTAGTGTAAGACATAGGAAGGAAGCGGGAAAAAAAACAGTCTCTGAAGCTTCTCTCAAGTGATGAAAGTTTCAAGCTACCCAGCCTTTTATATCTTTTTGTTAAATATTTTCTAATATATTGGGATCCTATGACAAATTTAAGATACTTACCTTCTGTATCAGGAGGTTCAAGTGATCCCAGTTACGAAATACCCAACTGTTTCCAAAATGATGATCCGTACTAGCAAATATCTTTTGTTCTCCTGCAGGTAGCAGATAATAACGTGCCTTGTGGATAATAATAATGCCAAGATAATTTGGAGAGCTGGGTTGAAATTTACCAAGTATGAATCTTCTGGCCACTTGTGATGTGCTTAGTCCAGATATATTGAGAAAGCTGCTTGCTTGTGAAGGGTTTAGAAGTGTTCAAAATTTATTTTTAATAAAAGAGTCTGCCTCTGCCATAGTGATATTAACTCTTTAAAGCCAGTTTCCCCTACATACTGTATGCTATATACTATATTATTGTTTTTGAAAGCATTGGTTAAAAGTGGGGTTGTTAAACCTTGGCCATAATGTTACTTGCAGAGTTTTCTGTGGGGTTTTGATTAGGTTGGTTTCGTTGTGGAAATCTCGGGTAGGACAGTACAACTTCATACTGTTGTTTTTGATCTGAATTGTGGTCACTCCTGAGAGATGAGTTTAACTAGATTGTAAGGTTTCTTAGTGGGTATGTCTATTGGTTCTAGAGAAGCTGAGCATCTGGTGAGCATAAATGCAAAGCTCATGGGTGAAAGAGGAAGCTTTTCTCCCTGGCTCAAGCCGCTAATCGCAGTCGCCAGGAGGGGGCAGTTCTAAGGCTTTGGTCCCTGTTGCCAGGAACGCTTTGGCACTTTAGAGCCATGGGATGAAAGGTAGAAATAGTCCCAGAGAGGGAGGAGAAAGCCTTCCCAACGGAGCATCTTAGACACGAGGCGGTTAGTTTCCTTTTTCATACCGATCCTCCTCTCCACTCCGTGGCTTGTGCCTTGCCCTTTACGCAGTGACTCCCTCGCACAGAGTAATTTGTAGCCAGCTTCACAGTACCCCAGGATCTTAAAAGCAGCATGACTCTTTTTTTATTCTGTCTTATAGTCCATGGAGATATTTCAGTCACGATTAGAAGAAGCTGAAAAAGTTGCATCCAGAAAGGAAAATGATTATAGAAGTGGAAGATGGAAGAAATCTGACTATTCAGAAAGTGAGAAAGAGAGGAAAGAACGGTATATGAAAAAGGACACACGAGATGATCATGATAGAAACAGGGGCTATACTAGGGAGAAGTATGGCAAGGGATGGGCACAAGAGGACAAAGGTTACAAAGGAGATATGTCAAGAGAAGACCAAGAACGTGGACACAGCAGCATGGACTCAGTGTTGAGAGGCTACAGCTACAAAGCAGAAAAACACTCTGATGAAAAACGACGTCAGGAGAAGAGTTCATCTCTAAGCAACATGAAGCACAAATTTTTGAAACCCTCTGAGGATGATGTGTCACCTTACAGTGCATCTAGGGAATACAATTCACAAGAGTCCTCTTCCAAACTGCCGGCTCATAGCTCTTTGAGCAGCCGTTTCCAAAAACCCAGTGAGGATGCTGCGCCGTGGTCCAAAACACACGTGAAAGATAACCATGAGAAATCAGTCTCTGATCAAAAATCATCAGGTACAAGGGAACAAATTGATGCCAACAGTTGGGAAAGAAGTCCAAGGGATGAAAAAGAGAAGTCGCAGCAGGAGTACCCAAGTGATATCCTTGAGAAGAAGCAAAACGACAGTAAAACATCGTGCTCTGGGTATTTTACAAACGTATTTACTTGTCTTTTGTTTGCTGTATTTTTCATGGCAAAGTACACTGGAAACTCTGCCTTTTTTGTGACAGTATCAGCTCTCTTTAGTTAGGAGGAGGCTTGGGGCAGCTGCAACAGACAACTGCAGAAGTAATGAGCATCCCTACTTGTCCTGTCTCCTCAGCGTATTTGAGAATTGCTAACGATAGGTTATTTTTTGCTTCTTTCTAATGTTCACAATGCAGTAAAATTTGCCTCATAAGCAAAAAACCTGCAAAACAGTATCTTACCTGTTACTGAGTTTATAAAAGACAAACTTGCCATGTTAGAAAATGCTGACTAAAAGCTGAAATAATTAATAGGGCAGGGATAGGTGTGCCACCTGTGAGGTGAACTCATATGCTGAAGTAGTACCATATGAAAAATAGTAGAAGGTACTGATTAGAAAAGTGCATTTTCTGTGGAAAAGGAGAAAGATGAAGAGGAGCAGAAAGGGAAACACGAGCTAATAAGCTGTAGGAATTTCAGTTTGCCTGACTTGCTTTGGTGAAAGACAAGGGAGAGTAGTAAGGAGAGGTGATAAGAGAAGTAAGTTGAAGACAACTGAGATTTTGCTCTACTTGAGGCTGCCCGTACTCCATTGTTACCAGCTTGCTGGTTCTTCCAGTGGCATGAGTAGAGTGTTGTTACCGTGAATGCTTTCCTTCCGCCTGTGTGCTGGGGGTGCATAGGGAGAAACTATGAATACCTTGTGGCAGTGTAAGACCTGTTCAGCAGCAGGCAGAGCACTGGTGTGTTTCCAGTACTGTTGTAGTCCCCAGTTAACTCCAGAGCGTAGCACTGTGCGGGCTGTGAGGAAGAACATGAACTCCATCCCAGCCAGACCTAGCAGAACATGTAATTACTGAGTAGAACTTAGTGATACCCTGGCCTCATTATTAGTCTTAAAAGACAATTATTCCTTTCAGTGTTTTGTTTGTTTTAAAGTTTTATTGCTGTACCTTTTAGCTTTTGGTTACCACGTGTAGTAAGTGCAATGCTAATTTTAACTGTACAGAGCTGCAAATTTTGGGAAACTACATTGTGTACGGAAGTGTTTTGCTTATTCAAGTTCAAATAATTAAATTATTATGATAGAAATGATAATTCTTTTCTTTTCCTCACAGAAGAGAACTAAAATTAGAGACTATTTAGCTGATACTTTCTTTTGCATGTGTTTTCTGTTTTAGTACTGGTAAACCCAATTGTGCATCTTCTTTTGATATTTTAATTCTATTTCTCAGCCAATACAATTACTGAGCTGATTTATTAATAAAGTGGAGGTTACTTAGGCCTGGAAAACCATATAGCATCTGCTTAGTGACTTACTTATTTCCAGGTTCTTTTAAGCTGGCTCTTGGTTCCTAAGCTTCTGTGTGAGATAGGGTGTCACCCCTCTTCCAGTTTCCATCAGTGGGAATTGTTTCTTTTTCTGGAATTTTGTAGAGAATTCTGACTCTTGGAACACTTCAGTTTTGGGTATGTGGGGTAGTTGCCTATTGGGAATAATTTCCTTGCTGCAACTTTCTTCTTCCTGAAGTTTCCAGTCTAATGCACGCGCTCTTTCAGTGGTGTTTGCTCAGTCGCAGAAAGTAAATCTTCATTGATGTGAAGGCTTGGATTAATAGGTGTTGCTGGTTTGGTTCCTCATCTCTCACGCTGACAATGTACCTTTTAAGGTTTATCCCTTTTAAAACACAGAGAGGGTTTTTTTTCAGCCTATAAATCAAAGTGGTTTGGACAGTTATGACACAGGTTAATTAAAAGTGCTGATTGGATGTCCTGGAGATCTCCCGGAGGAAAAGGCCATCCAGCTAGTGTTTGCTGAAATACACACTTAATAATGCAACTGCTTCAAAATTTTAATTTGAGACAAGGTAAAAAGCAAAACAAAACAATGTCTCTAGTCTCAAAAAGTTCAGACAATGATTAAAGTGCTAACACCGCTTAAATAAAGCACTTCTGAAGTAATAAGCATCTCTTGCTCCCTTTACTGAAATAGTCTGCCTTGTTTTGAAAAATGTAGGTTAAGGAGAAGTGAGAACCTCATCTTTGAAGGTTCTGTTTCTGGTGAAGTTAATGTACATGATTCTGCTGAGTTTTTTTGGCTTTGCATTGGGCATCCTCAGACAGACAATAGTGGCTTTGGGTAGTTTTCTCAGGGCAATTAAAGATCACACCCTCTTAAGTTCTCCTGTTCTTCAAATCCTAAAGGGTTTAGGATATTTAGGAGTGACTGAAATCTGTCTCTCTCTGTCGTTAAGTGACAGGGACCAATATCATAAGCGTTTTCTTATGTCTCTTTTGTGTTATTTTAGGGTTGGTTGGTTTTAGCCTTTCCCAGGGTTAGAGAAAAAGAGCCAGACTTGTTTGATGCCTCTTTGCAATAATACTTAAAGACTTTATTATCATAAGAACACATACATCCACCTTTAAATATTAAAATCAATATAAAATATTATTTATTACTAGTTATAGCTTCCCTAGGAACACCATGTTTTAAAAATGGTCCCACCTAATTTTGGATGGAAACTCTGCCATATTAACCATAATGGCTTTAGAAGCAAAGATTTTACTGTGAGCAGGTAAGTCTGGGCATATAAGTAGTTTTCAGAAGTGGAAGGTCACTTGGTGTACAAGGTGGGAAAGGGGTGATTTTGTTGGAGCCAAGAAGTAAAAGCATGACCAAAGCCAGGAAGGACAGTTACAGAGTGGGTTTAGATTCATCTTCTGCTCTTCTTTTTCATGCTTTTTTTGTCTGCTTATATCTGCTATTGGCTCGACTGGCTTTTTCGTGCTGAGAAGGTGTTCATAGATAGGGCTCTTCATTTTAATTGATCTCAAAAGTAAAAGGAAACATACCTCATAAAAATTTTATTCAAGCTTTTAGATTTCAGAGTCCTTGGTAACTTCTGACTGCAAATATATTTTTATAATATGTTGTTATTAATTATTTTGACAATAGGAGCATAGGTACCAGTACAGTAGGCATATAATACTTAATTACACATTGTGGAAACTACATTGGTTTTCTATGGATTTAGTGCTGCTGGTGTTTTACAGACATACAGCAAGGGATGAGCCGCCTCGGGTCCTTACTGGGGAGGAGATGAACAGACTGGGAGCGAGGATCGTGAAGGCAGAACTCATGGGAGACATGGTAATGTCTTTGAAAAATTGCCACCATTTACTGCAGTTTTTCTTTAAAGCTCACAGTGTTTTAATTCTTTAAAGAAAAAGGAAAAGGTATTGATTCAAGCAAATAAAGTCCTGCAAAATTTGATGAAGTAGGATTTAAAGATACTGCTTTTACTGTAACTTCTGCATTAAATGCAATGGTTTGTAGGCTAGAATAGAGGATTCGGGTCACCAGGTTTTGTAGACTAGGCAGCATATCCAAAACCAGTTGTTCACCATTTTCATAGGTTTTCCTGTGTTTTCACTAAGCAGGGAAAAACTACAAAGCTCCCATTCTGCATTACAAAGTAGTGTCTGGAACTTGTTTTTTCATCAGGTTTGTCATAGGTAGACACTTTGTGGTCCATAGCTCTGCTGTATAAGCATAACTTAATAGATTATGATATGGAAATATGAAACTGAAAGGAACCACGTAGGCCATTGCATCCGGCTCTGCAGTGAGACCAGCTGTGGGATGCTCTGTGGTCTTCTCCCCAAAATCTCTGCCCTGAGCAAGACAGGGTCTGTGGAGCTCAGATCAACAGCTGTACCTTTAATGGTGTTTTAGGTGGATTGTTTCAGACAGTATTCTGAAGGATCAAGATCTTCACTCTTGAAGATCACTTGCTCTAAACTCTGGAAGTGCATATTTTTTTAAATGACATTGAATATGGCTGTAGTGAGTTAATTGTATGTAGTAATACTGCCTGGAAGTTTCAGTTACAAGGTCGTAGAGTGTTAGTTTTTCAGCTGTTTTACAAGGGCTTGCTCTGAACAGCTCTCTTAAGGAAATATTGCAGATTTTATTCAGGGTTCTAATAAAATTCCATTTTTCGGAAGTGAATCCTATTGCTATGGGCCTTTGAATCTTTTTTTTTTATGTAAGCTAAATGCTTAATGCAGCTTTTTACCTTGCTTCTTGTTACGTAATATTTACACCAGAATCTGCATCACTAAGTAATAAATAAGATGTTATGACTTGAAGTGCCAAAGTACTATTTCCTGAGAGCCATTGATTCTCTGATTTGTGGGACACTTTAGGATGTTTGGCAATGATTTCATTGTTGGGTTAGAACACGGTGTTGGTTTTTGTCAAAGCCCCTGTCATATATAATGTGAATTTTGAGAGCCAAAAGCGTCCATTTTATAATATTTTATTTTCAGCTGATGTTCTATTATGGATTCATTTTTCAGAGACAGACACAAGCCTGTGTGTGTAGCTTTACAAAATCTGAACAAACACTCCTTTTCTAGAAATTCCGTCCATTTGAAATCTTACCAACTTCAAAAGTGAATTGAAAATAACTTCAAACAGTGTTTTTTCTACTGAGATATGATGTGTGTTAATAATTTAAATAGATGCCTCCATGTTTTAATCTCTAGTTTTCCTGATTAATATACAGAAAATACACTGGTTAGGAAAAAATATGTTTATGAGTGTAATTATATGATAAGCTTATGGGGGTCTGGTGTTAGTAGATACTATTTTAAGGCATGTTCCTACAGGGGAAAATCATTGAAGCTATCTGTATATAGCTTCATAGCTTTATAGTTGCTATGAAGTACTGGGGAGGGGGAAGTTTTCCAAAGACTTTTATGGAGAAGAGCAAAAATTTAAAAACTCTTAAATTTTTTTTTCTTTTCTATTACTCAGCTTCGATAGCATTGACCAAATAAAAGTTTGGGCACAAGTGTGGGGTTTGTCTTTTCAGACCAGCAGTAACTGAATAAGAGTCAATTCAATAAAGATATGCAGTTATTCTGTGAAGAGAGAATGATTCTTTTATTATTCTGCTGATGTGTTTTGACCAAAAAATCGTGTAGCAGAAGCCAACATTACGACTCTACTGTTAATTTTATATGTACTTTTTTCTCCATATTCACTCACTCTGAATTAGCCTGGTTAAAAAAACCCAAACAAACAAATAACGGTGAACAAAACCAAACCACAGTATAAACAATGTAATAAATTATCTTTGCCCTGTTGCTTTTTTAATAGTTTTTCATGGGCTTTCTCTGATCAGGCTGAAAATGCAGCATGTTTATGAAAAGTTCATCCCTACATACCAGAAGAGATGAGTATGTAACAGCATTTCTTGGTGGACCTCAGGGTGGACCATGTGGGACAAATGAATTCTGAACCTATTTTTGTTACTGACTTCCTGTTTGGTGTTGATCACATGACTTAATTTTGGGGTGAGGAGTAGAAGCTTGATCGCTGGAGTCCAGTCAGTGAAACTGGCAAAGCAGTCACAGTATAAATGGTTGTGTTTCTTATGGGTTGACAGGTGGTCACCTGCCAATTCTTAGTAAACCAAGGTACTCTAAAATACTTGTATTTATTTAAAAAAGAGGTGAATGAGAGAGAGGGAGCATCAAAAACAATTTACACAAGATTAAACAGTTCTCATTTTCTGCTTCTGGTTCAATTTAATACCTGTATTAGGGTCTTAAGTGCCAGAGCTGGGACATGCAGTGAAGAGTAATGTGAAGCTGCATAGCAAAAATGAGAGAGAGTTCCCTAGAAGTTTCTCTAGAGATTTTTCCATTGTGTGCATGTGTATATAGATCAAAATAACTAAAAATACCATAACCTGGGAAGGTTATACACTTATCTGTTAGGGTTTCCCTATTTAGCTTCCTATACATAAAGTAGCATCTATGCTTAACTACACAGAGCATTTATTAGTATAATTGAATAATGTTTAAGCATAATTTTTCTGATGTTTTTAGGACTATATATGTTTCTATATCTTAGATACCTTTGTTCTGAACAAGTTTTGTTTTTTTTTTTAATTTTATCTTCATTAAAGATTTATGTGAACTGTATTTACATGTTTTCTTTAGTCTTTTGTGTTATTAGAACTTAAAAAAAAATCAGTATGGAACGCATAGTTGATTCTGATGTAAATGTCTCTAGAAGTTTAAAACAGTAGAACTAACGGACTACTGTCACTTTATTTGAAGGAGTTAGCTTCAAAACTTCAAGCAGAACTTGAGAACGCACGCAAATTGAAGGAGACTCAGGGGCAGACTCCAGCAAAGTCTGGCAGAGAGGTAAGGGGAAAATACTCTTCTTTGTGTTAACACCATGGTATAATGCAGCTAGCAGATGAGTTCTAGACAACATGAAATGTATTTTTAATTACAGGGACTTTTTAACAGCGACTCATCTAATTAAATTGTACTTTTGCGGTAAACAAACCTTTCTCCATGGTACTTTAGCAACTTCCACAGGATTTTTTTACTGGTAATATTTTCTCAGCAAAGACACAGATCTTCCATTAAAAATAAAATGGATATGTGTAATTTTGTTGATTGCTTGCCAAGGAGGTCTAGAACTTGTGATCTAGAACCTAGGCTGTCTTGCCTTTTGAGCTCTGCAGGTGATCTGCATCTTGCTTAGCTTGCCAGGATTTGGTGCTGGCTGTTAAGTAACTCTGTTTTTTAAGGAGCTGACATTTCAAATGTTTTTAAAGGGTGGTTTTCAACAAACGTATAGTAATCTTTTTCAATACCAACTTTGATACAGCTACAAGGAAACAGTGTCAATGTCCTTATGAGCTCTGTCCTCATCATGGAGAGGAGACTTAGGCAAAAACTAAGGATCTTGTCCAATTTGACCACAGTTCCACAGTAAAAATTCAGCTGGGTTTGAAAAGACGTTAATATTTTTTTTAAAAAGGCTTCATCTCAGACCATTGACTAGTATTTCTCCAGCCTCTGGAAGACAGACTGAACTGGAAGTTAATGCGTGACCTGCAGTAGGCCTGCAGCATACTGACAATCATATTAAAGTATAATTTCAGAAGATTTCACGAGAATTTAAGATTATTAAAGCTTTGTGTGGGCAGACTCTCCTTTGTTGCAGTGTAGTTCTTAGGCTTATTTTTGTGTATATACAAAACCCAAAAAAGGAGATTGGAGTTGTGTAATTACACCTGAAAAAATCCATTCAGGTTTTAAACTTTGAAAGCAGAGGACATATTATGGGTGGTCCTCAAAAATGTTGATAAAGACCTGTTCCTTAGAAATTGAGTTATGAATGGCAATTTTGGTCAGCCTCAGTCGTGACAGTAGTCTGATTTTTCTCTTAATTTTTAATAAAGGATTTTTAGAACTAACAGCCTATAGTAGTTGTGAAAGTACCAAAGATAAACACTACTTCAGTTTTGAAAAAGGAAAAATAATTTCAAAAACCCAAGTGAAGACATATGTAGCATGAGGCTTCTCTTTCTAGCTCCTTCATCTTGTGGGCAGTTGATCTCACAGCTTGTGCTTTTACCAAGTGATAGGCTGTTCTGGGAGAGGGAGAAAGGCTGAGCTCAGTGATGAAAGAGTTTGGGGATTCAGAAGGATAGACTGACAAAGAAGAAATAGTCTGCAACATTCTGGCCTGACATGGGTCCTTCTCTGTCTATGCACTGGCTTCTAAAAAATGCACAAGTAGTCCAGGAGGAGTCTCACTGAAAAAGAAAGGTGTATTATTATAGACCTGGCTTGTTTGGAAATACCATCTTGCTGTCTAAAGCCTCAAAAGGATTGAGTTAGTCATTTCTAGTAATGAATCTGCTCTAAGATCGTTATGATTTTCTTTTATCTTTTGTGTTCCTGTCCATATTCAGTTTTGCCCGTTTTCGTGTGTATCTACTCAAGCCCCTACAGGGTGTTCTCTTTGAACGGAGTGGAAGAAGTTGTGAATACCCCTAACCTTCCCCTTCTTTTTCTTTCCTGTGGGAGCTGGACTAAGCCCCCCATTGACCACTTCAGTGTTGTGATTGATATAAGCTTCTTTGGGAGATTGAAGGGATTTAAAAACAGAGCTTGCTCTTCTCTGAAGTATCTTGGATGCGAAATGTCTACCCTTGTGAGTTTCATATTGGCTTTTGCTGAAGCTTGCAATCAGCTTCTAACATAATTCTAGATGAAGGAGCTTGGTTTTTACGTCTGCTCACCTCAGAATAATTATTTTTATGTTAAAGCCCATCTGTCCTGCAGAAGCAACCTTTAGTTTGTGGGAGCCAGGCCTGTTTGACAGTCCTGCTGGTTTGGGCTCTCAGTGGTTTGCCTGCAAATAGTCCCTTACAGATATAACAGGGCTGATATCTGTCATTCTGCAAATGGCTCGTTCTTGAACTACCTCATGCTGAAACAGTTTCAACTTCCTTACAACTTGCTGTAAAGTTGCTGAACTTTGTGGGCTTGTGGTAAAATTGGCAGCCTCCCCAAAACACAGTGGAAACCTTGAAGTTTACTTGAAGTCACTCGGGTTTTAATTCCAGAGCATGAAGATCTTCCTGTACATTGTAGAGGCTTGTTATCTCATTTTTATTAATATGCCTTGCCTGTGTCTGTTTCTTGGCTACTTTAGCCTGTATTATGTGAGTTGTGAGTTTGAGCAGTCCAGCACAGCTGACAGTCGCTCTGTCCTCAGTCCTGTCCCTGTGGTAGCTGCCAGGGTTGCCTTACTGGTTTTACAGCTTCAAACTATTTCAGACTATTGGGACACAAGTTGAATGTGTTGGGAGCTGGTGTGTGTCAAGGGCTACCTGTATCACGTTGTGTCTATAAACAACCCATCTTGTTAAATGATAGCAGCTTATTTTGTGAAAGTGGATTTGATATGTGTGAATCAGTCCTGCTACAACGTTGACCACCCAAGTGACAGCCTCGCTCTGTTCAACCAGCTGTATTCCAAGTAAGGTACCTGAAGCAGTTTTCCAAATGGATGTCCCATTGATCTCAAAGCTTTGTCTCTGCTACCAATAACAAACGTGAAGCATTTTCTTTCAGGGAGGTCTGCCTGAGGTCCCTGTGAGTGGTGTGGCCAATGACAGGCTGAAAGGTCCTGAAATGTGGCTTTGCTTTATTTTTACTTTTTGGAGAACTGGAGAGATAAATGAGGAAATACTGAAGGCAATTCTGAATGCCTCCCCCTAGGAAGGTTTTTTTAAATTTTTTTAAATTTTTGATTAATTGAACATGGATCAATTTCCCAATTCAGTTGACTGTGACTGAGTGAAGACTCATGCAGGTGCAGGGGTGTCTGCATGGTTTGTACGGAGGACCAGATCAATTTTTCTAACAGCAGTGTTGGATCATTCTGCCTTGAAGCAATCAAGAAACTACAGACTGAAGTTTAACTTAATTTAACTACCATTTAACCACACTGTGAAGTGGCAGTTAAATCCTGGTTTTATTTATTTGTTTGTAATAATTGAGAATAGAGGCACACCTAACTTTTATAGTTTGATTTAGACAGAATTCTACCCCACACAACCCCCAGATTACAGTTTTTAGCTGCAGTTCTCAAATGCTGATGTTTGGTGTTAAAAAACCTTACGTATCTCAGCTGATGCATGTCACCAAGCATAAAGGTCCTGGTAAGACTGCTTTGCTACTGGTTTTCATTTTGGCCAAAGTCATCTCTAATTTTAAGACCTGCTGTTTGAAGTGCATTTAGACATTGCAAATAGAGATTTCCAGGTGAAAGAAGCCAAACCACATGTATATATACATCTTTCCAAACCTAGAATAGCAAGAAAATTCTATGGGATACTGAAGAAGAAAGCCCAAAGGAAGACCACTTGTGTAATTTTGTAGGCAATGTTTGTCCTGGGGAAGAGGATTGTTGTTGTTTTCTTCTTGTTATTTTTTTTCCTTTGTTCTTGGTAGTTGGTGTGCCGTTTCTGTTAAATAAATAGAGGAACCACAACTAATAATTTCATGGGTTTTCTCTGTATGAAGGTATCCCAGATTTAAATTCAGTACGGGTGTAAACATGTTTGGATTCTCTTGAAATTGGGGAAAAAAAAAAAAGTAAGTTTGTAATTTTTCAGCAGTATTGAAGTGTTTCTTTTATGCACTACCAGCCCTCTGTCTTGCTTGTCTAACATTTGATTGGTTTTCAGCTCCTACCCTTCCATATGTCCACAGTGCAGAAAAGATGAACATTTATTAGTTGAGCTGTTCTTAAATGCTTTTGAGTTTTGAGTAGCTTTATAAATGGAATTCTTTTGCCTGAATTAGCATACATATTTTTCAAGAAAATTTATCAGGTTGAAGAGCTCAGTTTTTGTATAAACTCCTCTTGAAGGTTTGAGTAGCTATTGTCTTGCTATACTGGCACTCCAGGAAAAATACTAGTGGATATATGGGTTAATATTTAGGGATATTCGTTCACTGAAGTTGTTTTATATTTTCCCTATTTTTTTTTCTTTTGCCTACCTCACTTCTGTGTCATCGTAAATATTTAATTTCTCAATTGCACTTTTCCCTACTTCTTTCATGTCAGAAATAGATATATTTATAAAATAGATATTTATGTGATAAAATATCTATTCTATCAATCAATCAATAAAAAAAAAATAGATATTTATACACACATAGGGAACCTCAATAGAGGATAAGGTTTTTGTTAATAGCCTCTGAACTGGTACGTTATTGAAAGTATTTTTCTAGTTAGTTGTGCTGGGAGAGTTAAGAAGTATTGCTATTTTTAGGCTTAATGCCTGAATATGCAGTTAAGAAGACAGGAGTTTTCTGCCCTACGTTAGGCAGAAGGACTGTGAAAAGGCACCGCTGTGGATCAGGCTGCTGTAAGTTGGGAAGGCTCCTCAGTAACAAGACTTTGTGACACAGAACAGCAGACTAGGCAGGAAGATAATTGGAGGTAAAAAGTAGATTTATTAAGATTTCTTCTCTTCATACCCCCAAATATGTCAATATTTGACATCCTTAAGACCATCACAGATTATTTTCTGTATTAGTAACATTAAATAAGCATTTTGACCCCTATTTTTTCCAGTTTGAAATGTGAAATTAGATCAGAATACCATTTTATGCAATCTAGATGCTGAACAAGCCTGATTTATGGCACATTGGATTAGATAGCTGTCATGGAGCAGAGGTTCTCTGTGTGTGTGTGTTATAAATGGAAAGTCTGTAATGAAAAGCACTGAATGCAAAGTGCATAGGTGTCTCCGCCGGTTTTGGGCGCTCAGCTTCAGCGGGAGAGACATCAACTTGTCTGTATTGGCATCCTGGAAGCCTGTAGAAGGAAGTGTGGTGTGTCTGGTGCACACAGTGTGGATGGATGTCTCCGGTGGGGTAGAGCCTCTCTCTTTTCACTGCAAGTTTCCTTAACTGTGTAGTCCTACAAAATTTAGTAGGATTACAGTTAAACTGTTCAGTGAAACTTGGGGCTATAATGGCTATTGTGCTTAAATACTTGTCACACGTATACAGTTTGCAAGCACTGTGCGTGCAAAGACGCTTTCTAAAAGGATAAATTAAAATGTGGATTATGCTTGTTTATGTCTTTGTTTTAGCAGGAGGCAACCTTCGCAATCTGTGGAAATCAAAGAACTGGGTCAATATGCAAAAATGGCATTTGAGGTGTTTGAAGGGACTAACCCCGAAGTAAATACTTTAAATTGGTTTGTGATAGAGTTAAATGGTGCTTGTGTTCTGATGCTTATGTCTAAATTTTCATGAGCATTTTGAAAAAAGCAAAGTTGCACTTGGAGCCCTAGTGAAATTGGTTAAGACTGCTGGTCTATAGAGTTTCTGAGTTAGGATAAGTGATTAAAATGAGTACTCATTGAATGCAAGGAGACAGTAGAAAATTTTGGAGACTTTGGTATTTAAGAATAACTTCTCTGTGTTCATGGTTTACCTCTAAGTACAGGTTTTTTGTTATTGCTGTTATCTGGAGTTGCCACACAACTCTTGAGTACATTAGTTATGAGAGTGCTACCTCTGCTGTTGTCAGTACCAGTCATAACTGATGTAATTTATGCTTTTATTCTCTATTTTTACTTAAAATATACCTGGGACATTCGCATTCCTTTGAGGTAGGTAATCTGTAATAGTTTTTGGTGGTACAAAAATTGAGGAGTAAAACGTTAAATGAGCAAGAGGCAGAGTGAAAGCAAATGGAGCCAAGGTGATTCTTCACAGAAGGGTTGCTCCAGGATGTTGTGGGAATTGGAAGCTTAAGTAGATTCAAGGAGAGATTGTACAAATGCATGAAAAATAAATCCCTTGAGGATTGCACAGAAATGGTGTCTGGCTCTTATATGCTGATTGGCAAATTCTTGGGGGCACCCTTTCTTTTTCTAGTCTTCAATAGGCATTTGCTACTGGTGGAGAAGGCATGTTGGGCTTTGGTTTGATCCAGTATTGCTGTGTTTATATTTTAATCCACACATAGAAAGTGTTCTTTATGATGATTCTAAATAATTTGTGATGTCCATAATTTGTGTGCTTTGCCTTTTTTGATTTTTTTTTTTTCCCCAGATTTTTTTTTCCTCCCTATCTTTTATCATATTTCTAACAATATGGTCCCCGCTTAAGAATTGGAGTCAAATCTGCTAAATGAAAACCAGTTTGCTTTTGAGTTGCTACAGACTGACCCAATTGTGTTTGTGTATTTTAATATACTGACATGATACAAGACTAGGTAACTCTTGACTTGGTTCATGGTGGTGGGTGTATGAAGTGAAAGTGTATGCATCTTTTAGAACATTTTTTAATTCCAAACTAAGTATGGTCTAGAAGAAAAAACCTTCTCAATGCTAAGGCTGTTGCTGTGTTCCATAGCACTTAATCAGCATGCAGGAAACAGAGAGTAGTCTCTGCTGAGCAGTTGCTAGAGACAGTTCTTAATAATGGTGAATTGTGTTTAAAATACAAAATTGAGTGAAAGGTAGAAGGTGGTACTTTAAGCAAAATAACATGGTAGAAGTTATACTATCATAGAGTATTTAAAAGAGGAGAGCGAAGATCTGTAAAAGCAGAGAGAAACTAGTAACAGGCTTTTCTGCCAGGCATTTGAGAAACTACAAGGAAAGCATGAATGGTGCTGGCATAACAAGTCTTCATTTGAATAACCGAATTTTCTATGAAAATTCATCCGCCTTCAGTCTAGGAAGATTCATTTAGTAAATATACTTCAAGCATCAGGAATAAACTAATGATTACAATATATATATATATAGATACACACACACACACACACAAACACATATGTATTCCACAAGAGAGAGAGAGATTCCTCAAGACAGCAAAAAAACTCAGAAAAAAATCTCCTAGAGTTTTTCTAATGAAGGGTATGTAGTGCTTTTGTAGTGCTCAAATAACATCCATCCCATCCCATTCTGTATAGTTCTGCATTAAGAGAGACAGGATGGAACGTGCTGGATCTTTATCTAGAGAAATGATTTGCAGCACGGTTATTATCCTGAGACAAGTAAACTATATGCCATTAGGAGCAGCTGAGAGGAATCAGCTGTGGAACAAACGTGAAATAATGCTCAGTTGGTTCCAATAGCAATAATAGGGAAAAATGAATGTGTTTATTTTTCATGGTTTCAAGATTGGATGTTTCAAAAATAGCTTCAAAATGACAGTGATTCCTTAGAAAAAGGGTCAGTTATCTAAAAATGGTGTGTTTGTGTGTGTGTGTGTGTGTGTATGTGTTTCTGTATTTGTGTATACGTGTAAAATTTAGATAGTCATTCATACTTTGGAATAGGAAATGAAAGAAAGAAGAAAATTAATCACTGTTTCTGATTTGCCTGGGTTTTCTTCTAAAAAGAAACACCAAACCCCAGATCAGTCTGAAAATTGACATTCTGGGTTGTAGGTGTGCCAGCATGTTTAACTATGTCTGGGCATCGAGACTGTAAACATGGATATTTTTCTGCATTAAAAATATTTGGTTGTGAAAATTTACCTGTAATACATTTTAGTAACACATGATTGAGTGGCCTTTCATTGTGACATATCCAATGCAGAGCTTAAATACAATTGTAAATACAGCTTAAATACATAAGCTTTTAGACTTAACGGTATATAAAGAATCATTTAAGAATTATTTAAAACTGCTTCTCAGGAAAAAATAGAGCTAAGATACTTGTATTAAAGCTAGTATGATGGTGATTAATGATCCTTGCTGAATGCACGGTATAATTCTGGTTTCATTTGGAACTTCAGACGGTAGGGAGATACAGCAGAAGATGGCTCTTGGCCTTTCAACCCATCACAACATCTAATTCCTGCTGTTTCATCACACTTGAACCTTGTCTGCAGGGTGGCTGTGCCATTCGTTCTTCAGCAAAAGTTTGTGATTTCCACTCAATGAGCTGACTAGCTCTGTGTGGTGGGTTAACCCTGGCTGGATACCAGGTGCCCACTAAAGCTGCTTTGTCCCTGCCCCTCTCAGCTGGTCAGGGGAGAGGAAAAATACTGAAAAGCTCCTGAGTCGAGATAAGGACAGGAAGATCACTCAGCAGTTAACCATCATGGGCAAAACAGACTTGACTTTGGCAACAAATTAAAATAATTTTCCAATCAAATCAGAGATAATGAGAAATAAAAATTAAATCTTGGAACACCTTCCCCACCACCCCTTCCTTCTTCACAGACTCAGCTTCACTCCCAATTTTCTCTACCTTCTTCCCCTGAGGGCTGCAGGGGGATGGGGAATGGGGGTTGTGGTCAGTGCATCATGTTTCACAGATGACATTAAGTTGGGTGGGAGTGTTGATCTGCTTGAGGACAGGGAAGCTCTACAGAGGGACCTGGACAGACTGGATAGATGGGCCAATGTTAATGGCATGGCCTTCAATGAGGCCAAATGCCAGGTCCTACACTTGGGCAACAACAACCCCATGCATCGCTACAGGCTTGGGGAAGTGTGGCTAGAGAGCTGCCTGGCAGAAAAGGACCTGGGGGTGCTGGTCGACAGGCAGCTGAACATGAGCCAGCAGTGTGCCCAGGTGGCAAAGGCAGCCAATGGCATCCTGGCTTGCATAAAAATTAGTGTGACCAGCAGAAGTAGGGAGGTGATTGTCCCCCTGTACTCAGCACTGGTGAGACCGCACCTTGAGTATTGTGTCCAGTTCTGGGCACCTCAACACAAGAGAGATATCGAGGTGCTGGANTCTGCTGCTCTTTCATCTTCAGGGGGGAGGATTCCTCACACTCTTCCCCTGTTCTGGCATGAGGTCCCTCACATGGGAAATACTTCTCCACAACCTTCTCCAACATGAGTGCTTCTCTCATGCTGCACTGCTTCACGAACTGCCTCAGCATGGGTCTCCCATGGAGTTATAAGTCCTGCTGGCAAACCTTCTCTAGCATGCAGTGTGGGCTTCTCTCTCCATGGGTCCACAGGTCCTGCCAGGAGCTTGCTCTAGCACAGGCTTCCCACAGGGTCACGGCCTCCTTTGGACATTCCCCTGCTCCAGTGTGGGGGTTCTTTATGGGCTGCAGGTGGACATCTGCTCCACCATGGACCTCCATGGGCTGCAGGGAGACAGCCTGCCTCACCATGGTCTTCACCATGGGCTGCAGGGGCATCTCTGCTCTGGTGCCTGGAGCACTTCCTCCCCCTCCTCCTTCACTGACATTGTTTTCTATAAAGTTGTTTCTCTCACTCCTCTCTCCTGGTTGCTGTTGTGCAGGTTTGGGTTTTATTCTTAACTGTGTTATCCCAGAGGCTCTACCACATTCGCCAGTGGGCTCAGCCTTGGCCGGCGGTGTGTCCATCTTGGAGTGAGCTGGCTGTATGGGACATGTGGGAAGCTTCTAGCAGCTTCTGACTGAAATCACCCCTGTAACCACCCCTTGCTACCAAACCCTTGCCACGCAAATCCAGTAACTGCAACAGGGAGTAATAAAGTGGGCCTACTTTTGCAGAACAGCTGTAATATAATTAGTGCATACATTAAAAAAAATAAAAATAGGTCTTTACAATTTCTGCTGAGTGCATTTCCTGAACACTCTTGTTGATGTCAGTAAGAGAATATTACACAATTATTTATAAGACAAAATTGTATTAACACAAACTGTCTTAACTTTCTGAATGTAATTTATAGGAAGTTGGTTTTCACAATTTCAAAAGTACTGGAGAAATGGTATCAGCAACTAAATGATCTAGAATATCTTCCAGTTTCAGTACATGTAACAGGTATAAAAGGGCAGAGGAGATAAAACTTTGTAAGAGTTCAAACTGATAATACAAAAGCTCTGGTGTTTGCCTTGACACTGGACACAAAGCCCTTTCCAAGTGCCGTGTAGCACATGTAGCTGATGGTGCCAGCTTTTCTGGCTCTGGGTTTTTTTTCTAACACTAAGTAAAATTTCTACATATTTTTTTTCTAGTGTGCCTACTCTGTCACTCTGCTTAGGCTGTTTTTCTTACCAAATTTGGCACCCCTACTCCAAGAAAAAACATAAGCAGAAATATTCCTGGAAAGTCTTTCTGGTGTGGCAGATACTTCTGATTGAAATCAAAAGGTAGAACCTCACTGATGCTTCTTCTGGACCTTGCCCAGCTTTAGCAAACACCTGGTATTACACCATTTTGAATAATATACATGTAAAACAAATCATAGAAGCATGAACCATGAGATCATAGAATCATCTAGGTTGGAAGAGACCCTTGGTATCATCGAGTCCAACCATCAGCCCTACTCTATAAAGTTCTCCCATAACAAGGTATTTTGTGTGTGTAAGCAGTGAAGCACAACTGTCGTGTTCAAAGTGAGGCTCTGAAAGGAGAATTTGATCAGACAATGACTATTGGGACCATCTGGTCTTTAGTGTGATCACAGGTTAGGTCTTATTAGCCATTGCTACCAACATAAAGCAGAAACATTTTATAGAAATAGGCTGTTTAAGAGGAGCAATTAAACTCTGGACCCTTCCTTTGAAAAGGAATTAAGACATTTGGCTTTTGGCCAGCACATCTGGCTAACGAGGTGCTTTCAGCTAGCAGCAGGGTTTGCATGTTTGTAGATGGGGGACATTTGCAGAGGTTCTTCACAGGTACTGTGCTAAGGGTTGTGGGGCTCTCCACCCATGTCTGGAATGTGCCAGTGTCTGTATGCCTAGAGGAATTTTTGCTGGGTGAGGTATTACGGGCTCATGGCTTTTTTTTGAGTTCTCTCTTTCATCTGATGTCTCCCAAAGTAACAGCAGTGATAATGGCTTGAGGCTATGGATAAATATGGATAAAGGATGTGGAGTTGAATCTTTGTTCTGTGATATCTAGTTGTCCATGTTCTTCCTCCATGCTTTGTTTTGTTTTAGGTTGGTTTTTTTTGTTGTTGTTTTTGAGACCCTTTTCTACATATGGCTTCAGGCTGCAGCAGGGTAGGTTTAAACTAGACATTAGGAAAAAATTCTTCACAGAAAGAGTGGTCAGTCAGTGGAATGGGCTGCCCAGGGAGGTGGTGGAGTCCCCATCCCTGACTGTGTTTAAGAGTAGATTAGATGTGGTGTTGAGGGATCTGGTGTAGGGGAGAACTTTGTAGATTGGGGCTGATGGTTAGACTCGATGATCCCAAGGGTCTCTTCAAACCTGAATGATTCTATGATTCTATGTACTCCATTAATAATTTTTTTTCAGGTTGGGCTACTTCTCTTTCTAATTGAAATAAATCATTAAGCTCCCTAACTCACATATGAATTAACGGGGTTTTGGTTGGGTTCATCTGTTGCTTTCAGTTTGTAAAATTACTTTTCTGATACTACCATCTCTGAAAATATCTCATATACCAGAGCTAGGGTAGATCTCTTTCTGAATAGTGAATATTGAGGCCTGAATGCTTTTGAAACTTCTTGCAGTATTTTTGCTCTGCTTCTTTATTTACTTGTTGTTAAATTGCTACGTTTCTTAAGTAAATGCTGTTTTTATTTACATATGCTCAACTTCTGCTTATCACCTTCTCAGTCCTGTATGATGCTTCTGTCTTTGATAAGACGAAACAGGAGTTTGTGGACTTAAGAACCAGCCTGCTGCAGTATTCTCTTTTTTATAGTCTGAGTATGTATGTTTTGTAGGAGATGTACTTGCTATAGAAACAAACAGTCTAGTCATTACATCTCAAAAATTTTTCCTACGTGCCTTACCAACAGTGGCTTTTTGAGGGTATGGTACGTGGGTAACCATTTCAAAGTGCAGCTAACTCTGAAATTTCAAACTGCTTCTTTAGGCCTTTTTTTTTTAAAGTTGTAGTGGGAAGGTAATGTGGCTTCCTGAGATCCAATATTATTGTTACATTAGACTTAATTGCTTTAGCTTTCCCCATTTCTGGGCACATCACTGGACACTTTTCAAGCTGCTGTAAGTTACACATTGCTATTTCCAGTCTTACTCCCACAGGCTGGTGGTATGACTCTGACTGAACTTGACTTGAGATTTGCATTCATGTCCGTTCTATTCACAAGATATTATTCTGATGGCCCTATCTCAGAAATGCTCTAAGAAACTGAGCAGTGAAAGCAATGCAGCGATGAGGCATTCCCTATAAAAGGAGAGGTTAGGAAGGTCAGGTTCCTTACTGTGAGTAATATACAGTTTAGCTAAAATACCCCTTTTTGTAGCATGAGAACAAAGAATTGTTGCATTAAAAGGGCAACTGATTTTATATCAATAAGGCAAAATTAAGTTTTTTACATAACATGTTATTAACCTGTGTCACTCACTGATTTGGGGAAAGAAAGGATAGAGACCAAACAGTAGTTATCTAAGTACCTAATCCTTTTTTAATAATTAATGTTTTCACTTACAAATAGACGCTATGGTTTTGGGTGGTGGTGATGGTATTTTTAAAATTTTTCATTATTTTTATCTTTCAGTCTCATAATTTGTATATAAATCTAGCACTAGCTGATGAAGATCCTCTTATGTAGGCTAGTTTGTTTCTGTGTTACAGCCTGCATTAGATTTTCTAATGCTTTTCCTGACTGTTAAGCACAAGGTCCTGATTATGGCAGACCAGCCTTCCAATCTTGTAAAACCTTTTTTTGTTCCCTTTTCTTAGTATTAGGTTAGTACCTTTTAAAGTTGTAATACTGATGCTTATTACTATGTTTGCTGAGCCTTTCTTGAAATACTGAATTTTTAACCTTGGTGGAGGTTTGCTTCCGTTCCTCATGATGCTATTTTTCTTAATCTTATTTTTTTTCTGCTGTAAGAAACCAAAATCAAAGATACAAGCAGACTGCTGTTACAGACCTGTCACCGTTTTAATTTTGTCTTGCTATGAGATCCAAACCTTGGTCCTGCTATGGAGAATGGTCTACCTATGGATCTTATAAGCATTACCTCAGAGTTGACTGTAGACAAACAGCAGAGCCTGAAGGGTAGCTTAAATGTTCTGAAACCTGTGTGATGTGGGGACTCAAGTTAGCAACTACAGTGACTGCTCAGTGATGAGATGTGCCCTTACAAATAGCCAGCACTGAAGGAGGTGGATGCTCCTTCTAGATGGGGTTTACTCACCCTTCCAATAACAATGGTGGTCATGTATAAATGTGACCTGAGAACCTAATAAGGGTGACAGAAATGGGAGAAGAAAGAGTTATGGAAGAGAACAGGAGACAGTGGATGGAAGAAATAGCAGCATCCAGCACGCTGAGAAGTAGTGGATGCCTTTTAGACACTTGATACTATAAAGACAGACTTTTCCAGCAGAGAAGACAGACAATATTTAAAGCATTTCCTTTGTCCGTAGGCTGTAAGAATCATAGAATGGCCCAGGCTGGAAGGGACCTCTATGGTCATCTAGTCCGACCTCCCCGCAGTCAGCTGGGACACCCTCAACTAGACCAGGTTCCCCAGGGCCTTGTCGAGCCTCACCTTGAATATCTCCAGGGAAGGGTCCTCAACCACCACCCTGGGCAACCTGTGCCAGTGGTCCACCCCCCTCAGAGTAAAGAACCTCTTCCTAATATCCAATCTAAATCTGCTCTTCTCCAGCTTGAAGCCATTGCCCCAAGTCCTGTCACTGCAGGTCTTTGTAAACAGACCCTCCCCAGCCTTCCTGTAGGCCCCCTTCAGGTACTGGAAGGCTGCTATTAGGTCTCCCTGGAGCCTCCTCTTCTCCAGGCTGAACAACCCCAGCTCCCCCAGCCTGTCCTCGTGGCAAAGGTGCTCCAGCCCCCTGATCATTTTTGTGGCCCTCCTCTGGACCCACTCCATTAGGTCTATGTCCATCCTATGTTGAGGGCTCCAGACCTGCACACAGTACTCCAGGTGAGGTCTCACCAGAGCAGAGTAAATTGGCAGAATCACCTCTCTGGATCTGCTGGCAACGCACCTTTTGATGCAGCCCAGGATGTGATTTGCCTTCTGGGCTGCAAGAGAAAGGATGCTTAGTCCAGCATCTAATTTGTCCATAACTAGGTTGTGGGGTTTTGTTCCTTGCTGAAGACTGTTGCTGAGCTTTGTTATTCCTTCATTTCACTGTGCTTGTCCCACTTTAGTGTAGCTCTTGGTAAATGTTTGCAGACAGCTTTCAGCCACGCAGCATGCAGCTTTTTGTTGGTTCAGTAATTAAAAAAAACATGCTTGTTTTTCCTAGCTCTAGCTGCTCCCTATCCCACAATATGCTGACACTTAAAATCCATTTTATGCTCCTTAGCTGTTAACGTTGAAAACCAGTTCCAATTGAGTAGGTCCTATTCAGACGCTTGCCCTGTTTACTCCCTTTGTTCAGCTACTCTGGTGTCTGTTCCTCACATTAAGCTGTGCACCTGGTGGCGGAGCTTTCCCATTTCCTCCTGCCGGATTATGGAACAGACATCATCTCCAGGGAGTTAAAAAGTATTTTTTAGAACTGTATTTTATTTATTTATGTATTTAATTTAAAGCATTTATCTTTCAAAACCAGACTTGTCTGCTTTGTTATGTTCACTTGGGTGTTAATCGCTGTATAGCTGTTTGTATGTCGGGCGAGAATAACTCTGTACTTTGCATATTTAATTGGCCTGAAGTTAAAAATTCTTGTTCATTAATTAATGGCTACAAACAATCCCTCTCTCATTCGGTAAATCCACACTATATTCCTTTGTTACAGACTGTAATTTTCATTGTGCAGCTGTCGTCACAAGATTCAGGGATGGTCTGAGTCTTGTCTCCGGTTTCAATTTTAAGATTTAATGATATGTATCATATTTAAAGTAGCTTTATATATAGATAGATAAATATTTAAACCTATGTTTTACTTATAATGATATAAATAATACTTAGCTGATTATATTTATTAATCAGTAATTATTATAGAATCATAGAATCATTTTGGTTGGAAGAGACCCTTGGGATCATCAAGTCCAACCATCATCCCCACTCTACAAAGTTCTCCCCTACACCATATCCCTCCACAACACATCCAATCCTCTCTTGAACACAGTCAGGGATGGTGACTCCACCATCTCCCTGGGCAGCCCATTCCACTGACTGACCACTCTTTCTGTGAAGAATTTTTTGCTAATGTCCAGCCTAAACCTACCCTGCTGCAGCTTGAAGCCATTCCCTCGTGTTTTATCACTGATTACCTGTGAGAAGAGACCAGCACCAACCTTTCTACAATGTCCTTTCAAGTAGTTCTGGTATTATCATTTTTACTTATAATATAGCTTCATATTTAATAAGAGGAGTCAATAATTCAGAAACCTGAGAGACTTAAAGTAAGCTATATAATGCTATGCCACCATGTGAAGAAATAATACAGTCTCTAGATATTAAAACAGAAGCAAAAAGCCACACTCAGGTGAATCTCTACCTAAAGCACAAAAAGATAATTATTGCCTCTTATGAAAGGTGGTAACAATTCCTGGGCACATTTGTAAGGTCTTCTGGACGGTTTCACTGTTAGGTGGAAGGAAAGTAGTTACTCCCATTCTTGTGCTACACTGAGTGTCACATAAGCATTACTGTATACGGTGTCATATAGTTGTAGGAATACATGCCTATAAATGTGTCAAGAAACTGTCAACAGATAAAATGAGTTTTCAGCTAGATCCATATCCACAATCTTTTAAATCATTCAGAGAAGTGTGATACTTCCGTGAGTCATGGCTTTCCCTGCAAAGGCTGTTTCCCAGTGTGCCATGTTTGTTCAAGTGCAGGGGAATTCTGTTCTTTGTGATACTTGTGTGAGTTTGTCCATTACACATTTTTGATGCATCGACCTGTAAATCCCAGAATCAGCCTTTGACACATCTTAAAGGCTTATGTTGTACTCTTCTCTCCCTGATTTTTGTACTGAGGCCTATTTGAGTGATGTAATGTATACTGAAGGATGCAGAGACTATGTATTGGAATTTTTTTTGGGACCTCTAGTGAAAACCATCTCTTCATGGCAACTTGCTTGAAAATTCCTTATACTGACATTTCAATTTGAAGATGATTCCTAAAGTGTATTCTTTTTAAAAAAAAAACAAAAAAAAGTTGTGGAATAGGAGAATCTTACATTTTCAATGCAAATAATTAATTTATTATTCAAATGTTATCTTCTGATAAAGCTATAACATTTTTTTTTTTCCTGCTGGAAAGCTTTCTGCTTCTCATGTCTTTAAAAATAGCTTCTATATTTCTTGTTAGTAAGATCCTCCTCAAAATCAACCTTTATCTTGCTTTTTTATGTTAATACAATTAACTATATATTTACATTGTGTTTTTAATGCAGTTCTATTTAGACAGGACTTTGACTTCTGAAAGATGTCTTTACCTCTAACATTTAATTTTCTGAATAATCACACCTGACCTGGCATATTTGTTCCATTGGATTCATCTTGCTTCATAGTATGCATTTAGTTTTAGTCTCTAACATGACTTCACATTAGTTTTCATGCTGTCCATTATTATTTTATCCTTTTATCTGCTTCTTTTAATTTCTTTTTGATGGACCTGCTTTATTGTACTAAATATTACTCTTAATTTTTTGCTCTTTCCTTTTCTCTGGAATGTTAAATCTAAATACATTATTGTCCATCTCCCATGCCTTCTGTCAGCACTCTGGACTCTTCAAAATTAGGAAAAAGAAATAAATTCACAAACCTCCCTAAACCTGCCAGCAGTAGGGTTCTGACTCCAATAATTCAGTATGTGTTATATCTGAGTGTTTATCCTCTGCACCATTTCATGTTGTGTAAATGGGAGCCTGCTGAAATCTCTCGTTACAAATTGCTAGTGCTCTGCTGTCTTCCTCCACACTTTCATTGTACCCTGTGAATCTGCGCTGCTTAGTAGTACTCCAGCCCTTCTTGTATTTTATAAAAGGAGAATACATGTTGATGATTCTATATTCTTCCCAGGCAACTTTACTGTTGCTCTACAGTCCTTAATGTTAGAAAAAACTTTGCTTTTTAATATTTACTTGCATTTCTTCTGTAATTTAAACCTTTTGGTTTTCCTCTTATTCAACACGTAGTCTGTTTGACAAAACCTGTTGAGTTTTTGCAGCCTACCAGCATGTGTTCCCTAATTTAGTCTTTTTTTGTCCCAGCTCTTGTTTTTTAATAACTTTTTTTTCTCCTCTAGTCATTCTTCTTGCTTTTCTTCAGTTTCTCTCCTGTTAAGGCTGCATCTTTCTTGAAGTGTAATGCCCAAAATAGGGTGTGAGGCCATCTGAACCATTTTGTATCTCCGAGATCAGAGCATTCGCCAGGAGAAAAGATCATATCTAGAGAGCACTACATCTAAAAGAGAAGCTTAGTAGTAGCTTAGTGTGTGGTGGCAGCTGCTGAGTTTTGTGTCATGCTAAGATAACAAAATACTCCAATGATACAGTCAATTGTGAATTGCTTATTGCTAGAATACATAGAGAATTTTGAAGGACCTAATGAGAGGATGATTCTCGGGAAGCTGAGAGTGATTTTTGAGGCAGAAATAGAGCATGCTGTACAGTTTTAAACAGTAAAAAGGTTGGTAGGAAACAGATGCCTATTTATGTAGATGAACATTAGACATGGAAAGAAATCATTGATATTGGTATCAAACATGATTCTTTGACTTAAAAACATCCCAGAAGCATGTCCAAAATCGTACTTCTAAGTCTGAAGGTTTTCATAAATTATGGACATAATTTATTGGTCATTTTTGTTCTCTTAGTGTATAAAAGGCTTTTGCCTCCCCAAAAAATGCTTTTAGGTGTTTGATCACTATATTGTATTTTTGCTTGATCTTCAGCCAGATGTTTTAAGTTTGATAACAGCCTACGGGGCACGTCATATTTGAAGTGAAACAGTTGGCCCTCCAGAGGATGGAAACTTAGTGAAGAATTATCAAATGTGGTAGGAGAAAGGAGGAACGTTTGAGTGGGCACAGAGGCAGCTCTATTTTACCAAGTTTCTGCCCCCAACCCAATGTTTATTCTATGAGTGTGTTTCTTTTGTGCCATTTGAAGCAAACGAACAGACGTTGGGGATGGATGAGTTTGTGTTGCCAGGTGAAGTACTCTTTAGGAAACTCCCCTCACCACCTCCACTTCTGGTTTTTAAAACTTCACTTTTTCTTTGACTTTTCCCTTCCCCAGCTCCTTTGACTGTTAAAATTCTTTCTACTCTCTGCCGCAGTACTGAGCCTCGCTAGGTCATAGGTTGTTGAAGCATGTCAATGTCCACAAATGTCTACATGTTTTGGTTTGATATTTGTTTTACATGCGTAAAGAAACGACCTAGCAAATTGAATCAGTTATGTCTTTGTCATTGTATCCAGAATACTCCCTTTGCATTTATATCCCATTGAAGTGTGCTGGGCATCTTGCTGCTTTTCCTTCATGTTGTGGTCTCTCTCCACCGTGTTGGCCTTTGTCTTTGCTCATCTAATGCTGACATTTTTGTTGTTGTTGTGTTTTCAAATTAACAGTGTTTGTAATGCTGTAGTGGTTAACTAGGTCTTACATCTGTGTGAGCCTCACAGTGATGATATGAAAGCACGGTGTACCCTCTCTGGAGGTCTCTTTCCCTAACAAGGTCTGACCTTTAGCGCATGGCAAGCGTGGGGTGGAGGCACACAGCCTTTTTCTCCTGTTGCAGTGAATCGCCTCTTCTCCCCTTCAAACAGAGAGAAAAAGACTAATCTTACGAAAAAATACCAGCTGAGGCAAGGTATCTGGCTGCTGTTGGAAATAAGTAGTGTTGTCTGTATATTCTCTGAAAAAAACTTTATTGTTATTGGTGCCAGGCCAGTGTTGGACATCTTGGTTAGCTTTGCAAAATGAGATTTGCCTTTGACAGTACATAAGAGAGAAGTTTGTCTTACCTAGACAACTTTTTGGTGCATAACTTCTACCTTTGTGTGACTTTTCTTGGAAAAATATAATTAAGCCATTGAAGCTAGCATACAATCTCTACAGAATTTTCAGACTTTATTGAGGTTTCTGGGACAAGCTTTCATTAGACAAGGATGGCAGATGTAAAGCAGACTTTGGTTGTTTGGTGGAAAAGAGCTTCAAATTGAGATTAATAAAGTTGTTTATAAGATTTGACAAAGGCTGTCCTAGTATCACCAGATTTTGTGATGTCCCCATTATTTGCTCTAATTTAATCTACTGATTTACCTAAACATCTTTGTGGTGTAATCAAGAGGCTTTCAGGGTTTTTAATGTCTTTTTTTATCATTAATCTTTTCAGAAAGTTAAATTTATATTATTTTTTTTTTTGGCAAAGAATTTCCTCCCTTTTATTTTTATATGTGTGTGCACGTATATATAAATATATATACATAGCTCTTACAAAGTGGGAAGGTACTATTGTCCCTGTTGTGGAGGCAGCTGAGCCAACCTGGCTCTTGATAGGGTGTCCACAGTCTGAACGGGCGCCTGTCAGCTGAGGAGGTAGTAACTTCCGTTGCAAATAAGAAGATAGTTGGTGGGAGCAGATGAAGGTATGGGAAGACTGCGGGCTGGACGCGTGAGTGGAGTGATACGGAACAGCACTTAGCACTCCCATGCTTTACGTTTAGGGAGCTGGCAACAGTAGTCTAAGCTGCAACAGTAAATACTGAGAAATTAAGTTTTTAACAGCTGAAGTGTAATGAAGTATTTAGGTAGTAACTTGGGAAGTAGAGACACTTGTTCTGCTCCCTGCTATTTTGTATGAAGGACTGGAGTCCATGGGAGAGCCTTCATCACCGAGCTATGTGATAATGCTCCATTTTCACACGTGCTGGTAAATTCTGTCTGGCTTAGCTACATGTCTACTGTTCACCCCTCCTGTACAGGTAGTCCAGGCCACCTCCTTCTCTTCTCTTGGTGTGGAGAGAAGTCGTAGGAGAGAAAATTGTAGCCTTCTTGAGCTGCATTGAAGTTAAATCTCCCACCCAAGTGAATGATTTCCCTCCTGTTTTTTTTTATAAAAGGGTGTGTTTTTCTGAATGAAATCTGCGGCCACAGCCCATTATAATGAACTCACGTGTTAATGAGCACTGAATGTGAACTAAGCCAAGCAGGATAAAACTCATGATAAGAAGCTTAGTCCATACATTCTAGTTGGGTTTGGATATGGAATAGATTTTAAACCATCCATCTCTGGCAAAATGGGAGCAGTTTTGGGCATGCTCATGTCATAACTTGGTAAGCCTCTAGAACTCTACTGATACGAATTTACAGGCACTTAAGTTTTTAAGTGTGGAAGGGCAGACTAGGAGGCTGAGGATTACACTTTTCTGTCCAAACTAAGATGACTTCGTATGTAGGCAATTCCTTGAGGCAAGTGTTTACTTTTGGGGTCTTACAGTTCTGAAGATTCCCAGTATGATAAGGATTTATACTGTCTGCCGAAACATTCCTGTTTTACAAGGAAACCGAGTGGTCTCTTCTGGGTTCATACAAGTGATAGTGATTTTACTATCTGTTCACCTGTCACTGGCTGACAGGCTGAACTGAAGCCAGGCGATTGGCAGCTGGCTTCTTGGGTTCTGATGAGGAAAAGTGGACATTGGCAGTAGTTTTCATATTAACCTTTTCTGTCTGTGTCTCAGGGTAAGGACCGCTTTGTCAACTACTTTGTTTCTGGTATCCAGTGGTTAATGTGTTTATTTTTCCTCTCTGTGAAATAATGTCAGAATAATGTCAGAAGGACTGCCAGTCATAGCTAGTAGGGTTTTTTGTGGTTTTTTTTTTTT